>JAOTRR010000024.1:16674760-16689760 GCA_028570945.1 Gogo arcuatus
ACACATTGCAACATTCCTACAACCATTTTTAGCTTAAGGAGTATCAGAAAATTATTTACAGAACATTCTGATAACATTCTCCAGTAGATGAAATCAATAGAATCTATACAATTTATGTAAATGACAGTAATGTTTATGACAAAAACTATACAAAAACACTTCACAATTATTGATTTTACACTTACTGGAAGCCTAAGAAAGAAACAGAACATCCATGCACTACCCCCCGCTAGCCTCATTCAATTGAGCTAGATTTTGGTGCCGGCAGCATTTCTGAGCATAACTTGCTATTAACACTCTGCTAGCCACCATAATGCTGCCCTGAGGGTTTTCTGACATGGAACACAGTGCGTGTTATGATTTTCATTATGGCTGGGAAGGTTTTGGGCTGGAGCCAGAGACGGTGCCACACTGAGAGTAAAGCACCAAAAGAATCAGAACCCCTTACTTCAAACAGGTACAACTTCCTCTTTCTCTCTGGTTACCACTTAGCTCTTCTGCTCTATAATAAAAACCACTTCAGTGCAGGCAAGAGGAACAAATTGTTGTTACACATAGATAGAAACCACTCGTCAACAGCACAGTAAGTGGTAGCCACTGTATGTCAGTGTATTAGGATTGCTGTAGATCTGTGGGATCTGTAAATGTAGACTTATTCTGAAATACAGGGCTGTGGCTATCCTTGGCCATTTGCTGTGAATGTTGCACGAATGTATGTAGCAGTGGATTAAGAACTGTATGCTGGATGAGCAGATTGCAACTGCAGCTTTGGTGCAAACATAATGGTACAACCAAATGGACTTTGGTGTAACCAGATCTTGGCCTGCATGGCTACATTCTCCACACTGTGGGTGGGCACCCTGAAAACAGTAAAAAAGAAAACATTAAGAGCAAAAAAAAAACAAACCCTAAGATTAACCTCCAGAACGCAATCCAATTGGGGTTTACTGGCCACATGTTCAATTGCCATGAAAGCAAATAAGAACGACCTGTCAAAATAAAGTCCATGTGGTAAATCCAAACTGTGCAATTTCAGGTCTAGGGCTTATGAAGTTTCATTCAGTGACCAAGTGAAAATGGTAAGGATGTCAAGCTAAATAATAGGGGCTATGCTTATTTAAGTGATTGAGTCATCTAACAGAATGTAGACCACATGTAACCTATGACATAATCTGATTAATGCTTATATAATTGCCCCTGTTTTGATGGGGAGGGGGTGGAGTGTCAGGAAGGATTGGGGTACTTATGAAAAATGGACCAGCACAGAAGTGAGAGTGAGGCTTTACTGGAAATGTCTGCCAACTACAAACGTCTTTGATAAAAACAAACAAGAAATCATGAAATTGAGGTTCTTTTCCCTCATCACTCTTCTAATTGGGAGTGACATTCCCATTATATGGTGGCACAGTGGCACAACAGATAATGTTTCATCCTTACACCTCCAGCTCAGGTTGATCCTGAGCTTCAGTTACTGCCTGTACAGATTTTCTCACATTCTCTTATCTCCAGTGAGCGGTTCCTCCAGGTTCTCCAGATTCCTCCCCCTCCCATAGCTGATTCAACGTGTGCGCCTTGCATTGCGACCCTGGCCAGACCAGGATAAAAATATTACTGAAGATGAATGAATGATCTCCCATTATACTACATCCCATTATACTACGCTGTATGACCTCGTCAACTTGCCATCATTAGTTTCCCCTGGTGACCCTCCCACCCTTCAACCCCACTGCCATGTTAAGAGCTGTTCTGTTTGACTTTCTGCTTTATCGTCTGAAGGGAAGATCATCAAGTGACCCCTTGGATGGTTGAAGGATGATGTCAGGAGCAGAACTTGTGAATACTGACAGAAAACTGTCTCAAACAATTGTTACTATATCAAAAACATAGCATTTAATTTGCTATATGCGATTTGGGTTTTATGTGACCCCATTATCCACACTTTGAGTGGCTAAAAAAGAAGTCATATTGACTAGACTTCATAAACTGACACAAGGCATTGAGCAGATATATTTTCTAAAAATGAATGGATTTCCAAGCACGATATATTATCCATGATGAATAATGATACTCAAGACAAATGCTAATATAAAATCCATTATTTACTAGAAGGTCTTTCTAAGCATCATTCACTGAGCTGAATGGTTAAGAATGACAAATTTTTAAGCCAGCGATTGTTGGCTAATGATCTATCCACACTCCTAGCTCTTTTTCTCCCTTCAGAGTCTCAACAGCTGTCCTGACCCTGAACGCTAGTCACATATGCTTGTCATCAGCAAGGCATGCCGGGGTCAGGGGCTTCTTGAAGTCCTTGCTTCTCTAGAGAGCACTTTATCTCCAAGGTGATCTCACCAGAGGCACTCGCTCTGCTTATTATATTTTACTCGCTGTGTCACCGCAGCTAATTAGCTACAGGCCTGTGCGCTACCAAGCACTTCTAGACAAATGGGGAAAAGAGGGAAAATTGCAACTTTGTTTTTGTGCGCTTGGTCAAGAAGACTAATCAGAAAATGGTCTTTTAAGTAGTGCCGGCCATCTAACGTTTCTGCTTCCACACCACTTATACTACGGTATTATAGTCATTGCGTACTGCCATGGTTTTGTGCGTTCTTTCAACTAGGCATTACCTCAGCTTTTATGTGTCTGAGGGAAATGATTTTTTGAGCTCACAGGTCTAGCGGTATAGGGCGACAACCATGGCTGGCTTCATTCAAAGCAAAAGTGACCTCATGCACAAAGGGAAGTGATGAATGAGGTCAGGTAACTTGCAGTGACGCTGCTCTTCCTGAAAGTAACGTAACATGTTTTTGTCCCCCTTGGGCAAACTCCCTAGATTCATTCACCATATGTGCTCTCCTGAACTCTCTCTCTTTTTCTGTCTTTATCTGCAAACGGTGAGACTGCTGTCTAAAAGACACCATGAAATCCAAATGACTGTTTCAGAGCTTTGCGTTTAAGTCGTTGTCTTGATGGGTACCCAAGGCTTTATTTTTTTCGATGGGCCAGTATATGTCAAAAAATGCTTTACTTACATTTTACTTGAGATTTGTGTTTGAATCTATCGCTGGAAAATTGGTAAAATACAGTACTGATGACAGATCAGGGCTCTGCAATGTGTATTAATTATACTCACTGACCACTTTATGTGGCATATCTGTACATGTTTTTTTGCCTATATTCAACTGTCCAGATTCCTGTTCTTGGCTGAAAGGAGTGGAACCAAATATGGTCTTCTGCTGTTGTAGCTCACCGCAGTTGTAAAAAGTGGTTATTTGAGTTACCATAACCTTCCTGTTTGCTCTAATCAGTCTGACCATTCTCCTCAACAATTCATTTCCAACCATAGAAGTGCCACTCACTGGATGTTTTTTATTTTTCACACCATTCTGTTTAAACTTGAGACTTGAGCATGAAAATCCCTGGAGGTCAGCAGTTTCTGAAATATCAGCCCATCTGGCACTAACAGGCCCCAACAGCTACACTAAAGATCATATTTTCCCCACTTTGGTGCTAAAATCCTGTAAATTTTAATCGGTTATGGAGTAAGAAAATGGCTATTTATTTCCTTATGGGATTAGTCATAAGTCCTGTTAAACTGGATATAGCCTATCCTCCTCGCCAGCCTCCATGTTTTTGGTATTTGAAGGTACTTGAAGTTATTGTATTTATATCCAGGCATTTGAAGTCAAATCATGGAACCTAGTTCTTCTGACAGATTTCTGCATATTACCTACTATTTTGCATGAGAGAGTTTTGAGTGTCAGCCTGTGAGAAAACCATATACTGCCAAAATCTCTTGTATTCGAGGTCTGTTCATATTTTACACTGATTTGCCACTTTATTAGGTTTACCTATCTAAAAAATAATACACAGACAACTCACTGTACATACTCCGCAGCAGACTTCCTACATCGGTATGGCTCCTAGGTATTAGTAAAATGCCCTCAGTGGAAACACATCAGTCCTGCTGGGTCACACAGCTCCAGGATTTGCAATGGGCACATTTGTTTAAGGAAATGAGAGGCTGATGAGTGGTGACATCAGAGAGTTACATTAAGTGAGCTACATTTTCACTTTTTCTCTCTGTGTAGCCTCTTACTTAACATTATGTAACTTGTTCTAACTCATTCCTGCTCTCATTTCTGTCTCTTGTACTCTCCACGGTGGTAAGTAGGAATGTCATGACTGGTCTAGTCCACGTGGCGTAGAAAGGGGGAGAGGGAGAGAAACAGTAAGAGTGCAAAGTTGGAGGAAAGGAAGGAGGGGGACCTTGGTCCATTATCACATTCGCTCATAGGCGCTGACAGCACCCAGCAAGGCCTCTCTGTACCAAATTAAATCTACACTCATCTAAGTCTTCTCTCTCCCACCCCAGAGCTCTCTGTTGATTCACATAGTATTTGCTAGGTGTGTGTGTGTGTGTGTCTGTGCGAGTTGCTTTATTGTAATTGGCTGCCTCAGTAATCAGTGTCACTTTTATGGTTTTCGGCAGAGTGACAATAGCCTGTGGTGGGTATTAAAACGCAAATGCGAAATGAATGTCATTGAGGGCCAATGTTTAGAGCTCCCCATGTCTAGACCAAAGATCATAGAGATCATAAGCACTATATAAATCGATGGCTTTAAAAGAAATGTCTTAGTACCGGAGTGCCTTGCCAAAGGCTACACACTGACGTGTGCAGGATTCCAGTGCCCCGTGATCTAAGTGGCGGCCAATGATGCCTTACCTCATAAATCTGTGGTCAGCACCTCAGACCAATGAAAATGTTGCCGTCGCACAACATTCTTCGACTTACTCCATGGTTGCAATTAGTGGTTTCCCAATACCAAGGTCTTGAGTAAGGGGAGCCCCTCAAAGAAAAGGAAATCTGGGCATGGAGTGTTTAATGGATCTTTACATAATAAACATGAGACAGTAATTATTTGCAAGATGATACTTTCTTGATTTTTTTTTTTATAGAGCTGTCAACTGTGCTTCAATATGAAACAAAGATGGGGATTCCAGGCTTGTTCAAAGGGTTGCAGTAGACTTACTGGCGAAACATGTTTTCAGAGAACAAATCTCTGATCTCCAACACATTTCAAAGTATTTGTCCAGACCTCAGGCTTTTAAATGAGAGCACTCAAGTAGTACCCAAAACAGGGAATCACTCCATCCAAAATGGAATCAGATTAGACTGGTCACCCTGACTATCAGGTATGGTTTTTAAGTTTAACTAATGCCAGTTAAAGTCTTTAAAACATAGAAATATAGTTGTGAGTTATGGGAATACTTAGTGAGTCACAACTTGGTGTTCATCCTCCTCAAAACATAATTTCATGTAATTCAGCACTGGCAAACAGTCATGATATTCATTTCAAATTGATGGAAAACCCATCATTCTTGAGGTAATCTTTCCCTCAAAGGTAGACCTTGAGATTCCCCCAGAATGCCTCTGAAAACCATCGTGTAGATGTTGGCAATGGTTGTGCTGCAGCAATGTGCCTTTTCCACAGATGGACATCCCTCCAAAAGTATTGCAGTTGGCAGTAGCTAGAGAAGAGGAAAAGTGACTACAGAGGTCAGCTTCCTCTATAATAAGCCATACAGGCAAATGAAAGAGTTGAGGAGATCAGGAAGAAGGGCACTGGTAAAGACTGAATGGTCAGCTGGCAAGTTCACAGATCCTTGTCTAAGTAGGGAAAGGAGATTTCTATCAACATGGGGCATCATCTCTCTCAAGCGTTGGTCCCCAGTCTGCCAGTGGTGTAGTGGAGAGGGAGAGTGATGTCACCTCCATGAAAGGAACTTTCCTGAACAAAGGGAAGTCTGTGTGTTTGGCAGCAGTGGTGAAAGGGTTAGAAAAACATGTCCGCTCGTTATGGCGGAACCTCGATGATAACAAACGAGTATGCCAGGGTCTAGAGAAACAGTCCGGGCTGGGAGAAGGTGGTCCACCAATTTTTCTGTTGGTGTTCCAGCTGTTTACATCACATGACAGACAATTTAAACCCAAACCCCATGTGATCGCTATACAAATGAAGTGTGATGTGGCTCTGTTTGATAAGGGAATAAGGGAATAGAATAGAAATAGAAATATTTCGCCACAATAGAAATAGCGTGTGTGTGTGTGTGTGTGTGTGTATTGATGCATGAAAGGAAACATTTTGGAGTGAGTGTCAGCCCATGGATTGACTTGGGAGCACTTTTGAGAGATGAATGCATCACCAGAAATGACACAAGCAATGAGACAAAAGTCCCTGGAGTCCCAACACGGTAGCATCAGCTGGGCTGTGGGACTCCTATCCCTCTCTGCCCCATACCATGCCCTACTCCTCTTTAGGGGCACCACTGGTGCCTAGGGTCCTTAATCAGCAGGAAGCAGAGGGTCCCAGAGAGGAAGGAGCACTGCCAAGCCTCAGCTGCCTGCCTGTTGACTCCCTGTGCCCCACACCCTCTTCCCCCCTGCTGCCGTTCTCCATGGCTGCCATCCACCCGCCCAAAGCCTGCTCTTCATTACTGCCTTACCCTGGGAGCCGAGATGAGAATGATGCTCAGGCAAGAAGAATAAATAAGAGGGGGGGAGGGGTCAAAATTACAACCCACTTTACTCTCAGCTTTGGATCATCTACGGCGAATGCTGGCAAGAGTTGAAGCGTGACTAAGCTGAAGCTCCTTTATCCCAGCACCTCTCTCCCTAGACAGGATTGCCTAACCCATTCGAGAGAGCAGTGAGTAAGCTTCTGCTGTCTGTTCGAGAGGCTACAGACTGACGAAAGCCCTCGTATATTTCCCCCAAACTGGAGCAGTTAAGGCATTAAATCACAGTGAAGAAAAGTAAAAGTTGAAGTATGCTAACAATGCGAGCATGGCAGATGAAGTGCGTCACTGAAGTGGTATTTTTCAACTTGTTTTTTCAGAGAAAATCAAATCACACTGAAACATTCCAAAAAGGAAATTCTACTGTTCTAAAATATAAAAAAATGCAAAAAAGAAAAAAAAGTCTGTGGCTGTTACATGAATATATGAATCCTAATAGAGATTGGAATACACTATATGTTCAAAAGTTTGTGGACACCCATCCATAACACTCGTATGTGATTTTTGAACATTCCATTTCAGATATAGTACACCTTTGTTGTTATAATAACTTCTACTCTTCTGAGAAGGCTTTCCACTTGATTTTGGAGTGTGACTGTGATTGTGCTCATCTAGCCACAAGAGCATTAGTGAGGTCAGGCACTGATGATGGGCAGTTGGTGTTTCAGTTCATCCCAAAGGTGTTTAGCAGGGTTGAGGTCAGGGCTCAGTGCAGGACACTCAAGTTCTTCCACACCAATCTTGGCAAACCATATCTTCATGGACCTCTCTTTGTGCACAGGGACATTATTATGTTGGTACATGTTTGGGCCCATTAGTTCCTTTGAAGGGAAATCTTAATGCTACAGCATGCAAAGACATTCTGTGAAGTTGTGTGCTTCCAACTTTGTGCCAACAATTTGTGGAAGAACCACATATTAGTACAATGGTCAGGTTTTCACAAACTTTTGGCCATATAGTGTAAGTCATCGGACTTGGAATAAAGGTTACTGAAAGGCTTCAGTCAAAACAGCTTAAAGGTACCAGTGTTTATATTTTTATTCCCATTTTTTGCTCTTGGAGGCCACTGCGATACCACTACACCCATGAGAGACGGAATGGCACAAGATTAGTCAGGTCCAGCTCTCAATACCAAGCATATGACAGGCTACACTGGTTAACGTCTACCTCCCTGCAGACCTGCGTTAACAAATTCAACTTCAACACCGAGACATGACTTCTACTGGGGGAGGAAATGGATTATAAATAACACCTGAGAGTTGATGAATTAGGTTTGAAACTGACTGGGCGGCAGCTGCTGTGCTGGGAAGTGAAAGTGCCCATGTTCGACTGGGGAGAGAATAAGGGTTTGGAAAACAGCTGCAATGCCTCGACTATTGCCTTTACCAAGAGACGGCAGCACCGCGCCAGTGTGTCTGCGTCTGAATGTATTACATTATTGATTTCATGGCCACACGCACGTCACTCCTGACCACATACACTCATATATATACACACACATGTAGCATTGCACTTTCAAGTGCACTTTCTACCTTGAATAAACCAAGAAGGGAATTAAGGGGCAAGTTCAAGACAGAGAAAAATACAGAACGCTTTTTTCTAACGTGTTAGGTAATGCAGGTGAAACTGACGTGGGTTCTGTAACGCCTGCCAAGCACAATAGTTAAAGGCGGTGCTCTCGCTCCACAGTAATTGCGATAATATGCGCCACTGCAATTCACTCCTACAAATGGTGTAGTCGATTGACTTCGGACTTCACGGGCCATTAATAACACACACACACACACACACACACACACACACACACACAGGCATGTCACTCACAAGTGCATACAGACACTCTTTTTCTTTCTGTCATTCTCAAATGCACACCTACCCTTATTGAAAGCTCATATGGTCAACCAGCAACAATGGCCCTATCAAGACATTTTATAAAGAAAAGAATAAGGAGAAAGTCATGTGCAATAAAACTGTATTTCTTCATTTCAGCGTAAATGCAGTGCTAATTCCAGTCGCTAATTTAAATATATTCAGGATCCTAATGAGAAGTACATTTGTAATCTCTCAAAGGACAAGTAATGTCTTGACATAGTTAATAGTTAAGGGATTTTTGCTTCATTTTCTGAATTATTTGATAAATGAGGTGTACTTTTTTTTTTGAAGATCTCTTAAACAAAAACAAAAAAACAACAACTCAAGCCTACATTTATTTGGGTTAATGAGTCAAGTTTCAAAGCCTCCTTGGATATTACCAAATACAGATGTGCTGACCTTTTTACGCATTTTGCAAAGGAGCATCACGAGTCATCACTCAAAAATGCTCAAAAAGAAAAGTCCACCCCCCCAATAAAAACGGCAGACGAGTTAAAAACGGCAGTTGACATGTGAAACTGGACTGACTGGCAGTAGTGTAGGTGTTTTTAAACTCTCCAATATTAACCCCTCAGACACCCTGGAAGCCCCGCCCTCTTCCCTGTTTCACATTAATAATATCTCCTGTCAGTTTTCCCGCTTGGATGATATGGCCTCATTAATTCATTAATGTCACATCAACTCTATAAATGCATATTTAATGTAAGTAACTTGTCCAGACAACTATATACGGTAATCATCATCAATTAACTATATTTTTTAGGAATGCCATAAAAAAGAATAATCCGAAAAAACACTGGTCAAACACACACTGTTTTGGCAGAAAGAGAAAAAAAAAGAAAAAAGTCCTACAAAGTGTCAACTCTAACACTTAGTAACAACTAATTTTAATGTTAATAATAATTAGAAATTGATTAAAATGCTGTTTGCTCACCTGATGCATATAGACAGCGCAGTCAAGCTTGTCGCACTAGAAACCGAAATGTACGTATATGTCTTTATATGGTGAATACCATATATTTTCAGGGGGAAAAAACCTGCCACTCGTCTGTTTTAGTTAGTTCTACTTTCCTGCACATAATGTTTCTACTTTCAGACACGGTGTTTTCCATCAAGCGGCTGATGCTTACCGTAAAACCTCCTAGCCTATCTATGACTTATGAAAGAACTATATAAAAATGTACCATGTTACTAAATGACTAAAGGATTTACAGCACACAGGTATCAAATGAAAAACACAAACCATACTAGAATTTCAGATGCCCCTCAAACCCTTGATTAGCTGAATGAGGTGGATTAGACAGAAACGATTGTGAGGTAGATTTTTTTCTAAGGTTATATTGTAAGGTTTTCTTGATTGCAGCAGAAAGGTTAGCATACCTGCACCACAGGGTGCCCTCCTGACAGGGCCTTCACTGCCCCTCGGCTGCCCTCCGTCTCATAGTGGGCACGGTGGTGGGATTTGGGCTGCACCTCGATCTGCAGATTGTAAGGACCTGAGCAGGACGGCAGCTGCCAATCAAGAGCCGGGAGGGACGGGCTGCCAAATTAGAGGACAGAACACTTCATCAGGACTTATGGATTACACACACATACACACACTCACACACACAGTCTTGCAGGCATTAATCGGGTGAGTGAAACCAGATTTTCGGCCTGCTCCTGGCAAGTGTTTGGGACCTGGACCCCTTCGTTTCATCATTGTCTTTAATCTAATCTGTTGTAGTCACTGCCTGACATACTTAATTTCCAAAATCTGGCAGCTAATTGTGAACATTTTTTTTTCTTTTAGAAGAATTAATGAAAGAAGCATGCGTTACATTTAAAGTGTTCCATGCATTCTATCACGATCTGACAGCTCATCAGTCTGGGTCTCCACAAAAGCGCTTATGCTTTTAAGTGAATGAATTTGGTTCCTCCGAAATTATGAAATTTCATTCGAGTATAATGCCAATTCAGAAAACGTCTTTCTTTTTTTTTTTTAACTGCGTTTTGTTTTGTGTTTGTGATCCTCCGTTGTCCAGAGAGAGTGAGCAAATGGAGAACACATTCCCACGTGAAAACACGCTCCAAGCACACATTGACGGAACAGATTTTCAGCACACCCGGATGCCTGGACGATGCAACCTAAAGCAACACAAACGGACACAATCTCAGGCATCCTCTTGGAACTTTTGGTGTGTTTGCTGACCCAAAACGAACTGGCTTCCCTCTACACTTTTATCTGTGTTTTTATCTGCCTTTTATCGGCCTAATGTGTCTGAGAGGGAAGGAGAATCTGCAGCCAGCTCCACCAGCACTGACACCATCACTTCCTGTTCCACACTATCACCCTCAAACACTTGATTTCCGGCAGGAAAGTGTGCTGGCAGAGGAAAGTGTGCACTCACATACACACTCGTGCACTGTGACCACAGGCGGACCCAGAGGCCTGTTAAAAACAGTAAAAACAACAAAATAATAAAAATCATATGTTGGTGAGTGTTTATGTGTGTGTTGCTATGGGAACTGGCCGACAATCCATTGCGCCATCCTTCAAAAAGTGATTTATGAAATACGTATGAACTTTCTGCCTTCAGTCTCCTACTGCTATGACTAAATTTACTTTTAGAATAAATAAACTAGTTTTATTTTAGATACCAAGGAGGAGACTTTGTAGTAAGTTATAATCTGCATGTAAATACAAGTTAATCATAAGATAGAGTACATAACAATGTGCTTGAAGCCTATGTGTCAATAAACCTAACATCAAATATTGAAATAGATCAGGACTTAGAAATGTATTTCTACTTCAATTCTGTGTACAATTTTTCTTGTACCTGAGGTAAGATTTGGGCTTGGGCCATGAGTACGGGTGAGGCGGCACATCCAGGAATCCTGAGCAATAGCTCTCTTTCTTGAATGGCATACGGTTGGAGTTAGTATAGTCCTCCTGGCCATGTTCTGTGCCTACTTCGTCGTTTGCCGGCTCCATCTTGAGGCTCATGCTGACATTGTGCTCTACACTGGTCTTCCGGCTCTTGTTGGGAACACCATCCCCGAGATCAGGTATGCCGTCTGTACTGAGGGCATTGATGGCTGCCACGATGGCTGAATTGGTGTACTGGTTGGTGGTTCCCAGCCAGCTTTCTTCAAGCCTTGGTGAACCCTGAGGTGAAGCCCCGGGTGAGTGGTTGGGCGTGATACCTGATGCGTGCCCGTAAGGGGTGCCGTTGAAGCTGTACTTCCGCTTGCCATGACTTCCGATGTCATCGTTGGGGGAGGTGGAAGGGGAGTGACGAGGGGAGGGACCAGGGGCATGCCCATGAGGGGGGCAAGACAGCATCGAAGAGGATGAGCCTTTGGGTGAGACACAGGGTGACTGCCAGGGTGAGTTCTGGGGTGAATTTTCATAATTGTAGAAACCAGACTCATATGAGGCCTCTGAGTTGCAGCTGCTTGCTGGACTCAGGCTGCTCGGGTCACGGTACCCATCAGCACTGGGCAAGGTCAAGGTCACGATGTTGACTCGCTTAGCCACAGAGCCCATGGTGCCACTTTCCTCCACCTCTTCCTCAGGCATCTGGCCATAGGTGGTGATCTCAATGCGTGGCCTCTCCAGAGGGGGTGCGCCATTGGGACGGAGCCCGGGGAAGTAGTAGTTCGGAGCCATGGTGCTCTCGTGGAGTCCGTAGCTCGCTTGGTGGCATGACGAGACTGAGATAACGGGGCTTGATTGAAGATTGTGGTACTGAGATGCCAGGCAGGGGTTGGCCATGCCAAGTGGGAGAGACAGACTCACATTTGGCGTATAGCTAAAAGCCTCTGCAAAGACAAATGAAGAAGACTCTGATGAGTAAAAGACATAAGTACAACATCTGGCTCATCTTTTAGTGCAAGTTAAAGAAAGCAGGACCATGGAGGCTTACTTCAAAATGTACTTTAAGGCATGGAAAAATTTGCATGAGGTCACATATGAAAAGGAACAAATGTTTAAGGTTAGCTCAAGGGGGTGAGTTAAGATAAGGTTAGCTTATCTGTTCTATTGTAGGAAATCAGACAAAATCGCTCTTGCTTCTTTGAGTTCTTATAATTTTTTTTAAAGACTACGATTGCCAGTGATAAAACCAGAAATTCCAACAATCAGCCAGGGATTATTGATCATTTATAAAAGTTATTTTAATACCTGCATTTATGCAATGTAATGATTTCACTCTAACCTGGTTTAAAAGACAACAAAATGGGATGAGTAAAAAAAAATGTCCCCACCATGACCCTGTCGTTGTACCCATTCAAGTTTCTAAAGAAAACACTGTGTTCTGTTTGAGCAGTGATGCTTTTTTGTGGCCATCCCCTTCACCTCAATCTATATTTGTTAACTGCAGCGGTGCGCAACCAGGACACCACGTGAAATGATGAACCTGTCATGCACCACAGAATGCGTGGGCAGACTGACTAAAATTAGTGTGTGACAGACTATTTCCAGAAGCAGATGCACTGAAAAAAAAAGCTGCCACTCTTGAATAGATTTTGTGGTTTAAACAAAACAAAATAAAAAACTATATAAAAATTAACTTTTAAGTAGCTAAAAAAAAATGAAAAGCAACCTGATTTAAATAAGAAAAAAAATTATTTCCTCTCTCTCTCTCTCTCTCTCTCTCTCTCTCTCTCTCTCTCTCACACACACACACACACATAAATCTGTTTTATTCACTGAATGAATCTGAATAAAATGTTCACCACATTTGCCATATTTGAATGAAACACACCAAAATATTTATCAAATTTGAATAAAAATGTACAAATTTATATTTATTTCCAGTATAAATGCACTGAATATCATCTTTTACAGAGATAAATAAACTAATGTTACAGTGTATTTTTTTTTACTCCATATCTATCAAACTAGAAAATAGATTAACTCATAGACACTTTACACACACACACACACACACACACACGCACACAGCCACCTGTCCAACACACCTCTCTCCATTTCCATCTCTCCCCCTCGGCTGCCGTACTCAAACAGAAAGCTGAAATCAAATTCGGGCTCTTTATGGCCGGATCCCATCTTCGGCGTCTCCTGGAAGGAGTGTTTAAGTGCCACTGTGTATCAGCAGCTCCTCGAGCAGAGCAGAGCAGTGGCTTTTGACATCCTGTTCAGTCACACCAGAGCTCTTATCTCTTCCTTACTCTTGTAAAAAAAAAAAAAAAACACCTGCCGCCTCATTCTGAGGGTTCTCTCACAGCCAGATCCGCCCCTTACTAGTTCCTTTTTTCAGCTTTGAGGCAATCTGTGATTCACACAAACTCTGCACAAAGAGCAACGGGTACATCCGCATACTGTGTGTTCTGTACATGCACACGGGGTTTTCTCTCCTCGTGGCATGGCTTGATTGCATTTCAAGCTCAGCGGAGCCGCTTGACAGGGAAGTGAGCTACAATAGATTGCATAGCATGAACACATGGTGAAATAAAGCAGAAGTCGCCCCTATTGTTGGAATTTTACCATATACAAAGTGTCCACATGTGCGGTGCACAGGAGTTTTTTTTTGTTTTTTTTTAATACTCACCCACTGGCCTGAGTTGGAGAGAGTCAGCCTCTTAATTGTGTGTCTGGTGGAATTATGGGTATAAGAGACAGAGGTTTGGGCAAAACATATTAAGAGGGGATGCAGAAAACTGCCGTCGTCAGCAGGCTGAAGAGCTGAGACGACACACACACTCATACACACACACACACACACGTGGGCTCAAGTGCTGAGGCGACACACATGCATACCCAAACCAAGCAGTCTGCTATCAATTATGAGGCTTAAAAGCAGAGGGCTGAAACGAATAATCATGCTCTCCTCGCCACAGTAATGCAATCCCCCAAACCGCACAGACAGACAGAAGGAACCCCAAATCGACGCACAGCCCATGACATCACTGCGCTTTAGTTACTGGAGTAAGTATACGAGACGGTGATCCATCATCCATCATAAAAGCCCTGATACACATTCCTGTAGCACCACGCCGAGCTTTTGTCCACTAACAAATGATGCGATATCAAGTGTTCACTCCTAATCCCAACTGAACTGAGACAAAAAAAAAGCAGAAAAAAAACTGAGGCAGCAATATTGCAACATATTGATGCAACTATCACAGGCACGGGCCATTCTATTTGTGGCCATAACAGCTCTCCGATGCAATAAAAAAACGTGTTATAACGGACCGCGTGTGGTTTCATGACTGACAGCGAGAAAGAAGCAACTCATTAACAACTACACAGCAAGCCTTGATCTTCTAGAATGCTTGAACACTATTCTATTCAGTTCTATTCTATTTCAAAGCAACTAGAACGTCATGGTCCTATCAATAATGCATTTAACTCACTGGATTTCAGATATCAGCCCATTAATGAGTCAATAAACATATAAACATTAAAAATTCTACTAAAGGCATGAACATGAAAGTAATGCAATTATTCTATTCTAATATATTCTGTTCTAATCTAAAGTCAATATAGTGGCATGGCTTTATTAGGTTTCATTGTCATTAATGCATTAATAAAGAAATTAACAGGA
>JAOTRR010000024.1:16716415-16727365 GCA_028570945.1 Gogo arcuatus
GGCATCTGAGACCATTCCTCTTTACACAATCTCTCCACATCATCCAGGGTCCTAGACCCTCTAGGTGGATATTTTCTAACCCATTTTACTAATCTTTACAAGGGGTGCCAAAAATTGTACTGTACTGTTGGTGCATGGAGCAGCCATCTTGGATTTTGAGGTTGGGTTTGGTACGGTTCTTCCAACTTCAAGCGGTATTCTAGTTGATATTTCCAACTGGGAACTTGGAAATTCTGACTTTCCAGTTCAAATGGAACGCACCATTAGCCCTTGCTTCATCTCTACCTACAGAGAGAGATGCAGCGGAGCTTTATTGTTTTAGTCTGTCCAGCTCTCTCGCCCCCTTATTTGTACACTCGACTCAAACAGATCATCTTCCAAAGTCTTGATTCATTTTTCCATGTAATTTTTTTTACAACAGATTCATTTATTTTCATATATAATTTTTTTTGCATGTGATTTTTACACAATTAGTTTACTTTCACATGTGAATTTTACGCTTGATTTATTTTTCACTTCTTTTTTTTTTTTACACATGATTCATTTTATTTTTTTAAAAATTGGACCCCCCCCCCACGTTTATTTTCTCATTTTAACTTGAATACTTGAATACACGTGTGCAATCTCAGGACATAACACGGTCAAAAGCACCTTCAGATGTTTTTCACACAATCACATATTATAACAATCACGTGAAATATAAGACTTGCTATTACAGATTCTGCATATTCATCACCTACCTATCCGATGCACACAATATTAGTTCACATTAGAAATACACACCCATCATATGAAAGAATACACACAGACGAGCTCATTTGCTGGTTGAGTGACAGGGATGTTCCCAACACCTCCCTGTCTCGAGGTCCGAAAGGAAATTGTACATGAATATAATCAGGCGTATTAACGTTCTAATTGTAAATTGTAGTCTCGAGGGTGCCATTTAACTTATTTATTTTCAGCACAAAAACACATTTATATGTAAATTATATCTTAATAATTATGCCTGCAAATTAATTAGCTTGCTTTCGTTCAGCAACACTAGCTGGATTTAGGGCCTGTTTAAAAAAAAAAAAAAAAAAACTCAGCACAACAAAAACACATTTTCACAACCGAGTGGAGATGAAATGTCAAGTTTGCCTAAATTTTGATGGGATTGGGCTTGGGCTCATTAAGCTGAGGAGTGACAGGACCAAGTTCATCTCATTTTCATATACACAAGAGCAGAGCCAGTGTGCAGCTCGGGTGATAGAAATATATTTCTGCTGTAGGCCACACAAACACACGTACACACTTTTTTATCAACATATAACCTTTCATTTCATTTCACAGTGTGTTCAACTGGCTAATTACGCAAATGAAAAAATTGGCTGTTTGAGGCAGGAAACATATTTTGATTGTGCTGTTTGTAATTTATCCATGCTCAAAACCATTGAATATAACACAATTCTGTCCTTGTAGCAATGAATGATGAATCGGTTACACCACTATGAAATATGAATGTTAATTTGAATCAAATTATAAGACTCAGTAGAATTATTTTGATGCCGGTAGGGATTGCACTGTTTTTTCTGATTGTCCCTGTAAAAACATATTAGACCTCTGGATCTATTGGCAGAAAGAAGAAAGAAGCTATATATATGTACATATCACAGTTATATTTAGATAAATCCATGATGTGTCATTTGCAAATGATTCGACTCTTTGAGTTGACTCAGCTCATTTAGACATTTGAATTTTGGAAGAGAAATGAAATAAATTAAATTTTACCTGTACATGAAGGTTATATAAATATATTATTTATGTGACTTATAATCCATGTGTCATGCTAATGAAGACACAAAGCACGTGTCATTTGCAAATGACTCAACTCACTGAAGAGAGTCGGCTCTTTTAGACAATTGAATTCTCAGATTTGGCATTCAAATTTTGTTGGGTGAAAAAATAAACTGAAAGGTATCTGCATATTAAAGTTATACTATATCAAAAAATTATATGTATGTTATATACATATACAGACTGTATAATTCCATCCAAGAAAAACACTAGGGATGAATCATTTATGAATGAGTCGATTCTTTGAGCTGGCTCTTTTTGATATTTTTTAGACATTCCGTTGGGGCCATATGTATATATATATATACATTATCCTTGTGTGTATATATATATACATTATCCTTGTGTCAGGTCAATAATATCACTAGTGATATATCGTTCATGAATGAATTGACTCTTTGAGCTGATTCCTTTAGACTCATTGACATTGTCTCCTTTAGACATTGGGAACAGATTCACATTTCATTGTCATTCTCTAAAACCATTAATCACATATCTCCATCTGTGATGAAAATCTTATCAACAACCGAGTTTTCAAAAACATTAGTGTTAAAACACATGCTGTTATAGGAAAATAATCAACAACTTTTACCACAGTGAAGTTGAATATTTTCCACTTACAGCGTACAATATTCCTCTTATAGCACAGCTACTTGGCAATTACAATTTTTATTATATAAAGAATGACATCATGGCTTTTTTTTATCCTTTTAGAGTTACATTTAATGTTGTGGAAGTTAGTTCATGTTATCATTTTTCTTTTTTTGTCTATTTTAAAGTTAGTTTAAAGAGTCCCTATGTGCAAAGTTGTCTTTTTTTGTAAATGAATTAAAGAAAGTCTCCTTACAGAACGTCAACAGAGAAACATTTGTAAGTTGCCTGTTCTTAAAGAACACTTTTTACATGTTTTTTTTTATTTCTTAAAACTACATGAGCGTCCACCATACACATCCCTGTGAATGAGTGAAATGATAATACGTATACCTCTAATTTAAAGTCTTCTGATCAACCGGATTCGTGAATTCAGCCTAGTTTTATTACGTAGCACGTATTCGGACACATGACCATACAGATGAATGTACTGTAGCTACCTCGATTACTCTGATAAATCTTTGTACAACATGACGGGAGATGCAATTTTCATCTGTAATATGTACCAGTCGATCGTCCTGGCTCCATTCCTCCATCACACACTCCCACACCCAGACATTACAGTGGCCTGTGCATCATTAACACCATCGCTATGATTATGAAGCAAAGCCCCCTCCACATGGGAGCATGCCCTAATCAGGCATCTAATGAAATAAAGCTGCCCTCAACTCATATCGACCTGCTAATATCACCAATACAATTATGAACATGGCGCTGCCAATCTTCTATCTGCGCCTAACGATTGTCTGGCCTTCGTTAGGCCTGGGGCACTGGGATGGTACCGGTATGAAGTGATAGATACATATAAAGGTCATAATGTTATAATGTATGTGTGTATGCAGGATGGCGTAGATATCCTCCACCTCTGTTTCTCTTCACGTAAGTGTTGTGAGTGTCTCTCTCATGTTCTGTTTGCATACAGTAATTACGGAGGTAGGCTGGAAAATGACTCGCTTTTCTTGAGAACTGAGGGCCTCATTAGTATGTACAATGCATCATTTCATCCAAGGAGCTCTCTCTGTACAATTATGCTGAAAGCTCTTAATCTCCTAAACTCTGCGATAGCGCCGGATACGTGTAATTATGTTATAAAACGAGCTCGTGCCGAGCAAGGCGGCTGTCTCACTTCAGTGGGACCTTTAACCTGTCGCAACTTCACTTACATGCACACACACACACACACACATATATATACAAAAACACATACACAGACTTGTGTAATGTGTATTTAATGCATTCTAGTCTGTTTCATCATAAGCTTTATAAAAAAAAAGGATTTATATCTGTATTAGGCGAACCAGTGAGATGAAGTTCCATGTTGTCTTTAAAAAAAGAAAGAAAAGAAAACCAAGGCTAGACAGCAAACCCTGATTTCTCAATCATTTCATTCCATCATTAAACTACCATGTGCATTTTTGGGGGGGAAGAATAATCATAGCTTGTCCTTCTACTCTTCTGTAAATTGATCGGTTTTTGTTTATTGTACATATACAGTACAGAAGATGAGTTAATTCATATGGTTTATGTTTTATTTCTGTAATAACTTGCACCACAACCAATAAGAGTTTATGGCCAAATACAGTATATTCTAATATAGTGTTCAGTATACAGTCTGAATTTCTTCCCGCCAAGGAGGTTATGTTTCCGGCGCGGTTCGTTTGTCTGACTGTAAGCAGGATTGCACAAAACCTACTGATCTGATTTCCATGAAACTTGGTGGAAAGGTGGAGCACGGGCCAAGGAATAAGTCATTAAATTTCGGAGCAGATCCGTGAATGTCGTTTCACTTTTGTTAACATTGTTAGATACGGCATTTTGTCTTGGCAGAAGTCTGCGCTCAACAGTGCCATACATGTTAAAATCCAGTGGATGGCAGTAAAGTTCAGTAGGCTAAGTTCACATTACCAGGCTGAAGCGACTCAAATCTGATTTTTTGCCTTAACGCGACACAGATCTGATATTTTCAGGGATGTGTGGACACAGAAATCCGATCCTTTCAAATCAGATTTGAGTCACTTTCATATGCGGGGCTGGTTCGGATATGTATCCAGTTCGTGGCCATGTGGGATGAATGAGAACAGTCAGATCAGAATTCATGCGGCTTTTCGCCTCTACACATGCGCTGATCGTGTGTCTTCATCAGCCAGCACCGGTAGCGCAGCAAAACAGCAATGGAGAAGAGCTACAATAGCTGTGAAAACAGCAAAAGCTAGCCGTCTGGCTTTTTTCAGCTTCTCGACCTGATCATGTATAGCTGACGAACAATTTGATGTCCTCCAGAGCAAAATGCGATGCATACCTTAGCTACTAGAGTGTCCACTTACTCGGGTTTAATACCATGAGTCGTCTCACAAACATGACGTTTTTGGTGGTGATGCAGATGACTTGTGCAAAAAACGTATCAACGCGCCATTTCGGAGGACAAATGAGTTCACGTTACAGTTATATACAGGTCACTTGTAATTATGAATGTGAACCGTCAAGATAGGCAAATCCAATTTGAGCAAAAAATTGGAACTGAACAATGAGGCTTGTAATGCGAACGTAGTCTTTGTGACAAAACATAACCAATGTAGAAATATGATGACTCCATATCACAATCCACATTCACAGGAACCAGTAATCCTCTTGGATACACATGTAGGACCATACTTCTGATAGTTTTGGGAATATATCCAGACATATAAGGTGGTTGCAGTTGCAGATTTGCATTTCATAGAAGAGTCGACTGCTGTTCTTGGTGGAGGTCTGTGCTCTCTCAAGGTGCCCTGCTAATTACTATATAGAATTTAATAATATCGGAGAGGAATAAGACACTTCAGGAAGGGGTGATTTTGGAAAACAATCAACTCTGGGGTGGTAACAGGATCTCCACTTTATGTCAGGATACATCATAGCACTCTGTCATGGATTATTTTTCTGTAACAGTACAACCTGTCATGCGCTATTCCTTATACCAAAAGTATTCCTGAATTGCATTGTGCTGTATCACACTACTCTGTCATTGATTATTTTCATATTACAGCACATCCTGATGTGGTTTATTCCTTATTTAATATGAGAATCTTTTCTGAGACGCACAATAAAATAATTAAAAGTCATTAAAAGCAGCTAAAGTAATGTATTTTTAAGCATTTTACATCATAACTGGTGGCTTCTGTCTTCCACTCTGTTAGTGAGATTAATGTGGGCATATACCCAGTATTTAATACTAAGCGTAATCTGATTAAATGTTATACAATTTAGAAATGTTCTAATAGAGCAATTAGAAATAACAGCTGAGCCATAATAAGAATAAGAAGCAGAATAAGAATTATTATTATAATTGCCCTTACACAGCACTAATAGCATGCTTTCTTGTGTTCTCTCCTGAACTCTCTCTGACATGACATCGACGTCGAGTGTGCATGCGTGCCCGATAAAGGTCAGAGGTCAAATGTCAAACGGCAATTTATGTCACAGAGATATTTCCGAGATGAGTCGAATATGTACATTAAGATAATATGTTTGTGTCCTAATCTATAAAGGAACGCGGTGCTCTTCGCCCGAGGGCTCCTAATGCACTCAAATGTATTTATGGACGATAATTAAAAGGAAAAGCATGCATTAAAACTGATCAGTACTTAGCAGATCTAAGCTAATGAGATTAGCGTAATGAATAGTCCACTCTACTGTGCCACAAAAACAGTACAGTGGATTTTTTTTTTGAATATGACAAGGTTTTGGATTAGAAGTGGGTCTAAATAAATAAATTTATTTATCTAGACTAGAGCAAGGATGGAAGATTAATTTTGCAGCAGAGGTTTAGAGTCTGAGAAGCAGACTGCGTTTGTTGTTTGATCTCAGAAGGTTAAAATGGTGCAGCCCTCTTCGAGAAGCCGGACAAAAGCTCAGCGAGCAGAGAACAGGGTTATTTTCAGCACATGAATGGCAGAAAGGCACAGAGGAGAAGTGTGGAGTAGTGCACTCTCACTCTGACTCTCACTCACTCACTCTCGCTCTTTCATTCTCAGCCCTGTCTCTCGCTCTGTTCCACTCACTTCCACTCCTTGAGTCCGTGACACTCTCCCACCGTTTCTCCCTCTCTGTCTTGCTGAAATCTTGCCTCCAATTTCTTGTCAGCTGTGCGGACAAGAAAGGCCTGCGGTAATAAATATGATTACGTTTCATCACCCTCCCTTCACCCCACCCCACTTCTCCTAACCCTTTTCTTCCTCTTGCATCCCTTATGCCTTTTCCGCTCGGAAGAATGAGAGCGAGGAAAAAAAACGTTGCTCTTTCGTGAACAGCATCAGCTGCAAATGATTCAATACCGCAAAGGTTAATTTTCAATTTGCACAGTGAAAGGTTACCATTACAATTTGACCTGCAAATTGTATCTTCCCCGCTAATACCCTATCATTTGATTTTTGGGTCCCTTTGTAGTCTGGACCGGTGGCTTGCTATATCGGGTGACTACCATCTGTTTATTATTTAGGCCATGCTTGGCTACACAGCCTGTCTGAATTACAAGCTGGTAATCGCTGATCACACTAACCCCCCCTTTTTTTTCTCCAGCATTAGCATGTACCTGTGTTAGCACATAGCTCATTTTTTTGATCCACTGTTACAGAGATAGTTACACACAGAGGGGTAAGAGCAGCATGACTCGCAGGTTGGAATGATTCGAGTATGTTTGCTTGGATTTTGTGTTTATGCAAGTACGTAAGGAATAAAACACTTGGGAGAGTGCTGTTACAGGAAAATAATCAACCATGCCAAGTGGAGTTACAATTGCCACCATGAAGTTAATTATTTTCCTTCCAAAGTTCCAAAAGTGTTTTATTCCTGTTATACCACAGCAACTTGTCACGTCATACTTTTTAATCTATTTATAGTTACATTTAACTCGTTTACATTTAAAACAAGTTATACGTAGCTCACATTATAGCAGCTACTGTATAAACAGTCATTCCATCACCAGCTTTTTTTTTTTCCTCTCCTTGTCGTGTTACCAAGAAACCGCAAAGTGAAAACTCATCTGTCTTGAAGACTTTCCCATGGAGGAAAAACTCAGACTGTTACAAAGCACTGACACTGGAGACTCCTTCCATAAATGTTACACAAACATATTGATCTCATAGAAAGTTTCAGAATTATTGAAATTTTTTAAAGATATTAAAACAAAGCATAGTCTAGCATCAATAAAACATTTACTTGTCAATTTCATGGCTCACATATAATCATGTTAATGTGAAATGCATGTAATTAAAATAGTAAGAAATATCAATTAAATCATTAGATGATGGTAATGAGGACGGATAATTATTTTTGAGTGTAGTTTATTTCGTCGTCCATTCCTAACACACTACTAATGGACTGTTAATGACTAATACCTGATATTGACTATTTTATTCTTCTTCTTAGTTTGTTAAATGATATTGTATTGATGATGAAGAAGTGTTTAAATCTGTCATGAGAGATTAATGAACATATAGTTGTTTTTTTTATTACTAATGAAATCAAAACAGATATAAACTTCCAGGAAATGTGCATGTGGCAGGACGGCATCGCACATCTCGTCCTTATCAAAGCGTTTTCCTTCTGTTTTAAATCTTCAGCGCTCGCTTCCTTTGTTTTTTACTTTCAAAGGCAAGCCACACACTCACCAATACGGTGATTTCAGCATGTGTGTGTGTGTGTGTGTGTGTGTGTCTGAGAGAGTCAGTGTGTGAGGATTAAAATGGCTCCCAGTGGAAAAAAGCAGTGGTGGAAATGAGTGAAAAACCACCAGCATGTGGAGTGGCGTTCCGGCGCGCCTTCTGTGTGTGATTAGCCCAAGGAATTAATGGAGGACTCAGGAACGGCCCTTATACGGTCTGCAGTGTGTGTGTGTGTGTGTGTGTGTGTGTGTGCAAGTGTGCATGTGTGTGAGTAAGACTCGCTGTATCACTGGGAGCCAGCACTGATAAGACGAGAAAGAGAGAGACACTGTGCAAGAGTGAAGGGAGAAATGGAAAAAAAAAGATTGGAAGAGAGATGGAAAATGATGAGAGAGAGAGAACAGGAAATAAATAGGGAAGACAGATGGAAAGAAAAGTGGGGACAAAACCTGAGAGATGGAGTAAGAAAGAAAGGATGGGTTTGGGAAAGAAAGGCAGAGAATAAAGAAGATAAAAGAAAAGAATGAATAGGAAAAGTTTGTATTAGAAATAAGCAGGAAAAGGATTGGGAAATCAGGAAATGTGAAAATAATTAAAAGTGAACACATAAGGAAAGAAAGAAAAGGGAAAATATTGGAAAAGAAATATATAGGGAAAGATAAAGGAATACAGAAATGACTGAGAAGACTGTGAAAGAAAGGAATGGGAAGAGATGTGGAAAGAAAGAAGCAGGAAAGATTGGGAAATAAATATATGGGAAAAGACTGGAGAAAGGACAGTATAGAAAATGATTGGGAAAGACGAGGAAAATAAGAAATGGGAAAACACTGGGAAGGAAAGTGATAGGAAAAGTTTGGAAAACAAGAGAATGGGGAAAGATCGGGAAAGAAATTGAAAATAACTTTGAAAGAAGAAATTGGTAAAAGATTGTGAAAGAAAGAAACAGTAATAAATAAGGAAAGAAAGCAATGGGAAAAGATTCATTTTAAAATTCTTCTAGTTTCATATCTTAAGGACAGCAGACACAGTCCTGAACAAAAAGGGGAATATTGATACATGGTTGTATAGACAATTGGGAACGGTGAATGGAATCTCAGGTTATTTATCCGGTGGAGGTCAGGACAGTAATGGCTTCTGTCACTGAGAATGATCTGCAGAACTCACGCTTTGACAAACAGACATGATTAGTTGGATCTGAGTAAGCAGCTGCTGCTCCATCTATCGGCAGGATGCGGTCATTTCAGTTTCAGTTACTGATGCTGCCATCGCTCAAGGGACTCCAACCATCCATCCATCCATCCATCCAGAATGTCTCCAGAATGACCATCAAAGAAGCCTTAATCGTTCCAGATTCCTCTCAAATCCTCTGTATAAATTTAAAATACATATAAAAATACATATTTTAATTTGGTATATGCTGAAATCCCAAGAGAAAAAAATGAACAAGAGGAATCGAATAAAGAGGAATCTATAAAGCATCTCCCATGCCCACAAAATACATTTTGATTTTTCCTCAATTTTGAAAATGAATAGTTTTATTTTTAATATAGTCATCTTACTCAAACATACTGTGTTATTCTGCATTAATGATGCAGCTGCTGCTCTCGTACAACAAGTTATGCTGTTGCCGGTGGGCGTGGTCTGTTGTTACTTGTGGGTGTGGTCTGTCAGGTTCTGAAAACTAGTAGACAGAACGTATACGGCTTACTGTATAATTTTTACACAACACAAATTGTCCTGTTACTTTTGTAGAAAAATATGTTACAATTCTAATAAAACCCAGGAATCATGAGACAATGATTATACGTCATTTTTGTCCAGATGTTTACACCAAACACCACAGATTAGGAAATTTAGATGCCCTTGTTGCCATGCCACTTGTCACATAATTGACAGAATTTCACAATGTTGTTCATTTCTAGATAGTTTTACAAATATACTGTATAATGAAAGAATTGATGTGGGAATAGAGATTTTATTCAGTCAGATATTTAACAACAATTTCATTTCTGACATTTGAAATGCCACTTAAAATTTTATTTTCCTCCATAAAAAAGTCACCTGCGTATTTATACTAAAAACTTTTGTTTTTACTGTTTCATAAACGATGACTTTAGCAGTGGACTCAGCTTTTGCACCAGATCATAATCAGCTCGATTAAAACCATGTGCTGTGAGCATCAGGGTGCAGCCGTGACCCCTGAGCCCTGATAATCCATTACGCAGCGTGTCGACAAACTCGCTCTGATCACCGTGGGGTAAAGGTCATCAAAAGTTCGTGTTCACAGCTCAAGCTGGAGTCAACCTGACCCTTTCTCTCTCTCTGTCTCTCTCTCTCTCTCTCTCTCTCTCTCTCTCTCTCTCTCTCTTTTCTTTTCGTGGTTTCTTCCTTCATGAGTCTTCATTACATTAGGGTTGCCAGGTCTGCAGCCTCTTTGCTCCTTCTGACAACATGAATAATGGCCAAAACCTCCAGGACGCGCACACACTCCTGGCACAGGACAGCTTATGAAGATGGGAGAGAGAGATAGTGACTGGGAGAGAGGTACAGAGCAAAAGAGAGAAAAAGAAGGCAGCTGAGTGTCACTGCCGCTTGATTCCTCTCTCCTAGAAAATTAAATATTGATCAATTTCAGAGGCCCACAAACAACCAGTGAGAGATAAAGAGTAATATAGGAGATAAATAAATGAATAGATGGATAAATGCACATGAGTCCCACCTGCTCAGGACAGCGAGGCAAAGCAAGGACGATGCTTGTGTCCTATAAAAATGTACACACACACACACACACACACACACACACACACACACACACACACAC
>JAOTRR010000024.1:16744360-16755460 GCA_028570945.1 Gogo arcuatus
AAGAAAGAAAGAAAGAAAGAAAGAAAGAAAGAAAGAAAGAAAGAAAGAAATGCTAAGATGGATGGATGGATTGATGGCTGGCTGGATGGATGGATGGAAGAAAGCAGGAAGATAGTAAGAAAGGATGGAATAAGAGGAAAAGAAGTAAAAAGGTCAAAAAGATGGATGGTTGGATGGATGGAAGAAAGCATTATGTTCTACTATACCAGAATTGAGACTGAAGAGGAAATTCAGCCGTGCTGCAAAACACAGCTTTTCAAACTTAACTAAACTTTCTCATGTGTTTGAATTTTAAGAATTTAATGCTGGGAATTTTTCATTATCCTGGGAGCTTTAATGATAATAAACAATCGGGAAGCTTCCGGAAATCCACTGACATTAAACCACAAGAAACATCTCCTAATAAAGAAAAAAACATATTGTTGGCCTTTTAATTAGAAACTAAAAAATTTCTGACCAGCGAGCGAAGAGACCCGCATCCAAGGATTCTCAATTTCACAAAAGATGAAAGGAAAAGGAGGTGAGACCTACGGAGGAATAACAGGGGACAATCTGCTCGCATCTTGGGCCCAAGCAAGAGAGCGAGGCGGCATCTTTTCGACTGCGATTATCCTCCAGAGTACTAATTAGCAGCCATCAGAAAACTACAGCCAGTTGACACTCTACAATAAAGCCAATGATTTCCAGTCGAAAGGACAGAAAATGTTAATATGAGGGGTTGGGAGATAGGGGCGAGGCTCGCTGTAAAAGGAAGTGGATAATAAGGTTTAATGATGCGTGACAGGAAGGCGCACTATACAGGGGAAACACAGCTGGCTTCATTTTGTAAACTATTTGATGTACACATCTATCCAGTGCACAATTATCAGCTGCTCTGGGGCCACTGGGGACAGTTTAGGACCTCCAATCAGGCCATTTTACCCAGCACCCCCAAATTACAAGGAAAATAAGTTAATATAATACCTCCAGTCTCCTTTAATTCTGGGGCGACCGGAACGTAAATATAGGGGTCGAGGGTCATGTGCACATCATTATTCAATTCAATTCAATTCAATTTTATTTGTACAGCGCTTTAACAATAGACATTGCCACAAAGCAGCTTTACAGGAATTTGGATGTAGATTTAGATCCCTAAAGAACAATTCAGAGGCAACAGCAAGGAAAAACCCCCTGGGATTACATGAGGAACCAGACTCAAATTCAAAGGGTTAAAGTAAACTGGAACAATCCAGAATGATGTTCTGGCACCCTCAGAAACTTGGAGAAGGTAAAACATTCTGCTATTTGCGACATAATTGTCAGCAGGAACCAAACTTGTGGTCACTGCATCACACAAACCATTATGCTTCACAAGAAATAATGAAGAGCCAACCATGTTCAATCTTCTTTAACAGACGTCATGTCATTCATAATGTAATGTGACGTGAGATCTGCGAATGCTCAGTGGTGGGAACGTAAACAGTCAAACTAATTTCAAAGCATTTGCTTTTAACACTGCTGATGAGTTAACTGTCCACATTCATCTAACTGAACTTGGAATGACATATTCAATAACTGTAATAACATGTACTATAAGTGTAATGACGTGATAACTGTAGTCACGTATGAGATAAGTATAACGATACGTGATAACTGTAATGACGTGATAACGAATCACATACGAGATCATTTTAATGCCATGTGATAACTGTAATACCGTTTGACATAACTGTAATGGTATATGTGACAACTGTAATGACGTTATAGATGTAATAACATCTATGATAACTGTAATGGTGTATGTAATAACTTGACATGCCATGCAATAACTGCAATGGCATGTGATAACTGTAATGACACATGTGATAACTTTTATGGCATATGAGATAGCTGTAATGACGTGATAACTGTAATCACATATGAGATACGTATAACGATACGTGATAACTGTAATGACATGTGATAACGAATCACACATGAGATCATTTTTAATGACATGTGATAACTGTAATACCGTTTGACATAACTGTAATGGTATATGTGACAATTGTAATGACGTTATAGATGTAATAACATCTATGATAACTGTAATGGTGTATGTAATAACTTGACATGCCATGCAATAACTGCGATGGCATGTGATAACTGTAATGACATGCGTGATAACTGTTATGGCATTTGGGATAACTGTAATCACATGAGATAACGGTAATGGCGTGATAACTGTAATCATATATGCGGTAACTGTAATGACGTGATAACTAATCACATATGGGATAACTTTAATGGTGTGCGATAGCTATAACGATGTGATAACTGTAATGACATATGCATTAACAGCAATAACATATCCAATTAGTTAGGGTTCATATTTAATTCAATATTTTGTTATGGTTTAAGCCACACCCACTTTGGGTGTAATTCCAAACACAGATACAGATATCTGGAGCACTAAACAGATACAAATACTGTTGTCATTGTGTTATAACCCTAGTGGAAAAAATGTTCAGTATAAGCAGATTGTGCATAATGCTGCATTCAACTAAAGGTTGTAACTCACAATTTCTAACCTTCTACTAGGAAAAAAACACATATATCCTATATATCCTCTATATGCTATAGATCGATCAACATACAGATATATTCTCTTTTTAAATCTATAACATGTATTATGAGCAAACAGTTCACAGTTCACTGTTTTGCTAGATTGTTGCCAAGAAAAGATGAACATGAAGGCGTCCATGGTTTTTCCCCACTTTGTAGCTTGAACACATGGAGGCTGAAAATGGCAGAATTCCGACTTCCCACATCCGGGGTATAAAAGTTCTAGGATTTTATTATGAGACAAGTAGTTCTTAGGTACAAATCTATAGAATCCAGGTGAAATTGTTCACTCTAGGAAAGGTGAAACTTGTAAACCATGGCTAAAATTAGCGCCAAAGGAAACTAGACTGCGAGAAGATCCTGTAAGATAATATCCAGCTCATGAGTCATATGTAAATCGACTCATAGCTTAGTCATTAGGGGGATACACATCTCCTGGGCATTCTGTTCATACAAACCTTTAAAATTTGTTTACAGGAAGTCAGAGGATTGTGGGAAAGGAAAATGCTCAATTAAGAAATCGGAGGTTTCTATCGTTACTGAGTCAATTCCTTGGAGAAGCTGCACTTTTGCAGTTGACAATTTCTGTTGAATATTCCAGCCCTTGCAAAAAAAAAGAAGAGTAATAGAACAAGAAAGAAAAATGACTGCTGTTGGAGCAGCGTCTGTAATTTGCTTCCACAGTGCCGTTATAAATATTTGACGGGAAGTATTTATCATTGCAGATGCTGTGTATGAAGCCTGAAGGGCTTCCTGTGCACTCAAAGGTCAGCGTGTAAACATACGACTGGAAGGAGGTCGTGTGGCGCAACGTGACACGTGACAGTGTCGCTGCTGAGCAGAAGAGTAAACACATCCACTTCACATCATAACTGAGAAGAGGCAAATTTATGAAGATAAGACAGATTGTAGATCTTTATTTTCCCTCTGGCGTCTTTGAAAGTGGACAAACTCTGGAGAATTGGGGGGAAAAATTGAGGTCGAAAGTTTAGTCAGAACAACAAGACCACCAATACAGTAGAGTTTAAAGAGTTCACGAGCAAAACTGTTTTTCATTTAATCAGTTATGAATAGATAAGAGCAATAATCATTTTAAAGCAACGTCACATCATTTGTTACTAGTTATGCAGAGTTCATAACTCTACATAACCCCTTTCTGATAACTTTAACAAAAGCCACTCAAACTTACCTTTAATACAGTGTCATATTATTATACATTATCATACAACTGTTATAGATTTGAACGAAACCGCACCCATTCACTACAGTTCTTGATTCTGATTGGTCAGAAAGTTTTTGAGGAGTAGTTTAAAATAGCTGTGGCATACACCTCGGGACATGCTATCATAGGAAAATAATTAACTTTGGAGTGGTAACAGTAACTCCTGCTTCCTCACACCACTCCATTGTTGATTATTTTGCTATAACAGCATGCCCCTACATGTTTTATTCCTTGCACAATAATAATATCATATGTTATGATTTTGAGTATCAATTAATGGAAAAGGTAAAACTTTCAGGTGAAATTAGTGTTTCATAGTAGATATAGGGCGGCACTGTGGCACAGCTCGCTTCACAGCAAGCAGGTTCTGGGTTCGAACTTGCTGGTCGTGTGGAGTTTGCGTGTTCTCCCCATGCTTGTGGTTTCCTCCAAGTGCTCCAGTTTCCTCCTACAATGTCAGTTTCAAAGACATTGGGGATTTGATCAACTGGCTACTCTAAATTGCCCATAGGTGTGAACGTGAGTGTGAATGGCTGTCTGTTAGCCCTGTGATAGACCGGCGGCGTGTCCAGGGTAAACCCTGCCTCTTGCCCAATAGCAGCTGGGATTGGCTCCAGCTTCCCCTACGACCCACAACGGATATAATGGCGTAGATAATGGATAGATGGACGGATGGATAGTAGTTATAGTTGCAATATTAGACATATAGCTCCAGTGCAAACTGAAAGAAGAACATTTCCGAACATTTGAGACATCAAACATGTCTCGCTTGATGAACTACATTGATAGACAAAATGTGTCAATCTGATTTTTCGCCAAACCATTTATTTCCGTTTTAGGAACATGCCAAGTTCCCTGGCGTTCAGCCTTCCCACAGTGATCTTCGTCACTGACCGCAGCTGTAGATGGCTGGGTTGGTCTCTCTCTCTCTCTCTCTCTCTCTCTCTCTCTCTCTCTCTCTCATACACACACANNNNCACACACACACACACACACACACACACACACACACACACACACACACAGAGTCAATGCTAACGGCCGAGTGTTTATCGTCGGCCACAGTGTGCAGGTGACACTAATTATCAGCAGATGACAGTGGCAGTCCCTAGTGTGCACCAGATGGCTGTGGACGGGTCACATAGGAATCAGGAAGTGTGTGTGTGTGTGTTTGGGGTGGGGGGGACTGGCTTAAGATCACTGATATCTCCTCCTTCTGCATGTCGAGGGCAAAACCGCTAATGACAGGCTAAGATTCACAGCAGGAGGAATGCGAAACAGAGGGAGAGAAGGAGGAGGGGTTCACGCAGCCTGTGGAGACTGTTATAAGATGAGGACAAAAAGGAATTGTCCTTGTTGCACCAAAACTATGTTCAATTTTATTGTTCTTGAAAAAGAAATTCCTTTGTAACGTGATGTTGGGTATTTGAAAGGCGATATATAGTGTAACTTCAACTTTGAAAAGAAATAAACAATAAATATATCAATGGCATTAGCCCTCTGTGTTGTACTTAATTAGAAGGGAGTGTAAAGTTTGACTTTAAAAAAAAAAAAAAAAAAGAAATCATATTTTAAAAGTAATCACATTAAAACAAATCATTAAAAAAAATTTGCAAAAAAAACCTTTCCCACATAGTCCATCAGCAAACATTTATTTATTTATTTATTTATTTATTTATTTATTTATTTTTAATGTAATTTTCTCCTGGATCTACAAGGCAAAAGTTGCAAATACGTAAGCAATGGAAATCAATCTCTCGCCCAAATCTCACTTGAAATTATGTTGTTAATGTACTTACTAATATTTCTTTTTATTGCATATGATACAATTGTATAAAATAGTAATTAAAGTCTGCATTTGTGCTTGAAAGACTTGGAGGTGAAACGTGACCTGATATTACTGGCCAATATTATTTTTCCTTTTCGTTCTTGCAAAATCAAAGACGTTTCCAGAAGAAAAAGGATATTTTGCATTAGCCAGGCTTACTTCTTATCTACATTAGCTTCGTAGCTCAAATGTAAAATAAAAGAAGATGATGTTAGACAGCAAACAGATCGAAATATTATGTCAAAATTAATATTCAATTCAATTGTCTGACTTGGTAGAATTTTTAAAGATTTGTTAGAGATATGAAGGCCATCCTGTGTCATACTGTAGAAAACAAAAAGGACGTTTTTGTGATTTTATGCCAAAATGAAAAAAAATAGAACTATGTAGTATGGAGTGCATTAGATGCTAATCTTAATGTTTTCTTTTTTCTTTTCTTTAGGAAATCACATCATAATTTTGGTAGAAATAATTATACAAAAGTACTTGAGCTAAACTCGATAAGACAGGAGTTCTCAAACATTTTACAATCCCTTTAATTGAAAATAAATAAATACATACATACATACATACATACATACATAGTAAAAAAATCACAGTAGAAATTTATTTTACAATCAAACTATTAATTTCATTTTAATAAATGTGTCTAATATTATTTTGCCTATGTATCCACTCATATAACCCGTTTTTAGATTCTAGCTGATGTTATTTATAGAGATAATGTTACTTTGTGATTTCCGTCACGAACAAAATTAGAAAATCGCTGACCCCCTGGCTATGCTTCACAGACCCCACTTGGAGAACCAATGTTCAAAGGAATTAATACCTCTGATACTATTAATAACTCCATGCAACCTTGCCAGACTGAGTGTGTGTATTTTATTTTTTCCTATAAACGTTAATATGATATAAAGCCGATAAGCACTGTGTATTTTCCAGACACTCTAGCGAGCTGTGAATGCTCTCTCTTCACCAGGAGGCAGTAATGGTCCAGGTATCTCATCACTACTGTGCACTAATTACACCATCTGACATTCAGAGATGTTGAACTCAGACACGTTTTTGAACTTGCGGTTTTTAAACTCCTGAAACAGGTCAACAGCAGACACACGGTCATGTTTCTTAAGAAGAAGGCATGCGAAAAATGGAGAGGGTTTTAAGATTAAAGCCCTTTTGCAAAATGTCACTCCTAAACCCCTGGTTGGTTAATTTCCCTCCAGGTTAATTAACATCTGAGGATGACCTTTAGCACTGACAGGTGCAACTTTATCTAGAAAGTCAAGGTTACAAAACTATGTATTCAGCGAGATTGATTAGCAAGTTGAGGCTCTCGGGAAGGAGTAGCTCATCTCAGAGGACTGGTAGGTTAGCCTAACTGACCAGTGTGGACGAGTCCCTGGCTAGGAAAAGCCTCAGATTGTGCAAAGGAAAAAAATAAAGGAAAGGGTCGGAAATGATTGAGGATGGTATGAATGATGTTATTAATAAATTACATTATTAATCAACTAATTAAATTGAAGTGTGAGAACAAAAAAGGTTGTGAAGGAACAACTGGATAGGTGTTATAATTATAAATGTAACTATAAATGGACAAAACTACAACATGTCACAGATTTCCAGTCTCAGCACGTGATGCAGGTTCCAGAGAAACAAGCACTGCTTTCTTTTACATTTCCATTGGCCTTTGTTTCTGTTCATTGGTTTGTTGCCCTATTGTGTTCACCTGTTCTGTGTTTAATCCTTCAACTTTGTTGGGGAAGGTTATGTTTTTGCCTCTGTTTGTTTGTTTGCTTGTCTTTTCCCAACATAACTCAAAAAGTAGTGAACGGATTTTGATGAAATTTTGAGGAAAGGTGAGCCATGGGCCAAGGAGCAATTGATTACTTTTTGATGCAAATCCGAATATGTGGCTTGGCGGAGGTATGCACTCAACCGAGTGCACTTCTCCTTTGTTTATGTTTACCCTGTTGTTTCTTTGTCTCACTGCCAAGTCTTATCATGCATTTCTAGCATTAGTGTCTTTTCTTGTCTCATTTTTTAATGTCTAAATTTTTTGGCCATTTTATTGATTTTTATTTAATTGCATAAAATAATGTAAAATAAAATAATGAATTAAATATTGTCAATTCAATTGCATTCTGCACTGATACAAATATTTTGAGGCTCTTTAGCTTTTCCTCGCAGAGGGTCTTTTTGAGAGTGCATGAGTACTGTATGTTAGTCACTTTCGCAGCTTGTCAGATTTTTTCCTAATACTTTGAGATAATTCATTGTTTTCACTTCCTAGTCACAAGTATGCACAAAGGTGCCATTAATATAATTGTGAAATTACTACACCATAATTGGAAATTACTCAATATAAGCAAGCTATTGCAGTACGTTAAGACTTTTATTTCCATATCCACTGTATACTGAGAGGAGACTGATGATGTCATCAAACTACTACTATGTGTGTGAATGCAGGTGTGTGTATGTGTGTATATGTGTGTGTGTGTCTCTCAGGACAAGACCCTTAGAGCAGAATCACTTGTAAAGCAGTAGGTCAGGGCAGGGAAATCTCTCTCTCTCTCTCTCTCTCTCTCTCTCCTTCTGTTGAATCAAACCTTGTTGTTGCAGGGTTTCCCTCCCTCCACCTCTTCCAGAACCTGGCGTTTATTTACGCAGGGCCAAGCCCCGGGCTGGCCCAGGGAAGTCCGTTTTAATTGTGAGCAGCTGTACTATCACAGGCTCCTCATTAAGAGGGCAACGGCTTTGCACACTCATTCATAATCCTCCGCGAATAAATAATGGCAGCTCCTCTGCGCTACTGAATTACCAGATTGTTTGAGTGGCCTAATTTTTGGCCTCTTTGTTTATGAAAGCCTAAACCGCCTGACGTGATTAGCACCCACAACGGTGAAATTCTCTCTCTGTGTTGGTCTCGAGGGACGAAAAACTGATGGTCCTACTCATGAAGAGAGAGGGATAGCTCACATGGCATAGAGCCATAATAGCCACATTTGGCATAGCTCATGCAATATGCGTGCTGCCACATTCATTCAGCATCTGTCACTGTGTGTCAAGACTGGAGCAGCAAATACTCTAAGATTTTTTATTTTTTTTGCATGGCTTAGTCTATTAGACATCCACTTTAAACATTAGGGATTACATTGAAAAAACAAAGTGGTCCTGCTTATGCTTAGATTTAGCTCAGCAGAGAGGAATGAAGCTTAGCAGATAAATAATAGCCTTGTGAAAAATGTCTTAACTGTTGCCTGGCATGGAGTGCTACTACCCCAATCACAGGGTACTGATCCTGAGGCCTTCAAGCTCCTACCCCCCAAGCAATCCTTAGGCCAATGAGTTCATTCTCCAATCAGGATCATATTCTCTCCGTCCTGAAGCTTACACTTAAGGGTTCTTTGGTGGTCCCTCAGTGGCACAGATTCCTGTAGTCCTGGAGTACCCCATGCCCTTTACGTTTAAGTGTTTTTTCCTGCTTTAATTGAAATGTGCAGGACAGGAGGTTCTCAAGGAGCAGTATTGGGAGTTCTGGTGGACTCCTTGAAGATTCCATCTTTTCCTGTATTACACACTTACCTAGTCAATACATACATTCTTGGGGAAAAAGTGTCCTTCAAGTGTTTAAGGGTTCATTGGACAATCAAAGGTACGTAGCTTCCAAAAAGGGTTCTAATTGGAAAACATTTTGGGTTTACTTTAACGGTTCCGACAGAGGGACAACCAAAGAACTATGAAGTTTTTTTTTCAAGCTCCTGCTCATATCCAGATCATCTTCTTGTTATCCTGAGTTCCGCAAGGTCCTGCTCCTGTAGATCCTGAAGTCTGCAAGCCCTAGTTACTATCTGAATCCTACCCCCAGCATCCTGAGACCTAAAATGTCCTGTTTCAATTTGGATCTTAGTCTTGCCATTCTGAGCTCCACAACCTCCTTTTTCTGTCCTAAGGTCTACAGGCTCCTTCTCTCTTCTACCATAATGAAGCCCACAAGTTCCTACTTTAATCTCTGCTCCAGCCATCCTGAGACCTTCATGTTGTTTATGCCAATCTTGATTCTACTTATGCTTAGGCTTCTTATTTGTGTCATCATGAGGCCCACATGCTGCTGTTACTATCCTAAGATCTACAAACCTCTGCTTTCTTCAGGATCCTAGTCTTACCATCACAAGATTTACAGGTTCCTGCTTCAATCTCGGTCCTACTCCAGTCGCTCTGAGGCTTTCATGTTTTTTTCTTCAGTCTTGATTCTACTCCTGTTTATCCTGAAGTCAAAGCCCCCTGTTCCCATTGGGATCCTACTCCTACAAGTTCCTGTTAGGTACTGTTTCCAGCAATAACTAATATACCTAACTGGAGGATGGGCTCCACCTGCGAATATTTGGTTCCTCCAATAATTTCTTCCACATTAAGCAGCTTCTTCCTTGCCACTGTTGCCCTTGCTTGTTAGACGTTAAGGCACAGAGATGATCTGTATACCATTAAAATCTCCAACATCATGCCTGTACTTCTGACTCCTGACTGACTCCTAAAATGACAATATGTCAAATCAGCTCTCATCGACAACTCAGTAAGCTTTGCACTTATTTGAAGATGAATAGATCTCTGCCAGACAGGCCAGGGATAGAGAGTTGGTAGCTCCAGCTTGGCCTCCATTTGTTCATATGGTTTATGTGAGCAGTGGCAGGTGGCTTTGGATGCCCTTTTGTCATATCTCTGTGTTGATATTTGAATTCGTCATTGCCCGTCAGGACTCCTAAATGTTTCCATAATACGGTTTTATTATAAGCAACACTGGTCTGTGCTGAAAAATGAAGGCGAAAAAAACAACAAAAGTGGCCGCAGTGGTGAGCCGCAGAGAAGCGGGACCACACACAGTGTTTCGGAGAAGGATTTCAGAGTGGACATATTCGATTCATTGCAAACAAGGCCATTTCTGTGTATGCCTCTATTTGACTAAACAACAATTACGGCAGTTGCTTATTTTTGGGTTAGTTGTTGTTAAATATTGAGCTTTTGTGCTCATCATCTAAACATCTAGACATTGCGTTGCGTTTAAGTGACATCCTGCCTTCATGTTAGGATGCTAAAAGCTAAAATATTTTCGCATAACAACAGGAAACATTAAACCCATGATAAGGTCATGTTCAGTGGTCAATCCCCATAGTGGTGTTCTTGCACCTGTAACTGGGTGGGTGGCATCCCAAGGTGGCATCTGGGGCAAAAAGTGTAAAACAACATGCTCATTATTAGATACAGCTCTTCTTCTTCTTCTTCTTAGAGAACTATACACATACTCTCTGATCAATATCACCCTCCTTCTGTTAATTTGGTCTTTCATTATCGAGGCCTTGTTCAGAAGACGGATGCGCTATTAATATTAAATGAAGATGATGGGCCATGCAGGAGGGCTGCAAACACTCTCTCTCTCTCTCTCTCTCTCTCTCTCTCTCTCTCTCTCTCTCTC
>JAOTRR010000024.1:16803322-16815812 GCA_028570945.1 Gogo arcuatus
TCTATCTATCTATCCATCCATCCATCCATCCATCCATCCATCCATCCATCCATCCGAACCTCCCATAGGTATTTAACTGGGATGAGATCTGGTGACTGGGAAGACTGTAGCATTTCATTTACATCCTCATCAAATCTTTCAGTAAGCTCTTGTGCCATGTGGATGGGGGCGGGGTTATCTGGGAACAGACCACGCCCATCAGGATAGAAGTGTTCCATCACAGGATAAAGATGATCAATGAGAAGAATTTTGAGTTGATTTAGAGAGACTCTTCACACTGAGTGGACTCAAACCAAGAAAATAAATATATGCCCCCCTCCCTCCCTCCCCTCAATATACCATAACATCATAACACAGCCACCATTTTTTTTCTCCTTTAATTTGTCACCCATCATAACCTGTATATATAATTTGTTCTTTGAGTTTGCATGGGTTTAATGCACAGCCAGAAAATCACCATTGTCCGTGTGGTGTTGAGCAATTCAGGAAAAATATCGTGTTTTTAATTCCTTGAACTGCGCTATCGCAAACGCAGAACACCAATCACACCAGCTGCTTGAGTCAAATGCCCTACAGTAACTCTGTGTGTGTGTGTGTGTGTGTGTGTGTGTGTGTGTGTGTTACAACACGACACACTCTGGGTGGCAGTCGTGGGCGAACACCAGCATTACACTCGCTGTCAGTGTGACAACAAAACTGAGCACCCACTCAGCGTGACATATGAGGGGTCTCTCTCTCTCTCTCTCTCTCTCTCTCTCTCTCTCTCTCTCTCTATCACACACACACACACACACACACACACACTCACAACATACTTATCATTGTCACTCTAGACTCATAATCACTTAATTTCTTTCAACATAACAAAACCTCATAAAATGTACAAACAATATAGATTTTTCTCAGTATATTAATTTTTGACTGATCATGTGAGCCAGTATAATCATTAAATACATTCTTTTCATTATTGCAATGATAAACAATGAGGTTTGTGAATTATTTTGTAAAATATCAATGTTATTCGAATTAAAAAAAAAAAATAAAACTGGTTAATTCTAGTTAACCACAGTTATTTTTCTAGGCATCTAAACATATGAGATGTTCTTTACACTCTCTATATCCTCTTCTCTTCTTCACATATTTAAAGTAGCCATGACTTGATGCATATTATTGTATTTCCTTTTGAAACAGGAAGTCAGTGGGACATTTAAAATATATAAATTAAAATGAAATCTGTTTTGATTTCATGGATGCTTTCAACTATACATACATTAATTTCAGTAGTACATTATTTATATCTTAACGACTGCGTGTTATAGTTTTTTTCCTCTGTAATAGTCTACCCGGGGTCTACCAAGTACGCTCTCTGGACTACAACTACACTCGCTCTCTGGTGCACATTTTATAACACACACACTACCACCACGGTATCTGACACACAAACACACACATACAGCCGCTGATACGTTTTACACTTCACTTCTTCTAACTACGGTCCCGTGAACGTGTCCGTAGTCGAATAAATTAAAGTACATCAGATTAAAAAATAATTTAACTTGCAACTTGGATACTTTGTTTACTTATAATAAAGAAATTAAATAAATAAATCCAGCTATATGAAATAAATTAAAAGAATAAAAAAGTATTTTTCTTGTTTTTTGTTAGTCATACCAAAGGACAATTTGGATATTCTACAAGAGAGCTTTTTTCTTTCTTTTTCTTTTTAAATTTATTTTTTTTAGATGTTATAACCACAAAACACACTATTCTTCATTCTCAATTGATTTTTTTAATAATTTTGACTTACTTGTTAACTGTAAAAGAAGGAGTCGTATTGAATCTGTCTGGAATATGATTATCCATCTCTACATTTTGAGCACACTAGTGTTTGAGGCCTGAATCTGGCCTGTGAGCAGTTAAAGGAATAAACAAGTGCATTTAAAATGGCTACAGGAACTAAATTTGGAAGCAATTACAATGATGGCAACTGTGGTCGTTTTGAAAGAAGCCATTTGCTTGTGATCAAATAGAAGCGAAACATGTGCGTCTTTGTGAGACAGATCTCTGCTAGAACATCCCAACTCATTCCACTACACGATTAAAAACTAAATGTGACATTACGCATAAATAAAGCTGTAACCTTGATTTCAGTCGTAGATAGATAGAAGACAGAAATGAGTTCGGTTTGCTTTGCTTTTCTTCGACGGAATGAGCGAAATAGGGTTTATCTCAAATATGAGTAGCTGTATAAATCAGTGTATTATTGGATAATGATGCGTCAAGCCAATGGTGCAATTATTTCTAAAATTCAGATTATTTATATGTTATAGCTATATGTAACACATATATGAATAGTTGAACAACACAGCGAGTCAGTAGTAAATACTGTACTAGGATATACCATGAAAGAATGATTGTTTGTAGCTGTTATTATGTAAATCATGATAAACTAAACTAAACAGGAACTAACTAGTTTCACCAAGATTCCTCAAGATTAAATGTGACTATAAACGGATAAAAAGCACAACGTCATTCTTTAATAAATAAAACAAATTCCTAGCATCTGCGAATTAAGCAAATGCTTCAGGACGTGCCGTTATAGGAAGATAATTGTCTTCAGGGTGCTAAGAGTAATTCTGCTTCATCACACCACCCTGGAGTTGATTATTTTCCTATTTCCCGTATACCCTGTCGTGTTTTATTCCTTACACGGTTCATTGTTTTAATGCCTGAAGCTTGGTACAAATATGAAGTCATATTTCCTCAGAGATCAAGATTGCAGTATTTAAAAAAAAAATATCCATTTTTGATTCTCAGTAAATGAACGACAGCAAGGCTAAAAAGTTTCCCAGATGAAGCAAAATTAAATTTGCAAAATTCTGATCATTCATCTGGTTAATTATTTTGTTCCGTCAACTCCGTGTCCCTTCCATCCCTAAGTCTGAGTTGTACTTCAGAAGAGATCTACTGAGGAAAAAAGAAAAACATCAAATGCGATTAAAGCCATTAGACAACAATTAGACAAATACCATCCAAGCAGACATGATCCTTTCTTACGATTTTATTATTTGATGTGAGTGAAGGGGTGAAGCTTTCAGTACAGAGCCGTATCTGTCCCACTCCTTCACCTCTGTTTTTCCCAGAAGTTTCTCGATGACTCATATTTTAAGAACCCCACGGGCAAAATGAAAAAAAAAAAACAACCAAACAAAAATCCCAGAACAAAACAAAACAACAAAAAAAAACAAAATGAGATAGATAGTTCAGTCAGATCATTAATAAGTCACAGACAAGACCGTTCTTCTAAAAAGTGCATTCACAAACATGACAAATCTCAAATCAGGATATCCTTTTTTTTCATGATACAAAATATGCATACCAATTTTGTTTTAACTCTATACACAATAAGTTTCTGTATATCTCTGTCTCTCGTCTTTACAAATGTTAAAAGCGAGTCTGTAAAGGCAGCAGCTTTTTCAATATCCTAGCTTTTTCATCTTGTACCAGGTCCATTACACCGACATGTGCTAGATTTCCAAATAAAACTTCGCAATGTGTCCGCATCTGCCAGATGAAGAGACGTTTTGTCTTTATTGAAAGAGACAGCCATAATAGAAGTCTAAAGTTTAGAAAACAAAGATCAATAAAATGTTGGGGCTGTTAAATATATTTTCTTATACCCGCTTTCGTGTATATTATAAATACTAAAGACACCGGACATTAATATAAGACAATGTCAAGAGACTAAATGCAAAGATTAAAATAGTTCAAACATTTTTTTCCATCAAGTATCTACTTCATGAGTGAAAAAAAAAATAAGCACACGTTACGACAATGTATTTCGGTTTCACCTAATCCCGTGTCTTGTACCTCAAAACATCCACTGTACCCAGGTAAACATTAGCCAGTCTATCCACACTGAGATTGCTCTTCATTTCTCTTTTTTTTCCTTTTTAGAGATTGACTGAGTAAAGATATTCTTCTTTTATGTGACATAATCCTTAAAAGCAGTCAAATGTACTGATAAGAACCAATAAAAGTACCATGCAAATCTTGCAAGACGACAATTTCTCAAACATGAAACTTTTTTTTTTCTTCATAGTCGAAATGGGAGGATGGGAAATACTTCTACTCAATACCGAATACTATAGATCCAAAACCAACAGAATATCAAACTTCAGCTGTACATAATATAGTACATAAGAGACCAAACTGGATAAGGAGGAACCTTTGAAGTCTTTACTTAGTCTGTTTGTGTCTTCCTATCAGATGATAGCTTATCAATTGATCCCGATCTCTTTGTTGTCTTCCAGGAACCTGGAGAAGGGACGTCCAGTTCCCACCTCCAGGCTTGTCTTCTCGAGGCCAGTCATTGGCGGGCTGCTGCCTGTGCGTGCCCTCTCCATGCCCCCTGACATGCTGGCCAGAGAAGGGATGCTTCCCCCTCCGAGGCTAACAGGAAGTGGAGGAATGCCCCCGTTCTGAATGACGGAGATCTCGTTGTTCTTCATGGCCAGTCCATTGGTGATGGCTGCCGCATACTGGTTCCAAAATCCCGGGTCTACATTCATTGCCCGAACTGCCAGGTCTTTCTGGAACATCTCGCTGAATTTCATTGCATCACCACCCAGCAGGGCCATGGGGTTTTCCACTGAGAGACGCCGCCCACGTCTGGCTGGGGCATTGTTCCACATATGGGTTCCCATATGAACCTGCAGCCAGAACAAAAAATGAGAATAAGTGTGAAGAATTGTGCTTTATCAAGGTAAAATTATATATAGTTTGTATGTGTGTAAAAATTCCATTTTATTTCAATTTACAACAAAATTTTTCAGTGAAATAATTCAGATCAAATATTAATACAGTAATTCCTATTTACATAATAATTTCTAAATGGTTATGATATTATATAAATTAATAAGTATGCTTAATATAGCTTAATTACTATAAAAATAAAAATGTACACCTTCATCTTACTGATGTTACTATTTATTATTGTGTTATTTATTATTAAAAAAGTGGTTCTTTTAATATTTTAAGAATTCTTTAAAAAATAAATAGGTATTATGATGGAGATTCAGAAAAACCAGCTTGCTGCAGTTTGATCTGAGCCTACCTTCAGATTGCCCTTCGTGGTGAAGGCTCTCCCACAGATGGAGCAGGCGAAGGGTTTTTCTCCTGTGTGCGTGCGCTCGTGGATCTGCAGGGCACTGGCTGAGGAGAAGTTTTTCCCACAGGACTGGCAGTTATGCTGCTTGGGTGTCCGGCGTGGTGGAGGCGGTGCCAGCATTGGGTTGAGGCTGGGGCTCATCGTTGTCTGAGGTGCTGCGGCAGGCACCTGAAGGCCCATGTGCAAGTGGGAGCCCTCATTCAAAGACAGCGGTTTGCTGTGGCCGTTCAACTCGAGTTTGACTAGGCCTGGTGCTGAGCTCATCAAGCTTGGAGCAGTTAAACCTAAACCAGAAAAAGTGGAAATATAAGACATTTTGAGAAAATATTTCTTTCAAATTTATATTACAAACTATTCTAAGGATTTGGGGGAAATACATAAAAATACCACTTGACAAGCATTATCATACCTCGATCTCTTCCTAAGAACAGCATGCTGAACTGGTTCTCCTCTTTAACATAAGGCCTGGCAGGCTGAACAGCTGTGAGGTCAAGCACACCAGTGTGCTCAGCCAGCACAGAACCTGGAGATGGTGTGTCTGACTTTTCTGACTTCACAGTCGCTGTAGCTGCACCAGAGTCCTGGATATCCTCAGCTGCATTGCTGCTGTTGTTATTGACAAGACCTGGAGACCTGGAACGATGGCTCTCAGGCTGACTATGAGCAGGAGAAAGAGCCTGCATAGAGCCTGATGACTCAGACAAGGCTGGACTCCCCACACTGTGGTTCTCTAAGTCTCCCACGACAGAGGATGAGTCATTGTTAAATACATCTCCAGTTTCTCCACCGATCCCACTTCCATTCTCAGAGGGCTTCAGGCTAAAGACGCGGCTCATGTTTGCAGTTGAGTCCATCATCTTCATTTGGTTTTCCAAAGCAGCAATACTAGAGATGACTGGAGTTGGGGGAGAGTTGCTAGGAGACATCTCTCCATATGAATGTGCTGGTTTTGATGGGTCCACATCTCCATCTTTGACATCCGGTTCATCCTCTATGGCCTGTTCCATCTCATCAAGCAGCTCATCATCATAATTGCTCATGTTGTCTAGACTCTTCTCATCAAAGTTAAAATCTGTGTCCATATCTTGAAAACCCTCAGGCAGAGGTGTGTTTGGAATCTGACCTCCCATGTGCATGCGAATATGCTGTTGCAACACTACAGCATTAGTAAACTTCTTCTGACATATAGGACATGAGTGCTGCACTCGTAGAGGTGGCTTAGACCTGTGAACCCCAAAGTGCGTTTTCAAGTTGCCCTTAGTAGTGAAAGCACGGCCACATATTTTGCATTTAAAAGGCCTTTCCCCAGTGTGGATACGGTAGTGCATCTTGAGGGCACTCTGACAGCTGAGCACACGATGGCAGATGACACATTGGTTGGGGTCTGTCATCTTTTTGTCTATGTTCTCCACCAGTTGCTGCAGCTTTGAGGTTTCTGATGTTTGCATAGAGTCCAGAAGGCCACCAAAGGGAAACTTGGCCTTGAACTGATCTGAGATCATTGGAAGGAGAGAATGAGAGCCAGAGGATGGAGGAGTCATTGGATCTGTGATCTGGGTGGTGGTAGTGGTTGTGGTAGTGGTTGTGGATGACAGCACAATCTGGCTCACAGTAGTCAAGGGCATGCTGGTCTCCCCAGGCCTAGTGGTACAGTTGGATGGCAAATGAATCCCTTCTGGCTTCAAAACTGGGGGTGCATCACTCCCCATGGTGGGCTGTGGAGATGCCGAAGTGAGGGTTGTGCTTACTTCAGTACTGAGAACATTGGGTGACAGAGATGCACACTCACTTGATGGTGGTGATGGCCTTGGAGGTGACCTGCTTATGGGAGTAAGACTAGGTGAATCTCCATACCCCCCTATCATACTGGGCAGGGTTGGGGGAAGCTGCAGCCCTACTGAGGTGGGGGCTGTGGACAAAACAGGCTTGCTGTCCAGCCATGTGGTAACAGGCTTCTCTGGAGGCAGCGACATGCCATAAGGAATGCCTGAGCTCGTTGGCACATTGTCCAGGTACTCAGGCACTGGATAGGGGTTCATTGGAATGTGTGGGTACTTTTCTTTGTGCCTCTGGAAGTGGACCTTCAAGTTTCCTTTTGTAGAGAAGCGATTACCACAAATGTTGCACTTGAAAGGCCTTTCACCAGTATGTGAACGAAGGTGTATTTGAAGGGCACTGTCACTTCCAAACACCTTAGCACAAAACCTACATTTATGTTTGAAGAAGGGGTCTTCTGAGCTAGGCTTGGTGTCAAATACAGATACATTAGGAGGTTTTCCTTTGCGATGCTTCATCAGGGCAGAGAGAGGATCAAGTGCATTGGCTGTGGCTGCAATACTGGCAAGTGGGTTAGGGAAGATGACACTACTTGAGGAACTCGGAGGCATCAGGGGAAGGTTGGAAGGGGAGCTCAGCAGGCTTCCATGGGTCAGTGTTGGAGGACTTGAGGTGTTTCTAGGGAGGGAAACACTGCTACTGATGCATGTTACAGCTCCACTGCTGCTGCTGCTACTGCTGCTGCTACTGCTGCTGCTGCTAGTGACTGAACTCTGAAGTGGCAACAAGGAGGGAACTACAGTACAGCTAGATGGTGGATATGAGGAATTTGTTGAGGAGTTACTGTTCATTATTGAACTGGACAGCTGGCTACCTGTCTGTGAGACATGGGAGTGACCCCCTTCCAAGGCAGAAGACAATGAGGTTGTGCCTTGGGCATTTAAAGTGGGTGGAACTCTTATAGGGAGCTGGTGGACAGGTGGTGTAATGAACCCATGTAGCTGGAGCTGACTGGGGATTGTGGGAAGGCCAGTGGCAGATGATGGCTGTGAGCCACCACTTGTATTGTGGTGTGTATGATGGTTGAGAGCCACCTGTGCAGGGTTCTGCCTGTTCATTAGGGCCACTTGGGTACGGATCTGTTCTATCAGCTGAAGCTGGTGAATTTGCTGCTGCTGTAAAGCCATCAACTGGTCCAGGATCATCGGGATGGCCATGGTGGACATGCCACTAGCTATTGCCCCACGGAAGCTTTGGGCAAACTGCGCCACAGCCACTCGAGTTCCGTGCAGTGTTTCCAAAGTGACATTTGTGCTGGGCATGCTGTAACCTGTCCCAGAAGGCTGGGCTGTGTCAAGCTGAGGTAGGCTGACATCAGGCTCTGGTGATATATCTGGATCTTCCGGGTCCAGTGTTTTCTCAGGAGACATTTCCACGTCCATGGGTTCATCATCTTTGTCAAGGCTGGTTACATGCTCCAAAGTCATCTCAGCCACATCATCCACTTCAGCTGGGGTGTGCCGACCCTCGGCTGCCTCCTCGCTGTCTGCGTTCTCACTTGGACAGCTAGGCACAGGCGAGGGCTCAGTTGGGTACTCCCGTGTCGGGTCCGGTGTGACCTCATTCTCACTAATAATAAGCACAAGTGGGTTCTTGGTGCAGCTCTTCAGATGTTCGCAGAAGTCAGACCACTTGAAGAACTCGGCACAGCATTTCTCACACACATGGGTCTCCTCACTACCACTGCGGCTCTCATTACCACTGTCAGCATCATCCAGGATCTCGCCTGAGACTGAGAGGAGGAAAGAGGCAAAGCACAGAATAAATGAATGAATGAATAATGCACATACATTCAACACACTTTTCAGAACAACACTTATGAATTAACCTTTCTTTTTTTTCTGGCCTTACCATGACGAAAATCAATATACTTTTTTTTTTTATTCTGAACAAATCATCCTAGTTTGCCAATTCTCAGAGCTGGGTTTTGTGCATTCTCCTCCTCTCCACAGAGCCAGCTAATAATTTTCTTTGTGCAATCCATCAAATTATGAGGGCCTATCAATTGTGGATACTGCTGCTTAATGAAATTCCATACAAGCTATTGATTTCCAATATTTTATTTTATACAATTCACAGCTGCCTTGCCTGTTGAGTACAAATCAGGTCTTTGATGGCCCCATTAGAATTCCCCTTAGCTATCAAGCCACCTCATTTCCACCTGAATTTCAAATGCTTAAGCCTCTTATTTAGCATTGCTAGGGTAACATGCAACCTCTGCATTTCATCCAGGTGATAGATGTAACCTTCAGCAAAGTCAATCCACTCATCAGCACAATAACTGCTTTCTGACAGAAGCCAGGTTTTTTCTTTGCTTCATAATTAAAGCCTTTTAAAAAAAACGTACGCTTCACAGATTGGTAACACATGAAATAAATAGTGCGTAATCTTTAGAGGAAAATAAAATAGATTTGTCTCCTAAATGGATGCACTCCTACTAAATGAGAAACATGCCGCAATTCAGTGTTAGAGCATGGAGTCAGTTGTATATAGTATATAGTATATAGTATGTACGCTCCAGGACGTAGGATGTATTCTTTCTTTCTTTCTTTCCATCCTCATGTCTTTCATCATGCACTGTCTCTTTGGTCCTCCCTGCGAGAGCAAATTACATGGTTCTGCCAAAGCAGCAATGCCTCTGATTAGTTACATATGTTCAGTCACAGTTGTTGGAAGCCACTTCTTCTTCATATAGCTGTCATTTGGACACGGCACAAGAGACACTCGCTGAATGATTCCGAATTCACACCTAATCAAACCGTGAAGCACCATCCTCACACCGGTTTATGTTTTTCATGCATCCAAATGAAAGCAGGACAGGACCAGTACTCGTATGTTTGTATGTGTGTGATGTGGTGTATGTTAATTATCTCCACCGAGTGCGCCTGCTACTTTGTTACATGGAAAACAGTGTGACTGCTTCACTTCAGAGACCCACTCGACCCTGCAAAAAGACATGATTAGTCGAGCCAGAGTAAGGAGAGATTTTTTTTCTCACTGCCCTTACCGTTCACAGACATGTTTAGCTTGTAACGAGAGATGATTAGTCTAACGGGAAAGCATATGCTTCTCGTGTAACAATATGCCTTAATTATTTGTGACAGTACATTTAAATTTTATAGCATCATGCTGAGTCCAATTACCAACTTCCACTTTGTGTATGAGACGAAAATTATTTATATATATATATATATATACACACATACATGAAGCTAAGTAAATTACGCAAACTATATGAAGATGTTCAAAAAAAATCGAAGTCAGCATTTGATTTTTGTCAAACACCCACATTCACGAGCTGCTCTGTTCGAAATATTTTTCACAAGGCGACATGATTAAGTCTAACACTCACCCTTACACTCATACACAAACACCCTCACACACATACACACAGAAAATGAGCAATGTAACATGAGAAATTCACATGAACCCAATTTCTGTGAACAATGCTTGCTCGTATTTAAGAGAACGCCTAGCACACAATACAATTCCCAGTAACCTGCCTGCTGATAAACTGCATGATCATCAGATTTTACATTTTTTACATAAAAAATGTTTTTTTTTTAAATCTAAAACTAAAAAGGAGAACATTCAACAGTGGTCTGCATTTTTTTTAAATTGTATTTCAGGAAGTTAAACTCCTTATATGGAAAATTCCCATTCTCATAACATGTGGTTAATATTTAAAAGTATCACTAAAACTAGAAGGTTTGGAAAGCACCGGAAACTGAAAAATCGACTGAAAAATTTTGCCAATTCACCGACAGCGGAGCACATTTCCATAATTGAAGGGTGAAAGGTCAGACCCTATTTGGAGTGGAATAATCATTAATGGAAAATGATCCTTATTGCTTGTCTCTCTGAGTAAGAAAGATTTAAGTAAGCTTTCTTTACAAAATACACATTGTTTTATTTTTCCTTTTTACAAGAAATTATTTTCTTTTAATAGAGTAAAAGAAGGAATTTTCAATTATTAATATTCTTAATATTAATTATCATCATTATTATTACATTATCGGTGACAATATTTACAATAGTAGTACTACTGTGTAAAAATTACTTTTTCTGTGAATAAAACTGAAGTATTAGAGAGAATACAGCAACGTCTAATACACACACACACACACACACACACACATATTGTATTTTTTATTTTGTGTCTGATATAATAATACATAAAACCCTTTAAAAATCTTGAAAATTATTTTGTGTGTGTAAGGAAGTAAGAGTGAGAATGCATGAGCGAGAAAGAGCGTGTGTGTACGTGTTTCACGGTGTGTGTGTGTGTGTGTGTGTGTGTGTGTATTGATTCTCGCGAGAAAGGACGAAAAAAAATCCGATTCATTTTCATCCCCTTAAGAGTCTTCCTTTCCTCAAATGCAAATATGAAGCCGTGAGGAATCAATAGAGCGATTGTAGGCTTCAAATCATTGCGTGTGCACTATCTTGGCGTAGGATCTTTGGCGTGTTAACTGAAACCGCTAATCTGACATATTATATTAGATCAGGTTTTTGAGCTCCTCGACCGATTTGAGGGAAGACAGAGAGCGCAGAGCGATTACACACTCATCTTTCCAGGACATCTTCGATACTGAGTTAAGGAACGACACACGGCTCATCTTCCTGATACGCACACGCACAATTTTTCCTTTAAACATCCCTTTTATTCATGACTGCATTCCTATAAACATAATTCTCAGCTTGTGTGTGTGTGTGTGTGTTTGTTTTTTTCCAGGTTCTCTACACATTTCCTGGTTCTCCTTTAACCCACCCCTCCCTGGGTTATTTTAAACATTCTCATCTTCTCGCAAGCATTTCAAAGCGCTTTAAGCGAGTGATGAAGCAGGAGGGAGGGGAGCAACACGAGGATGCCTGCTGCTTTTAACAATGTTCACAAATTCCTCCGCAAATGCCACTTTCTTTCCATTGCACCTCTGGTTTTTTTCTCTCTCAAGGCACTGTTTTCATTGACAAATCTCTCTCTCTCTCTCTCTCTCTCTCTCTCTGTTCCTTCTTCCTTTCCTTTTTTTTCTTTTCTTAGCTCCAGTTACTCAGAGGAGTGACTCGTCTCTGCATCAGAGAACCAACACTGAAGTCAAGAGGGAAGGCTGTGACCAAAAAGAGGGGAGACGGAAAGAATGAAAAATTTGCTTTCCTAAAAATAAATGATAATTTTATGAAAATTGTGATCTGGCTGAGAGAGGAACGGGTGACGATTAGCTCAGAGTGAGAACGATAGAAAACAAAAGGTTACCTTTCAAACTTTTCCATTTCTTCTAACAAGTCTTTTTCATTTTTTTTGTCAGCAATTATTATTATTATTAGTAGTAGTAGTAGTAGTAGTAGTAGATTTAGTAGTAGTAGTATTACTGCAGTTTTGTTTTACTTAAGGTGTGTAACGGCCTTAATGAACATGAGCTTAGTGTGTTAGTCAAGTATTTTCTCTTTCTCTCTCTCTCTCTCTCTCTCTCTCTCTCTACACAC
>JAOTRR010000024.1:16869145-16879836 GCA_028570945.1 Gogo arcuatus
GATTTAACAAGAAATCGGAGCTCTCTTTTTACAGACTGCTGAAAGATAAAGAAAAAGAGAAGCAGATGAAGGTAGTACAAGTGTTCATAAAAGTTTATTAAGAAAAGGCCTGCTTGTTATTAACTTTTTCATTTTTAATCAAAGGAATAATTAATAATTCCTTTTAATAATATTTAATAGTTAACAGGCTATTATATTTTACTCCAACCTTTACAAATGTGGGCAAATAATTATTGTTTGTTATTAAGAAAATGAAACAAAAGGGTGTTTTTTGTTTTGTTGGTTTTTTTTAGTTTAACAAAAGGAATATTTAAGTTGATAAAGATTAGGAAAATAAATGCTGCATTTTTTTGGTAATAAAATTTTCTTCATTTAATTTTTTTTCGTTGCAAAAATATAATGGGAAAATCGAATCATGAACCCAATATCGTGAATCAAATCGAATCCTTAGATGCCTAGTACTACTAATAGAAAAAGTGTGTAGTTAGAAGTCAAAAGCTAGAAATGTAGATCTGAACCCTGGGTGTTTAAGAGGTTAAAGCGGGCATGTGAGCCAACTATGTTGTGTTTTAGGCGGAAAAACAATTCAGTGTTGTCGGCAGACAGAATTTACAAGTATAATTTATGAGCATGTGGCGTATTATGGACTCAGATGTCAGATGGTAATAGTTTGGATCTTATATTCCAATTTTCAAACGAAAATATATATCATATTACGATGAATCAGATGTCATATGCTGCATAAAAAGCATTTGATTCAATCATGTTTCTGAAAGAAACAGCTTTAAAAATAATTGAAAAAGCAATACTCGTCTAAAAGGGGCACTTACTTTTAGAAAGGATGCACTATTCTGCACTGGATGCATGCTGTTACCAATTTAAGTGTCTGATATGAATGTCTGTGGATTAAACCATATACTATTTAGTGCACTATATAGGTTTATCAAACTGATAGCTTGGTGTAGAATATCCAGGGCCCTCATTAAATCCCACAATGCACTGCAATAGGTTCATAACCAGATGATGGACCCATAATGCATTTTGCAGGGAATAGGGAGCACCATTTCCATTTCGGACATGAGCAGCTCCGTCTGTTTTATTTATTTTTTCTTGGAATCGGTAAAATCTGCAACGATTATCTTTAAAATGGTGGATCTATTATTCACACATGCCTTTAGACATCCTCCAATCATTATTCAAGGTGTTCAAATCTCTTCTATAATGGTTTATTCTGAGATTCTTCAGCGTATCATCCATCAAGGATTGTGTCCATGTGTATTTCAGCGTTCCATGGCACCACCTGCTTTCAATCAAACCCACCTTTTTAACAAAGTAGGCATTGTTTTTTTTGTTTTTTTAGTGAAATCAGCTGTTTTGATGTAACAGATATCTGGAACCACTTTGCCCTTGATGAATCAAGTCGAGTCCTGGAATAATTGGGATCCGATCCTCGAAGTGTGCTCGAATAAATTGCATCATCCTCGTAATACGGCTACTGTTTCCTTTCAGATATTGTATACTGTTATATAGTTGCCATGCCAACAGCTTCTCAGGTTATGGAACCCGGAGAGTGGTTACAGAGCACGAAGTATGCACTTGGCATCCAGCGCCATATTATAGAGAGGAGAGAAAAGTGTGTGTTTACAAAAAAAGTCCCGCACACAAATAAGGCCACACACACAAAACGTGTGTGTGTGTGTGTGTGTGTGTGTGTGTATAACTCCAGGCCCAGGATGTGATGTAGCGGTGGGATCCGGACCTTGTGAAAATACCCTTTCACGTCGCCCCGTAGAGCCTCTGAAAGCCGTGGCATGGTGCCCGTGTTGCCATGGAACTTAGTGATTCACAAGACACATTCATCAAGGGAATTTCTGTGCGGTGTGTATGCATGCATGCATGCGTGTGTGCGGTTTCAGTGGATACATCCTGTTTTCCAGGAGTTTGAAATTAAAGCATACATTTAAGACCTACCTTGTAACGATAACACTTGAGTACAGCTTTGGAGTCCAAATGCACTTCAGTGTGAAAACATCAGCGTAGAAATAAAAGAAATCGTTATGATTATTTTTATTACAGACATTTTTATCCAAAGTGATCACAGAGCTGTGAGCAGTCAAAGGTTAGCATTACTACACTGCTAAAAACACCAAAAGTGCTTCAACCATAGATACGTATTAGAAAACAGAATGTGCACCTCTCTCCTGAAAGTATGTGCCCCCTCCATAGAACTGCATTTCTTTTTATTGATTTTAAACAAATTTTTTACAAGGTTCTTTTCATCTAGAGATAAAAATCTGATTTTACTTGTGTTTGTCTTTTTTCTTCTTCAAAGTTTTACCATCAGAGTCCACACTACACTCGTAGGAGAAAAAAAAGGGTTCCTCAAGGGTTCTTTGGATAGATTAGGGTTCTTGGTGTCCTTAATAAAAGTGTAGTTTCTTATACACTTATAAATTTGCTTTGACTTCTTCAAAATCAAGAGTTCTTACCTGTTTAAAAGAGTTCTACTTGAATCGCTCACCTTACATTAAAAGGGTAACACTCTGTCATAGGGTTCTACATGAATACGTTTAAGGGGTTCCACATAATGGACTAATCAAGGAACCGTTTCTGGTTCTAGATTGAGTCCTTTTGAGTTTCTTATATGCGCGTAAATATTTAAGGGTTCTCCTTAAAAAGGAAACACTGTGTTGTAGGGTTCTACATGATACATGATACAGGGTTCCAGCATAATGCAGACACTAAGGAAACAATTAAGGTTCTAGATTTAACCATATTGTTTATTTTTAAACATGAAGTTTCTAATATATTCGTATATTTTGGCTACAACGTGGACTTTTAACCCAATACGTCTAAGCTTAGCTTCCTAAAAGAGGTTCCTTGGAACCTCTCATTACATCAAAAGGCAGATACTGTTGTAGGGTTCTCAAAAAAGCCTCTGAGGTCTGCCATAATGGACAAACCAACAAAAAAAACCATTTCGAGTCCTAGATTTTTTCTTCTAAAAGTGTAGTTTTTTTCATACGGTTATTAATTCTTTTAAGCTACATTTTAGCTTAGCTTCTTAATAGGGTTCTACTTGGAACCCTTTCTTTAAATCATAAAAATGTCGAGATTCTACATTAAAATCTTCAAGGGTTCCGCCATCGTATCCCCCAAAGTCACTTATTTCTAATATGATTAATGGTGCGTTCCATTTGAACTGAGAAGTCAGAATATCTGAGTTCCCAGTCGGAAATTTCAACTGGAACGCCCCCTGAAGTTGGATTTCCAACATGGAAAGTTGGAAGAACCCCATCTACCCCGACCTCAAAATCCAAGATGGCTGCTCTGTGCATCAACAGTAAAAAGCTGTATGAATATCCTGTTTATTAGCACTTCTGTCTTATTTGTGTCTCATTAAATCAATCGTACACACAGTACTGTCCAACGTCTATCTGTGGACATGTTGCTATCATGTTCGTATGTGCAAAATACCGCGTGATGCGTCGTTATCAACTGGTATTACTAACAACGGCTAATAATTGCGTCTTTCTTGGTTTTCCAACTTATTGTACTGGAACACGGTCAAATCAGGTGTACTTAATCTAATCAAATAAATATAGTCAAACAATCAAATCTAGCAGGCTAATGTTGGCAGAAAAAAACTGCCTAGTTAATTTAGCTAGGAATTTTTTCAGTAAAGCAATACACGTGCAAGCTAACATCAGTCGTTTTATATAGCAAATTAAACTTCTTCCAATATGACTAAATCGCATTTCCAAATTTGACATAAATGTCAAATAATCAAATCTAGCAGTCGAAACAAGCTAGGTAGCTAATGTTTGCAGAAATAAATGGCTAGATAATTTAGCTAGAAATACTTTGAGTAATGTAAAACGATACATGTGCAAGCTAATGTCAGCTGTTTGTAAAGCAATAGAATATATTTCATTAAATAAATAGTCAAATAATTTAGTCTAGCAGGCTAACTAATGTAAGTATGTAGCTAATGTCTGCAGAAAGAATATTAGCTTATTTAGCTAGTATTCTTTTGAGTAATATGAAACGATACACGTGTAGGCTAACATTAGTAACTTTTGAAGCAAAAAAATAAAAATTTACACAATTATGTAAACGGTAAACATGAAATATCACACCGTGACGTTTAAATTGCAGGGGAACATGTCAGAATTTTCTTATACATACCTTTTTTGGGAATATGTTTCCTTTTCTTCCATAGATGAGTCAATATGTGGGTATATTTATGATTTTTGATTTGAAGTCCCAACCTCCTGGTCACTTCACTGCTCCATTGACTGGTTAATTATTAAAAGCTCGGATGTAAGTTGTCTCTCTCCATAAGCACATTATTACAGAGCTTCAGATCAGGTGATGAATCATATTAAAAGGAACACAGATGAGTGAAGATAAAATCCATTTATTGGATTTTGCCCTGTGAGCAAACTAATACCACACAGTTACCTCTTCCAATCAGGACGTAGGCTTCCGGCATTCAATTTATCATAAACTGCTTTATCTGTTCCTCCTCGGTATAAAAGCGTAGTCTAATTAACAGTATAAAAGATGGATGCATGCATAATTGATACGTGTGTTCATCTGCTTCTCATCAGATGTCCATAAAAGAAGGATTTAACGGTTATAAATATAAGTGCTCACGGCACCCTAATGTGCAAGATTTCCCTTTCTCTAGGTATGAAGAAAAAGTAAAGAAAAATAATGCAACAGTGAATGATTTGTGTCGTATTTAATTAACAATTGAAGTCAAAAGATGAGATTAGATGAGATTAGATTAGATTAGAATTCAACTTTTTTTTTGACATTGAGCAGATTTCAAGTACAAAGCCACCAAAATGAAGTTAGTATTTAACCAGAAGTGCAAAATAGCAAGTCACATTAAGAGTAAAGTGCAAGTGGCATGTTATCAGCCGTGCAAGTGGAATATAAGGTATGAAAAAAAAATACAGTGCACAAGGCATGATGTGTGTAAATGAGTCTGGAGACTTGGATTACAGTAATGAAGGTAGTACTGTGTAAGGTTAGTCCTTGTGCAGGAGTAGTTACTTTATGAAAAGTACATTTTAGTCATGTTACACTTTATTATACACAAATTTATACCTTATAAAAATTTAAGGTGAGAAATGACTGTGAAAAGTGTCCAGAAGTAAAGTAAAGTAAAGTTAAATAAATAAATAAATAAATAAATAAATAAGAAAGACATCAGGGTCTGTTTATTTTTGGTTTCAGGCTTGCAAATTTGTAACTATCTTATAGCTACTGAAACTAACAAGAAAACAGTACTTCCTCAGATGATCCCTGTGCATCTGTATGGATTTGATTGTATTTTCAAAAATATATATATTTCAAACATAAAACGAAAATGTACTGAAAGTGAATTTTTGGTAACACTTTCCATGGAGGCCACATAGTACGCACATGTTTAATGAGCTATGAATACATTCATCATGTTCTAATGCATTCATAACTGTATATTGATATGAATATTTAAGTATATTAAATTCATGAAATGTTTACATAATGCATTGTTTACTGTATTTACAGTGTTTATAACCCGATATATCACCAAAAACCAAAGAAGTTCAGCTCTTAGACACGTGTTTTCTAGAAGTAGGTAAAGTTTTGAAACTTGACTTCCTGGTACTCTCTCTGGAATAATTAATTCTCTAAAAAAAAAAAAAAAAATCAAGACGTCACTCATAACACTTCATAACACTGCTCTTTGGTATCAGTGATATAACATGTCATGAACAGTAGTTACAGCGCATCATGTTAACAATTCATAATGTATTATAAGGATAGATATGTATAATGTACAACATATATATAATATATGTATAATATATGTATAGTATATGTATTTTATATATATATATATAGTATACATACAGTATGTGTATTATATACATATATGTATAATGTATGTATAGTGCGTAATGCTTTATGAATGTATTATAATGTGAGATGAATGTGTTCATAGTTAAAATACACAGTAAATATGACCTTCGTAGATAAATATATTGATATTTATTAATTAAATAATTATTTTGTTAAAGTAAATTATGCCAATGACGACAACATCAGTGCAACAAAAAGATATATTTGTATGTGTGTGTGTGTGTGTGTGTGTGTGTGCGCGCGCGCGCACAGCAATCAGCGACTGTGAGCTAATGAGGAGTCTCAGTGCATTCTGGGAAACGCGTCCATGGTGACAAATCCTGGAGCTGATGGTGAGCAAAAGAAACAAAGAGCCAATGTCTGTGAGTGTGAGGGCTTTCACACATACACACACACACACACACACACACAGGCAGCAATAATGTGAGCTTAATGGCTCATGACATGCCAACCGTCTCATAAACCGGGCACGAGAAAATAAAACGACAAAGAGTTGAGCAAATTCCCACGCTCTCCAGGTTTCAACTTGTGTGAGTTTGTGAAAATCAGATCAAAACTGAGCCAAATATGGCTGACTCAAAGATGGCTCAGTCACCAGGAATGAACACGACTCCAAAAATTTCTTTGTGTACTGATCTGTGGTGTGTATTGCGTGAAAAGACAGTAAAGTGCGTGAGTAAGGTGTGTGTGAATGTCTTTTCATGGCAGGAGCCTACAGGAGGGGTCTTAATCAGACAGTGTTTGAGTAACACTCAGCGTTTTTATTATGTCTGGCTTTAAATCAGCCAAAACGTGGTGTTGTATTTCTGCAACATGTACAACATGCTGTACATCGACATGTAACTAAAGCATGAATAAAATATTCCTTTTCCAAACCTTACACACTTCCCAACACACTGACCATCATGTCTCGCTAATATGTTCTCATAGTATCACATACTTGCATAAGTTTTTACCCCCCTTGAACTTTTCTACATTTTGTAATGGAACTGAAATTGACTTAATTGGGATTATATGCCACGGATTTACACAAAATATCCATAAAATTAAAGAAGACAGAAAAAATCTTGGCTGTGTCAAGGCATACAGGGCATATATTATAATGCTCAGAGGGATTAAGAGGAATATTTATTTTAATATGTAAGAAATAAAACACTTGAGGATGTGCTGTTATAGGGAACTTAGTGCTACCTTGAAGTTGAATATTTTCCTATAACAAGACATCCTGAAGTGTTTTACTCCTGTTATATCACAGCAAATTCGCCAACCGTTCATTTATATTTATTAAGAATGACACATAGTAGTTTTAATCCATTTATAGTTACATTTAACATCCACAGAATAAGTTAGTTCCTGTTATCACTTACATTACAGCACTGTAAAGTCGAAAATCTTTTCTTTCTCGCTTGAAGTTAATAAGAAAAAGCTTGTCAATAAATAAATAAATAAATAATGCAAAAGTCCTGAAGACTTTCCCATGGCGGAAAACGTACCCAAGACACTGGCGACTCCTTCTGTAAATGTTTAATAAACATCTCCAAAGAGAAAACGTCACCATATCAACAATTATGTTTTTCTTTATTAAATAACAAAACGTGCTTTTAATCTGTTTACATGCAGCGAATGTAAGCATTTGGAGCCGGAAATACTGTCAGAGCTGCTGTTTTAGAAAAGTAAGCAACAGTTTTTAACTACACAGAATTAAGAATACAAGAGTTCAAAATTAGTTTTTGTTTGTGTTTTTTTTTTTTGTTATATCTTATATCGATTTATTGCACACAGCAGTTTGAGAAATGATACATACAGTAACGGCTTTAACACGTCTCCGTGTCAGCCTATGCTGCATGTGTGGGCGACTGTGTATAAGTGTGTGTGGGGGGGGGAGCTCAACCTTGGCTCTGTTTTATTCGCCTGTTGGGTAAACACATACCCCACTGAGACGGTAAGGCACGAATCAGCGGGGACGCCTGACCAATATGTCCTTCTGATCAAAGCCGCCGAGGCGAGAGTGTGTCCTCGCCTCCTCCTCCCCCTACTGAGCCCTCAACCGTCCCCCTGTTTTTGGCTTAATTAATCAAAAATCATTTCTTTTCTCATTAGATATGCGGGCAGACCTCGTCGCAGTCGCAATCTGCAGGGATCAATGTTTTACAGATGTTTAGGCCTCGCTTTTGTTTTTTCGACATGGCGCTGATTTTTATTGGGTATGGATTTAAGGGAGAGAGCCAAGGGATTCTCATCGGAGCTAACGCACAAACATGTATACACACACACACACACACACACACACACACAAAGAACCTACAGAGCATTTTGAGATCTGTGAGGAATTGCCTTAAGCGTTATATACACCAAAAGTGGGCTGTTGGTGGAGTCAGAATGAAAAGAGGGGTCGTACATATTGCTGAAAATTTCTAAGCCAGATTTTCTGGTGGGTTCCTGGTGACGGGGGAACCAACAGTTTTAAAAATTATTGTTTGCTAGAATTTGTACTAATGTGATAAACTATATCACACAACACAGTGTTATTAAATATTAAGACAATTCTCAAGTATCAAAAACGTGATTTACTGATTTATTAAATCTGCTCATTCAAGCTGGTTATTTGTTTTTTTATTATTTTATACTGTTTCTCGATTATCAGTGTAAACTGTGTGTCTTGAATCTTGTAGGTTGGAAATAAAAAAAGGCTCCCAATATATCCAGTATGTCCCAGTGTCTAGATATCAATTAAAAGAATAAATCAGTAATTCAGTTGGATGAGAATTAATGATGTCAGTCCAAAAGAGATTGAAAAACTGAGAAAGGGTGGACATCATGAGGAAATTTAAATTTCTATACATTTCTATGCATTTTCAAAATAATAATAATAATAATAATAATAATAATAATTTTTTTCAGAGGAATTTTATATGTGATTAAAGGAAGTAATATACTGTATTAAGTAACTTTTCAAACCTTGAACTTGACATGAGAGAACTTTCCAGAAAAAAAATATATACAGTATGTATGATTCTCTAAGATGCACAAACCATCTACAAGGCAATTTTCTTATAAATCTATGCTATAATGTACAGAAATAATGAATTCATAGGAAACAAATATATGATGTATTTTATTTTACAGATAAATATTTTTAAATCAGGTTTTTGATGAATTTCTTTACATTTGCCTACATTTTTATAGCTCTATATATAAGAATGATGTACAACTCTTAAATTGTTCTTACATACGATCATGAATAATGAATAATGAATGCAAGACTGAAATCATCATTTCATACTCGTTCATGCCGTAATTCATTATTCGTCTTTAACACACACACACACACAAACAATATCAAAATAATGATGAATCAATAATTGATATATTATTATATACACTCCTATTGTGTGTTGTTCCTGTTGGCAGTGAGAAAAGAGACGCGAGTGCTTTGGGGAACACATTTTAACAGCGTTGCGGCTCCTCCACACAGTTCCTGTTGCTTGTAAACAAATGTAATTTTGTATTTCCTGGAGTCTAGACACAACAGCGAAGGCCTGGCAGCGCTGGCAAGGAGAGCACTTGTGGCTCCCGAGGAGGGGTTGGCACTGCGCCGTGCCAAACAGTGCCCCCATGTGTGTCTGTCTGTCTGAGTGTGTGCGTGGGTGGGTGTGTGGCAGCGAAAAAAGATACTTTTACCTTTAAGCTCTTTTACTGCATCATCCGACGTGTATGATAGTTAGCGGGCGACAATCAGGATATGATGATTAAAAAGTTCATTTAAATCAACAAGCGCAAAAAGGAACAGCTGTGTTCAATATTAAAAAAGAGAAATCCCACTTTCCGTGCTAAAATACAACATGCTATCTGGCTAGTAAACATGGCGAATAGCAGAGCCACACTGAAGAATCAATTCTAATTACATGCTAATGCAACAATGCTAATACGTATAAAAAGCCGTTTGGTGAAGAAATGAATTCATACATGGATTAAATACATGGATAATGAGTTCATTCTAACACGTAGCAGTTGTTAAGAAACCAGCAATAATGGTGTGCTAATGTAGCGCAGTGCTAATGAGCAGCTAGCATACATGATAGTGAGCTACGCTGTCAAATCAATACACTCTGCTAAGCTTAACAGACAACCCAAAGATGTTTAATACTTAAAATATTAAACTGCTATGCCAAACCTAGCTTGCTGCGTTTGTTTACTACTTAGCTTTTTTGCTAGCTTTCCTTTGCTCACTAGTTAGCTATTGTTTGCACAGTGCTAGCTTTCACTCGCTAGTTTCCTTTTGTTGCTAGATTTCTTAGCCTCAAAAAGGCATCAGACTCAACCGCCTTGGAATTTGTGAGGGTTAACGTTAAGTTGTACTCGAGATTTGCCCCGCCCACTTTATGTTGAAACGGATGAAACTGTGGTAAAGTAAATAGAATTAAAAAATATACCGTATAATCAGAAGTCATTCACACATTTTGTATTACAAAGTGTGACCCATGAGACCACTATTAAAGAAATCAGGCTGCTTTTACACAACACTTTTTCTCAACCTCCAACGCACTTGACGTTGTCACGCACGTGACATTTTACACGTGACACTGGTGCTGCTGTTTTTCAGTCATAGTGGAGCTTCTGAAGTTGAAAACTTTTCAGAAAAGTAGTGTGTGGTGTGAAGTGTTTTTTGTTGTTGTTTGTGTGTTTGTTTGTTTGTTTTTTTACCTCATGGCCTATCAGATCGCAAGTTGGGGGGAAACAAACCACAGGAAAGATTTGTAGTTGTCCTGAATATA
>JAOTRR010000024.1:17021084-17033961 GCA_028570945.1 Gogo arcuatus
ATCCGGATTTGCATCAAAATCTAATCAATTGTTCCTTGGTCCATGGCCCACCTTTCTTCCAAATTTCATCCAAATCCTTTCACTGCTTTTTGAGTTATGTTGGGAACAGGCAAACAAACAAACGGAGGCGAAAATATAACCTCCTCCAACAAAGTTGGCGGATGTAATCAGGATATTCTCTAATGTAAATTCAGCATGACGCAGTAAAGTGACAAATCCAAACAACAGGCTTTAATGATTCCGGTCCGACATTTTTGCAGTTCCCCATTCACATGTACAGTTAGTTCCCATTTACTGTCTGATGCCCAAAAATGGAACAAAAACTTATGTGATCTCTTATGAAATGTTTACAGAGACTTTATGAAGAAAAATAAAGTTTGGAAGGAAGTAGCAGAGATTGTTGGTTCCTCTGGTGAGTGTACATAGCTAGTACAGTTAGCTTGCTTTGCTAATTTGCTAAAAACAAAGCTAGTTTGAAGCTAAATATTAGAAGCTATTTATAGCTACTACTGTTTCTCATCTAACCTAAAAAACTGTACATGGCCACAAGAAATTAACTATAAGCAACTTGTTTCTTGCTAGTACCATGAAGGTGTTTCAATCAAACCAGTGGTTGACTGATCAAATACTACAACGATCTCATTGGACTGAGAGACCAGCATCATGATTCAGCTGAACATTAATCATATTTTATTCCCATGGCATCTTCATGTTGCCACTTCAGCAACGTTCTAAGCTCAACACGCTGCTATATTTAGAAGAACCTCAGCGTCCTTGGGATCATATCCATAAAAATGGAATCCATAACCAAATGCATCATTTCATTTCAAACCTGGCTGGAGAAGAGCATCTTCAGCGGATGAAATAGTGGAGCCCGTGCCTGCTTCATTATAATAAAATGCATTACGTGCGTACTCTTTTGAATTGACACACTTTGAGACTGACATACTCTGGAAAATTAACCCTGCGTGTAATTTATAGAGAGCACAAATATAAACTTTCCGCTTTATTTGACGTCGCGTCCTGTACGTCGGGATTCTTCTACCAATCTGAATGATTGAATAGTTTTTATTTAGAGGAGAATTAAAGGCATCATAAAAAGACCTGGTGGTCGGACACGGTGGTTCGCGTGGCCTTGACTGCTATCTGGCACCAGATTTTCCGTTTCAGAGGTCGGTCAAAAATCGTGATTAAGCATTTAGCGCTTTGTCAATGCTGCCCTTTTTAAGATTTTAATTAGTAAATGAACCGCCGTTATGGACTAATGATCAATGTAACAATAATTCTCCGTGTCTGATGGAGAGTGAGTGAGGGTGAGAGGTGGGAGGTGGGGTATGAGGGCTGCATGTTTCATGTTCACATGTCATAAAGACATACAACTTGTCAACAGCATGACCAGAGATTTCATTAATGCCCAAGGGAAAAAAAACAAAAATAAACAAGGACTTGCAGTGTAACCCACCAAGGCATTACATTATTACTTACAATTATTAAACAGATCCATTCAAGACCTTGTGTTTGTTATTAAGCTAAATAATAAGTGCCTTCGATTTAAACGGTCTCAGATGAGGTTTAGCTCACTCGTCCAAAAAACTGGTTTGGTTGTCAATCAAGGAAACAAATTCTGTAATCCAAGCACTCGTACTGTATATCATATGGAACGAAGGGAAAGGGTTCGAGATCATACGCAATAGTAGCTACAATCCGGTTTATACCACAGTGCTGCTGAGTTCTCGAATCTGATTGGTCAAGAGGTGTTGATTAATTTTCCATAACAGATGTGATAGTAGTATCTACTGCACTACAGGATCGTTTCTATAGCAAGTTTAATAATAAACATTCTTGTGATTTAAGAAAAATGGTGACATTTTCTATAAGGAGATGTTTAATTAACATTTATGGAACGAGTCGAAAGTGTCACTGCTTTGTAACATTTAGTACATTTTCCACCATGGGAAAGTCTTCAGAACAGATGAGGAGGCTTTTTTTGCGCTAGGATAAGTTCCCAGGATAAGCTCCTGATCCATTGCAAACCTGAGCAGGATAAAGCACTTACTGAAGATGAATGAATGAGTAAATGAATAACATCCAAAATCTGGGACAAAATGCCAAAGCGTCTTTTCATAGACATTCATAGTGATGTCTAGTTGTGGAGTAAAATTCCCAAATTTAAAAACTGAATTTTAAAGAGTACTGCGCTTAAAAGAAGAAGAAAAAAAAGGTTCCTCAAGGAATTTCCCCAAGTTGCTCTAGTTAGAACCCTGAAATGACAATTCTCTGTTGTACATAATACTTTATTACTGTAGAACCCTTCAGACCAGATGTAATGAAGGTTTGTTCAAAAGGCAAGTCTTGAAAATAGATCATGGAAGGTCTTCTTAAAGTTTTAAAGGAACATTAAAAACAACAGAATGCTAAAATTTTCCCTGGTTTGGGAACATTGCACCATGTGCGCCATGGCTTTGCGTGGATCCTGATTGGATGTTGGGCCAGTGAGCCAGCGCTTATTGGGATTGATATCCCCAAGCACTGCTCAGACTCTCGGTATAAATCATCAGCTCAGAGCGTGAAGTTGATGTACAAACTCCCTGATAGAAGTTGAGTGGGCTAAATGCTGAAAACAATTATTTGGCCATTTAACACGAGTGTCTCCGTGCAAATGAGACGGGGAAGCAGGAATGGTGACAAATAATGGCGATTGCTGCCAAAACGCTGCCGTTCACATATTCCTGAGATTAGCGCCATTTGTATCAGTTTAGACACCAGAGGGCCAAAGTGTGTGATAAAAGATATCAGAATGTTCAGCATGGAGAACTCAGGTGAAGAAGATGACAGGGCTGAGGTGGAGTTTTCTCAGTTTATCGTCAGCGTCAGGGGCCAAAGGTGACCCCAAAGCAACAGAATACCAGCAGCGTCCTCTCCCCAGCCCTTAAATAATGTCCGGAGGCCCAAGTTATTAACCTCTTAAAGCATACGAAGGCAAGAAGAAGAGTGCTCAACAACCTCGGTCACGGTCTGAGGATAGATAGAAGGATGGTAATAGAGGTGTACATGGGAGCGCTGCGCCTTTCCCCTACCCTGGGATGAGAGAAGGATGAAGGGAACAAATAAAGGAAGAAAAATAGCAAGTAATCAATGGTGTGATGAAGAGAGAGACGGAGTGAGACAAGAGAGAGCAGCGAAGAGGAGGCAGAGGCGAAAGAGGGTGGAGGAGAGGAGGGGGTGCGTGTGTTTCTCACTCAGTTTTCCGATCGAGATCACTGTGATGTGTTTTTCTGAGGGAGCGATGGAGGATGCTGGTTCACGTAGGGTTCAGCCATTAGCCAGGCCCCGGAGCCAGCTGGGGGCCCTAAGCGGCCTGATCAGAGCAAGCCGCGGCCCGCGCAGGCCCCAATGATTTTCACATCAAGGCGCCTGATGTACAGCCACGCCAGCCGCCAATCGCTCTGCCGCATCGATCCGCCCTTAAATGAGCCTTCCCCCGCTTTGTACCATGAGCAATAATTAAAAAAGCAGTGCATTGATTCGCGCTAATATTATGAGAGATCAGGACGGGCACATGCTTACTAAATACACAGAGTGTTATACAGCATGCATATGGACAGCACAGGGACATGGATGGATGGATTGATTGGTAGATGGATGGATGGATGGATGGATGGATGTGTGAAAACATATCAGTTTGCTTCATTTTTACATCTTTTCTATAAGATCCACTGAGATTTCTATCATTTCTATTAAAACAGCTCAGTCAATACTCAAACTCTGGGTCTTGCATGTTCTGCATGGCAATTATAACACAAAGGCTATGAAAAAGGTCCCCCAGGGATGGAGGGCCAGGACTAGGGAGAGGAGGGGTGCATTTATTTATTTGTACATTTGCATTTGCCCAAATGAACTGCATTCATAGACCAGAGGAAAGCTGGAGATTACAGATTCCCGTTACAGATGCCGTAATACTTCTCTTTTTTCTGTTCTCGAGCCAGGAATGAAATTTGATAAGTGATGAGAACCCTAGAGGAACCTTTTTATCTAATTCAGATAATGTAACACTTAGGATACATTACTGTAATATTTAAAAGTGTTAAATATACAGAAGTGTAATACGTATAAAAAAGTACAATAATATTGCGATTATTGTGTGCAGTAGATCTAGATTCTGTTTTGTATTTTAGGCTTCTGTTTGAAAATGTCTGACCCAGAAATAGGCTCCACCCCCTGGCTAAAAACCTTTCCTTAAAAGGCAATTTATGAGGTATATGTACATATTATATTTTCAGCAGTGGAAGTGGAATGCATGTTAGTGTTTAGATTGATATTCTAGTTCTCTGGCTCAATATATATATATTTTTTTTTCAGAAAAGCAAGGCGCTCCAGTGCTCATGTTCAAAATTGTTGAAATTGAAATTGAGTTCAGGTATGAATTTTGACAATGGTTGTTCATCTGAGAAGGTTCCGGCATTCAGCTACATGGTGAAGTTTATTTCACATTTATGGAAGGAGTCTCCAGTGTCAGTGCTTGGTTACAAAGTTTTCAGGACAGAGAGGAAAAAAAAAAAAGAGGATGGTGGTGAGAGAACTAGCTAACACTCGTTATAGCTAACACTTGTTTCGTAGATGTTCCACAACATAACTGATATAAGATTATGACATGACATAAATTTTAAATTGTTGTGGTATATGAGGAATAAAACACTTCCGGATATATTTGTGGTGGTAAGAGTAACGTTGATTGTTTTCCTATACCAGCATGACACAGAGTGTTTTATTCCTTACTTTCAGCACAAATCAGGTTTAAAACATTTTTAACTGATTTAATGTTTACAGCTCAGTGCAGCTGCTTCCCTGAAGGCGGAGTTGGTATCAATTGGAAAAATGAGGAGTGTGCAGCGAATTATGGCGAGTTTCAAATACTGACATGTGCACGACACCAAACAGTTTGAAAGCAGATTTGTTTAGGTTAATTTTTCACTTAAAACCATTAATATCCTTTGATCTGTTGATGGAACCAAGCAGCTTTGTTAAGTCAGTTAATCAGAGAGACGGCATTTTTCTTGATCAAGCTGCCGGCGTTAAATAGAAGGAGACAGATTCGGAATAGTTTTAGTTTTCAGAGTAATGTCAGCACTCACCGTCACGATAACGGCTAACGAAACGTAACGTTTGTCAGCAATCTATGCAGAACAAAACCGGTTCGATTAACTTGTTAACTTTTTTTGTACTAAGCACATATTCGGCGGTCCGTTTTACTGCACTTCTTCCTCCTGGTGCCTTTTGGAGTGAAAGATGTCCTCGATGTGTCATTCACTAAGAGCTGTTGCACAGATAAATTCTCATCTCTCCTCAGGCATGAGAGCATCCCGCCGTTTGATGAATCCCTGGGCGTTCATTAGAAACGAAACTTTGGAACTAGTTGGGAGCGTGCACTCAGGAGTGCGATATCAGATCTCGTTAAAAGTGGGGGATTTGATGTTAGAGGGGGTCCTAACTCCTGGTTAACACAGCTCCGGTGGCCACTGTGTGTGTGTGTGTGTGTGTGTGTGTGTGAGACACCAAGTTCCATGTAGAGTCCTTCAGATCCGACCCACGAGCACTTTACACCCCCACCCTGATGCTCGGCATATGGACTATGAGTGTCGACAGGCATGAAATTACATCAAGGGCGTTTTTGATAACCGTCGATACTCTCTCAAAGACACTCTGCCTTATTGACGCCTCGCTCTGAAGCTTTGGTTGTGTGTGTGTGTTAAGCAGCAAGGTGGCAGTTGTCTGGGGAGCCGAGGCGCCTCTGCCTGTGCGAGCGGGATGGATATTGATATCAGTAAATTGATATTGATATGGATTTCAATTGGTATGGATCAGTAGTGTAATAAAGAACTCCTCAAACGGGACTCACTTCATCAGGGAAGTTTGTGGTCGTGATGTGTGTGATGTGATGTGTTAACTGTGTGTGTGTGTGTGTGTGTGTGTGTCTCAATTCTATACTGAGAACAAATCTAGAAGTAGATATAGTACTACAGAAGTAATACAGAAGTACATACTCATTTCACATATATTTATATTTATACCGTATATTTATATATATTTGATGTTCATATTTTTAACATTATTTTAATGTTATAAAATGATATACTGTTGCTCGATTTCTCACTCAGCACTTAAATGTCGTACATGTATTGCATAAAGAATGATTTCTATTATTCTATTATTCTCTGGTTTTGCTTCAAGAAAAATATATTTTAAGAGAAATTAGATAAATAGATGTATATAGATGGAAAAATATATATGCTTAAAGATCTTAAAGAAGAATATAACATTTCAGGAAGGTAATGTGTCGCCTGCATTTTAGCTAAAAGTAATGTTAATATTGGTGTAGTATGGTGTAACAGAGATAATAATAATAATAATAATAATAATAATAATAATAATAATGTAATATGTTGTATATAATAATAATAATAATAATAATAATAATAATAATAATAATGTTCATGATAGAGTGAAATCAGCTCTCGCTCTGAATTGAAGGACAAAGTGATCTGAAAGAATGGCGATGTTACAAATCCGTGTGTGTGTGTGTGTGTGTGTGTGTGTGTGTGTGTGTAAGATTGAATCTGAATTACACTGAATCTGGAGGAATGTAGTGCCATCTAGTGACTACAGAAAAGTGTCCACTTCGAAAAGTTTCTCAGACACATCCATCTGTGGAACGTCAGAGTTCCTTATTCTCTTCCTCATGCGTTCATTTTTTTCTCTTTTCTTCCTTTTTTATACAATAATAATAATAATAATAATAATAATAATAATAATAATAATAATAATAATAGTGCAGTTACCCATACAGTATGTTAATCACAAGAAAGTGTATAATGTTAAATCTGATATATATATATGTATATCATGGGAAAAATCTAAAATATTTCAATGTGACAAAAATCATTTAAAGGTGTTGCACATGTCTTTAATGATTCTACTTTTAATGAGAATGAAAATCAGGGGAAATTCTTTTTATGAAAAGAAATCTAAGTATAAAAGTAATTCAATATTTAATGCAGAATGTAACACAATATGAATTATTATTATTATTATTATTATTATTATTATTATTATTATTATTGTCATTATTTTATGTTTATATTATATTTTATCAGGTTGATTCCATTATTATTATCAAAACAAAAGCTCCAAAAAATCAGCTGTTTAAGGACGTCTCCTTTATCTCAACGCTTATTGTACTTTATGGTGGTTCTGCCTCTGCGGTTGAACCGGAGCTCGCTTCGCTCAGCAGCAGATGACTCTTCTGTAATTAGGTGAGAGGGCGGTCCAGCAATGAAGAGCCGGCGAGACGAAGCCCGGCCACGTCTCAGGTCAAATATAATTGGATTAATGGTCATAAAAATTAAGAAGGGAGTCTCAATTAAAGCTTTCAGAGAAATGTGCGCCATGAATTTGGAGCCTCTTAGATCAGGCCGTAAAAGGGTTCGAACGGAAATGCAATCTTAATGTTCCTCTGCCACGAAACATCAGCGTGTCGTTGACTGAGCCATGAACTCCTGATGAAGAGAAATACTTTTATTGATTCAGCGATGACGGCAGACAAAAAAGCCATATCTGGGGTTTAGAGAACTGCTTCGGAAAGTACATTACAGAAAGAAAAATAAGCGTTTTTCTCCTTCTTATTATTCTTATTATTATTAATGTTACTTTTAGTAGGACGTTTTTGGATTAAAAATAATTTAATTGACTCCTTTACAGTAAATGTCTTCATTTGGTGGATGATTTTATCCCAAGTGAATCTAAATCTACTTATTTTAAAGCATTTAATTCTATAACTACTGTATATAAGGAATAAAGCATTTGCAGGAAAATAATCAAGACAACAATCAACAAATATTTTCCAGTAACAGCACATCACGAAGTGTTTTATTCCTCTGACACCACAGCGAGTTGTCAACAATTTATGATTTTTTATTTTAGAAGGACACATTGTCACTTTTTATCCATTTATAGTTACACTTAATCTTGTGGAACGTCTGCGAAACAATTTATCATATAAAGAGTCAGTCCTTCATCAGCCTCTCATTTTTCTCTTGAAGATAATAAGGGTTCTTCAAGGGTTCTTCAAGGGTTCTTAGCTTCCTAACCTGGAACCCTATTTGATTGAGAAACCCTGTAGGGTTCTACACAAAAACCTTTTAAGGGTTTCCCCCAGACAGGACAAACTGAAGAACATCTTCATTTTACAAGATAGAACCTGTTTTTTATTAAAAGGTTTCTCTAGTCATGTATTGCACTCAATCTGCAGTTCTTCAAGGTTTCTGTGGATAGTTAAGGGTTCTTAATTTTCCCAACAGGATTCTTCAAATTGATTTCACTCTTCTGGGAATCTGCAGGAGTCCTTAAAGGTTCTGTCTAGAATATTACAACAGAGGGTTCAAGATAGAACCTTTTTTTTTACTAAGACTTTTAAATAGAGCGAGATACATTCACTGAAATTTGGGGTTCTTCAAGGGTTCTAAAAGGATTTGACTTGTAGGGTTCTACACAAACATTTTATCGCCCCCCTTCCCCAGTTAGGACAAACTGAAGGTCCTTTTAGGAAATTTAGGGTTCTTCGAGGGTTCTGTGGATAGTTAACAGGTCTTAACTTCTTAAACAGCTTCTTAACTTGGTACTCTTTATGATAGGGAAGGTTCTAAGGTTCTACACAAAACCTTTAAGGATTCCCCTGACAGGATAATCTAAAAAAAAAAAAACCTTAAGGGTTCCTGTATTATGGCCTAGAAGCAGTAAAACCTTTTATAAGGTGGTATTGTTGTGTTATACATAGAACAACTTTATAGGAATGAGTTGTTTGGATAGTTAGGCGGTCTTAGCTGCCAAAAATTGGTCTACTTGGAACTCTCCTGGGGGTCAGTAATTTGTGAAGGCAAACACCGCTCCTCTTTGCTCAGCAAACAGCAAGTAATTACATCTTAATTCAGACGTCACTCTGTATTTCTGCATGATTTTATTTCACACGTTTGAGTTCAGGGTCTCTGAGGACGTGATTCTGTCAGCCAGCTCATGTGAACAACGTACATCTTGGCAAAGTGAACAATTTGGGGTTCTGGCCCGCTGCTTGATTCTTATAGGATAGTGTTCTGTGTGTGTACATGTGTGTTCGATTAAAAACTGGATTGTAGCTGAGTTTTTTTGCTTCATTTCCTGCCTCCATTTCCTTATCAACAAATATTAACCTGCTTTCCTGGATCACGTCATATTTGTTCAAACCCAACAACCGTTTCACGAAATCAAAGCAAAAAGACGTTTGTTTGTCTTCCTCGTCACTACACACCAAACGTTCAGTGGCGCAGACAAACCCGAGTCCCCATAGCACCAACACATCCAACCACTCAACCCCCCCAGACCGCACCCGGAGCCAGACTTTCATCTCGTTAGCCGTCGTTCTGAGCTGATGTCACTCTGAAGGGGATCATTACTAGCAAATCGCTCTTTCCTGTGTCACCATACTGAAGCGTTTTAACCCAAAGATCAACAGCATGAGAACATAAATAAGCGTATATGGGTCCTTCCTGTCACACATTCTTTCTCACATAATCACTGCAATCCACAACTTGTCCAGGTTTGATTTGTGTGTTTCCAGATTTGGTTGAAATTTTTAAGGAAAAAGTACAAAAATGGTTTTAAGATTCAAGGAATTACATTGGTGGAAAACTGGGTTGTTCATGAGTTCTTCAGTGGGTTCTTTGAATGGTTAAATGGTTTTAACTTCCTAAACTACTGGGAAACACTTTGTTGTATGGTTCTAGACAAAACCTTTGAGGAACAACCAAGAAAGGGTTCTTGGTTCAACCTGTTTTTTTTGCATTTATACGGTAAATCACATGCTCCATTGACATACACTCTTAGAGAAACGTTCCACAAGGGTTCTTTGGATGGGTAAGGGACCTGGCTTTGTACTTGTAATCTTCTTTGATAGGAAAACCTTCTATATGGTATTTTTAATTGTTCCCCCAGACAGGACAAACAGAAGAATCCTTAATGATGAAAAGGTTTGTATAGTCATGTGTTACACTCCTAGAAATGTAGGGTTCTTCAAGGGTTCTTAGCTCTCTAAAAGGGTTGGACGTGGGGGAAAAAACACAGTTCATTGTTCAGGGCTTTCTAAAAGTGTTCTGCTTGGAAACCTTTAAAGGTTTCATAGAGGAACACCTGAAGAACCCTTAAGGGTTCTCATTTTGACCTGTTTTTCCCAAAGTATACATTTTGAATCTATAAATAAAGCACATACTAGATCTTAGACAAAGATGTTCCTCAGGGGTTCTTTGGATTGTAATCTGTTTTAAGTGTTCCACCAGAATGGACAAAACAAAGAACCCTTAAGCATGCTAGATAGAACCTTCTTCTTTTTTTTTTTGCTAAGATGTTTGTATAGTCATGTGTCATAACACAGTCATAGAAAAAAATAGGTACAGCTTCTTAACTTCCAAAAAAGGGTTCCCCTGGAGTTTCAACTAAAGAACCTTTAAGAGTTCTAGATTTAACCTGCTTTTCTAAGAGTATAGAGATGAAACACCTACTAGCTTTAGCAAAGGTTTTCCCAAGGGTGCTTTGGATCGTTAAGGGTTCTTAGGTTTATCAAACGGTTCTATGTAGAACCCTCTGAGAAAAACCTTCTGTTGTAACATTCTATGTAGAACCTTTAAGGCTTCTCTCAGAAATGATGCTTAACAGTGCTAGATAGAACTAGGGTGTTTGTGTTATGAAGAAAAGTTTTTACAAACATTTTTAGGGTTCTTTGGATGGTTACATGGTCTTAGCTTCCTTAAATGATTCTTCTTGGAACTCTTCCTAATATGGAGTGCCAGAAAGGTTCTCCAGAGCAATGCCATAGATGGGAACAATTTATTGATTGCTAAAGCACCGTTTTAGGTTCTCTAAGGAACATTTCGTTTGGTGTTGCTACAAAAAAAATGGAATAATCAGAGAGAGAAGAGAGAGAGAGAGAGTTCAAAGTTCTCTCATGAACATCCTTGTGTCAATTTCTGCTTAGACTCAAGATCCGCTGAATAAACAAGCATTTATGAAGCTCTTGAGAAGCGACGTAACTGCTGAACTCTGGTGAAAAGCTTTCAATAGCTCCACACACACACTTTTGTCCACACACATACACCCACACACACATTTGCCTTACTATCCTTGTTAGGTCTTTCCACTGACATAATTATTAATGCAGCTAATTAACGCCACACTACACCTATAGCAGCTTTCCTTGTGGGGACCAACCACAAGGTCAAACCTGTCAACTATTCCTATCCTTGTGGGGACATTTGGTCCTCAGCAAGATATAAAAACATGCCCACACACACACACGCACATACATACAGAGAACGGCACAGGCTGTACTTTCCAGATATCAGCCATTATCCACATCTCGCATCAGTCCCCAGGCGCTATGCTAACAGCCTCCTCTACAAGCCAATTTACAAGGATCTGGTCATGTTTACATTAGCCCTCTCGCCGTGCATGAAAAGAGCAGGGCCGCACCACTGCATAGAAATGAGCAAATATGAATAATTCAGCCTTCTTCTTTCCCCCGTGTCCTCCTCCTGACGGCTATTAACACGTTTCCCTTGAATAAAGTGATAATAGGTTATCATCTGTGAAATGGAAATTGCATAACAGAGACACTGAGAGAGAGAGAGAGAGAGAGAGAGAGAGAGAGAGAGAGAGAGAGAGAGAGACTCTCCGGTTACACCAGAGGAAATTAATTTCACAGCACATCTGCTCAGCGATAGCCCCAACTCCTGCATGCTAAGTATGAGAAAATGTAGTCGTTCAGCTCCACTAGCTTTCTAATTAGATTAGCATCCCTGGGATCCTTTAGTCTAGTCAAAAGAATTAGTGTTCCCTATTACAGACGCCTAATATTTATAATAATGAAATGACTGATCCAATTAGACGGGAAGTTCAAAATGCATCGTCGGATTATTATATTAATCAGACACCGCCGCTGAACTCAGCACATTAGTGCAGGGTGCTAACTCCTGGCCTCGAGACAGACATCTCTCACGGTTCTTTTTTTTTTTTTTTTTTTTTTCAAGCTAACTCTGAGAGGGAAAGGAAAAAAATGAATGAATAAAATAAAAAAAAAACTCATTCAGTGATAAAATCCGGAACATTCGTTAACTAAATCCCTGCAGGTTACATAGTTATGATTTGTTCTTGATGAAAGACAGACGAACGCTGAAGTAAATAAGTGCAGCTCAGCGTTCCCGTCTCTCCCAATCATCCTCTCTTTTGTGTTACTTTTTGTTTAGTTGTTTACTGCCAGACAGCTGTAAATGATAAGCAGTGATGAGGACATATCTGAAATAAGGATCAGTGTGCGCGGCCATGAGAGCACTGAGGCATTCTGGGAAGGCGAAATTGGTCACTGAATGCCTGACGTATTCGTACTTATTTCTCAGAATGAGTGGAACAAACGAAACAAGAATCTGACTACATGAGAACTGGGAATAAATATAATGTGCAAGGAAAAAAAAACTTGGGGGTGTGCTGTTAGAGGAAAAATATCAGTGATGGTGTGGTGTACTTTCAGGGTAGCTAACATTTCATGATTTTTATCCATTTATAGTTACATTTAATGGCAGTGAAACAAGTTATTTCCTGGTATCACTTACATTATAGCAGCTATAAACAGTAGTTCCATCACTAACAGCCTGCTCTCTCTCTCTCTCTCTCTCTCTCTCTCTCATTTGAACTTATGCTTGCAGTGTTTCTCTCTTTCTCTTGCAGTAGAATTTTAATCTGATGACATTTTTCTATCTATCTATCTATCTATCTATCTATCTATCTATCTATCTATCTATCT
>JAOTRR010000024.1:17082314-17092372 GCA_028570945.1 Gogo arcuatus
GTTCACTGCTTCAGATGGGTTAAATGCAGAGGAGGAATTTCACTGTGCTTGAGTGACTACATGTGACAAAATAAAGGCTTCTTCTTCTTCTAATTTGAATAGATGTTGCGTGTCGGTTTGTCACTTGCCTCTGTCGCTGAAATCGTGGCTCTGTCATGCACGTGTATAGAAATGAACACTCACCTGTCACTTTTTGTCACTTGCTAGCATGAAAATAGAGACAAAATGCCTGTAATTGGATCTGTTTTATGAAGAGGGAGAGAGATTCAGGGATAATAATAATGATAAAATTATTAGGTCAGATCAGAAGTGCATGCTGGGTTAAGTGTGCACCGGACCTGTGTTTTAAATAGCCTGGAATGCGCAGTGCTGGAAATGGGTAGGAGTTCAGCAGCCGTTATGGTGCAACGTGAGGTTCTGCTCCGGACGGCAGCTGTGTGAAAGCCGTCACTTCAGCATCTCTGTGTGGGTGGGTGTGTGTGTGAAAATCAGGTGTGTGCTGCTCAGTTGGGTTGCAGTTGTTTCTGCTATACAAGAGAAGACATTTTAAGCCGATTAAAAGACACTTATCCTTCTGCTAGGGTGAGACTCAAAAGATGTAGGATGCTGACTGTCATTCCCAGCGACAGAAGACCTCGTCCACCCATCCACCCCCTTCCCTTTAATCTGGAGCTCCTGGCAGTACTGCATGAACCAACATGTACACCGTATGCAAAAGAAAGGCAAAGGTCACGTCAAGGCCACCTGTTAGAAATGACAGCTGAGTGCTGCTTCTCTTTGCTCCACTCCCCCTCCTGTCTCTCTCTCTCTCTCTCTCTCTCTCTCTCTCTCTCACTCCTCCTCCTCCTCTTCCTCCTTCTCTTCTCCCCTGCTGTTCTCTGTTAACCCCTTAGGGATGGTCCACCCAGTATGCAAACACACTTGCTCGTATTCATTCGCTCTCTTGTTTCTCGCTTCTCTGTTTGAGTTTGTTTCCTTCTCTCTTTTTCTGCTTCTCTTTCTCCCTAGCCTTGCTAAGTAACCAGGCAGTTCTAAACGAGTTGGGTGTATTCCCGTCAACCGTGGGTTTACGTATCCGTGCACTCTGATTAATGCAGCAGCGCAGTCGGCCCACAGCGTGTTTGTGTAATCGAGGGGTTTAGAACACTGGGTCACACATTTTGCTCAATGAGGGGTTCAGTGCTGCTCGTGCAGGAAGTGAGAGGAAGACCACTTAAAGTCATGAAACACAAGATGCAAGGAAGGGATAAAGGGGAACAGAGAACCTGGGATGTGTGATATTACTACAAAAAAAATTTTGAGCCTTGATTTTCTGAGGTAGCCCATATTAAAGGTGCAGTTTGTCTTTTTTTTTTTTTTTCTTGACTCATCAGCTGGAAAAAATTGACAAGTTCCCCCTTGACTTCTTGTTCTCCCAGCATCTCTTTTGAAACTTTGCATGCCTTGTGTGTTACTTTCCAGGAAAAGGGAGCTGATCGCAGTGTGGGTGTGTGCAGCTATGTTTTTGGTTGGGGTAGAGTATTTCAGGGCCAGAAAAATGTAAACAATAGGTGAACATAAAGAAACTCGCCATATCTGTTGCACAAAGTAATCCAAAAAGTGTTTGTTCTAAGGTATTTTGAAATTATATGTTTATTATAGATCACTTCTTTCTTATTACAACCGTCCCCTTTTAGGTCTTATGAAAACTATAGATTTTATTTTTTACCAAGGAACTGGAGGAATGATTGTACTCTTGGTGAAAAGGAGCAATAGGCTAGCATCTAGTCTTTTATCGATGAATGAAGCAACAATTGTGTCATGTTGTATTTCTTTTAAATAACTGCATTCTATCGCTTAGCCCTAAAGAGAAAGTACCAAAAGCAGCAGAAGAAGAAGAAGGGAGATGGTATTAAATAGAAGGAGAGATAAGGTGAGGAGATTAGAAGGACGAGCTGTCAAACCAGTTCAGCCTCAATCCCCTTCCAAGGTTCTCCTTTCTGTGAATCCTTCTCTGCATGTCATGCAGCAGCCCCCACCTTAAGCAAGCCTCCACCTCCCACACTTGCTACCCCTCCTTCTTCATCTCCACTGCAGTGAAACTGATCCAGGAGCTGCATGGCCTGTGGAGCCAGCAGAACGTGATAGCCGGTCGTGCCAACACTTGCCCGTGCCACTCACTCTTGGATGCAGGAGCAGGTGATCCTGAGACTTCTTGCAAGAGCCTGATTTCATCCAGAAGTGTGTAAACAAGTTGTGAAATTGTGTGTCTTGCTCCTGACAAGTGCCTGGCCCCCTTACAGTGTACCATTTGCTTGTTGGTTATCATTATCCGGAATTGAAACATTTATTCCGCTGTCAGGTGTGGGGTCGGGATTGACATCTCTTGCTCATTCCTAATCCCCTAATCCTGTCCATCTGCTGTCGTCCACCGCTCTCTTCCCATCCGTTCATCTTTTCTTTATCCCTTTATCCCTCCATATCACTTTGCACTCATATATACAGTATAAATGTCAATGTGATTCTGTTGTACATCAGGTAATGGAGGTCCATCTGAGTACCACTGGCATTGGCTGGCTGGAAACCCACCTGGCCTGGATGGGTTGTGCGGTGGCAGGAAGTGTCAGTTTACCAGCTTAGCGTGCAGAATAAGAGCACGGTCATTCTCCTGTTACCATCAAACAAAACACTGGTGCTCTGAGATGGTGTCTGCCTCTTGTAGTCTTTTCTGCCTTGTCATGCAAGAGAAGACAAGTTTCCTTTTCCTTGTTGCTGGAATGGTACCATCAAGCGCCATCTTTTATCTGGTGTACCTTTAAATGAGCTTTTATAGTAGCAGGTATACTATTTTTAATGTATACTATTCATGGTTCCAGGTGAAAGATTCATACTAAGGGTTTTGCCAGTACCCAGAAACTTGGCGGATACCTTTATCAATAAGCCAATTTTTAACTTTAGTCACTCGGAAAATGCTTTTGTTACCAAATGATTGGTGGATATTTTTACGGAATAGTTATTAAAGATATTTTGATCCAACTGTGGACCAATATTGTCCATAAATGCTTTATTAGTATTGGATCAGATGATCCATATTCTTGGATCCAGTCTACTTCTGTATTTTTCGTCGGTGCTGTAAGTTTTCCATTGATGCCACGTGATGTCGACTTGATGGTTGACTGAACCTTCTACGTAAAGTCCACTTGCTCAGCGGGGATCATTATTTCCATTTGAGCTCATCATTAGCTGAAAAATAATGGCCGTAATGCCCTCACGCACATCTTTTAAAAGGCTTGTGCAAAATGGTCAGTGATGGACGAATATCGGATTTTGACCTATGTACTGAGAGTTCTGATTTTGGTATAAAGTGGAATCATTGCATCCTCCATCCAGGGTTCCTGGTTCAACCCTGAGCTTGGGTTACTGTCTATGTGAAGTTCTGCATCTTCTCCTTGTGTCTGCACGGGAAAAAACCTTTCCCAGGTTTTTCAATGTCCTCGTACCTTTTAAAAGCATGCTAATAGGCAGATTAGCCACTCGAAATTGTCCCTAGGTACTCTGCAATGGACTGTCTTCCCATCCAGGGTGTATTCCTACCTTGCACATAGTCTACCCCAGGATAGGATCCAGATCCACCAGGATGCTGCCTAGGATAAAGATGAATGAATTACGTTTCATGGTTGGTCTGTGAGTGTTTTGATTAATTAATATGATGATGATAATAATGGTGATTTTCTGTGTGTGTGGTTCTGACATGCCTGGCTCTGATCTCAGAATAGAAAAGTGCCAGAAACATCTGACACTACTGACTGAAGTGTTCTCACTGCCCTGTGTTTAAATAAAAATATATCGCATGCACTGCTTTGGATCGCTTGTCAGCTAAATAGATCATTCAAAAACTGCAAAGGTACAGAGAGTGATGTTGAAGAGATGTTGCTCAATCTTCTGGTGATCTTTGTGTGTGTGTGTGTGTGTGTGTGTGCGTGCGTGCGTGCGTGCGCACATACTTTGGCAGCTATGCATTCCAGACCACTCCCAGCTCTCAGCACTGTAAGCAAAGCTTCAGGCCTTTTGAATGGCATTCAGTACTTGTGAATAAGGATGAACACACACAAGTAGCATGATCAGATGAGTCTGTGCGAGTTTGCAACGTTCAAACATCACTCATTCCTGTTGTCTTAGAAAGAGGCCGTTTTGGGACGTTGGGGTGTGAACGATGTGGCGCGTGAGACGGAGGACGATGGCAGGCCGAGATCACAACAGCAGTGATGGAGGGGGGTTTAGAGGGAAGGAAGGAGGAGAATGGCTCAGGCATTCCGCAGGCCTTCCCAGCCACCACACCAAACAGGAAATGCATGAGTTCCCTACTCTACCGGGGGAAAGAGAGAGAGAGAGAGAGAGACTCTTTCCATTCCTTTGTGTTGCTCGAAAACATTTAGTTGAAAATGAAAGAGGCTGGTGAGAAATGATGCAGGTATTGTGTATGTGATATGCAGAGGATTTTTATTTTTCCAGCTCTAAGGGAAGTTTCTAGAATTCTTTTTTCCCTGTCTTGCTGACTCACAGATGTGGGTGTGTATGTATAACAGTGTGCATTTACGCACTACAGCCATCCTTTCTGAAACAACTCGGCCAGTAGCATAGCATATCCTTCTGAACCTTTATCCACCCTCCTTTTTCATCTTATTATCACGTGAAACAAAAAGTAGCCTGGTTCTGCCTTCATATCTCACATTCTCTGTCCAGCTCAGCATCATGGCTAGTCACATTTTCTGCACTGTAATCCCCTGTATCTCTTGCACCTGGCTGTGTGAACTAATTTTTTTTTTTCCTGTCAGAACTGCTATTCTAGCACATTGATGGCTGATGAGTGTTGGTGTTTCTACATTTCGACATCGAAAATGCTCGAGTTTGCACTCAGGACTGATTCTGAGAATGATGAAGGCTTAGCTCTTCATTACAGAGAAGAATTTCTTATGAACTGCGCAGTTCCATACACCACTTTTGTGCATGTGGGTTAGCAAAAGGTATGGGCTAGGTTCACCAAAAATGACAGAACAGCTGGAACAATGGAATGTCGTTGTGTAGGAATATGTGCAAATGAGGAACCATGAGCCATAATATGAGATTTTTAACCATGCAGAACTGTATGAGACTCGGACCAAAAAAGTGAGCTAATTACCATTCTCCAGTCCTATATAAATCTAGTTTTATATCTCAGGAAGATGTTCCATCTCCTCCGCTGGCCATACCAACGCTTTCCCCACCATCACCATACTTGAAACAGGAAGTAGCGTGACGACTCAAACTTATGACGTTACTCGGAATGCAGCCCCAAGAGTGGACAGTTTGGTGAAGGCGAGTTTTCAACAGGACCAGGACCTGTTTCAGTTCTTGAAAACAGCTTTGTTGTGTCACCAAACGTATCAAACATTCAAGACAGGTGGTTTCATGTAGGGGAAAAAAGCACAAGTGCGAAAAAGACGCAAGTAACCTGTGGTTTTACTGTTGTTTATCAAAAATTAACAGGGTTTAATCCAATTTTTTGGAAATGTTTTCATGAGTGATTTGTTAGTTGTTTGGTTGTAGAGTCATGGCCTGTTCAGCAGCGTGTGTTTATGTTGAGTAATGGATAAGGGTGGGGCAGGAGCACATGTTAAAAAAATAGACATGTAGTAGTGGCTGTGACTGTTTCTTTTCTTTTCGTTTCTTTTCTTTTATTCTATATCGAGGATGATTGTTGGTGGGGAGGGGACTCGGAGATAATCATAGCCTTCTGTAGCATGTGCACACAGGAGCAGAGAGAAGAGAGAGAGAGAGGCTGCTCTCTAAGCCACTTCCTGCTTTTGACTCTCAGCCCAACCCCCCTACTGTTCCTCTCTCCAGTCTGTGAGCCGATTTCACTCAGCGAGACACAGACGGCCCGGCCCCTCCATGTATTTGTGTCTCCTACATCTCCTTTCCTGTCTATCCTCCATTCGTCTCTCACATGACCATTTCTCTGTCTCTCTTACTGTCACTTTCTTCCTCAACCTCAATTTTTCTGTCTCTGTCTCTTTAACTCTGTCTCTTTCCTCTGCTCTGTTCTTAGGAGTGCTTCATCTCTCTAACGTCTCTCTTTCTCAATGGCCCCACCCTCCTCTATCTGGGATGGGCCCCCCTCTTTCTCTCAGTCTGGCTGTTAGTATCAGTCTCCTGCAGCTGCTGCAGTCCTTTGGCTTGACTGTTTTTCGTTCTAGGCAACATGGTGCAGGCTGTTGATGGCTGCTCGAGATGCTTTGATGCAACACAAATTTCTTTTTTCATGAGCAGAGCATTTTATGACTTCCTCAAATCTCAGAAAAGAAACCAACAAACTCGAGATGAAGGGCAGCAATTCAGAGAAGCAAAGCTGACAAAAAAAGTTAGCATATTGCTTCATTTATAATGATCGATCTACAGTGCTTAAGGCCTTGGACTGTTTTTTACTGTGCTGTGATCAGTCAAAAAAGTTTTGGACGGTACTTTGCAGCACGGCCCAAGAGACTAATCTGTTGAACATATTCCATAACAACATAATCTTGGGGAAATTACACATAAATAAGCACTAGATACCCGTCTTAGTTAGTGACAGTGCTTCAACTGCTCAGTTTGGTGATTGTATAGGATAATAAAAAGTAAAGTTTCACTTTGTGTAACTATTCCATATTTTATCATTTTTAAAAAATGTTATCCGTGATTATTCAGCTGAATAAGCCAATACCCACTATCATCACAATCGTTGGCGGTGCGTCTTGGGCGGTGAGGGCGTCCAAATAAAGTTGAAGTCCAGGCAGCTTTATGGTAATGAGCTGTGACGCGATTTGGCGGCGACCAATCGGAATTTAGAAGTGCTCCGCTCTAAAGAAAACTAGAGAACGCAGTCGTTTAAATGTTGGTTTCATTCAAACTGTTCCGAAGTACAGTGGAGGAGAAATTAACAATTGTGGTGGTGGGTTTCTTCGTTATTTATGATGTGTTCCTGTTTAATACAGGGACATAAAAAAAAAAGAATAAACTGCATGTTGACATTTGACCTAGCATCAACACAAAAGTCACACCACACAAATGGCTTTTACCCTTATACCCTACTTGTGGTCAGTCGGCACAAAGATACCGGTTGATGTGTCTGTTTGCTTTGCGGCTCCTTTAAATAAAGTTTGCAAGATGAAGTATTCCCGAACGACCTCGTAGCTGATATTTCCTCTACATCAAAGAGCGTCCATGAACTTACCAGCATCGTTGGTAGAGCAGCCAGAGTGAATATTAATGCTCTCACTGCGTTCGGTGTGAACGTACCGTTACTGGTTTCTCCAAAATGACCTTAACTATACTATAATACCCTATAGTACTGTTATAAAAGCATTTAGTTGTTACAAAACGTAGTACTGAATGTAGCAGCCCTGTTGTAAAGCTACACCTGGGGGTGGGTGGGGAGAGGGGTGGGGCAGTGTCATGGATTATTGACATTGTTCAATGTTTTGGAAAAGGACACGGCTTATATAATTTTTTTTAGATCGTTTTGGTACATATTTTAATGTTAAGGTGTTCGTTTCATTGCAGCATCCAGAAACAATTAAACAATTAAAAAAACAAACAATTTTTTTTTTTTTTAAACCAGCGCAGACCTTTGGATACTGGCAATTAAGTTAAAGGACTGAATATACAGTGAAGGAAAAACTGTAGTTGTTTACTACAAAAAGGGCAGGACCCAAATCTTTGTAGCATTTTTGTTGTTGTTTTTTTGAGAAAAATAAATGCTTTTATGAAAGTCATCACACATGAACAATTTCAAAATTCACATAAATCAATAAATCGTAATCCTCTAAAAATGTGTATCTCCACATTGCTGCTCCAACAAGGTTTCTTTTTCCTTTTTTCCCCCAGGATGACTTTCTGTCACTGTTCCAGTTTCAAAACTGACAGCGCTACCAATATATTGTACGTTGTAGAGCTGAAATCCACACTGTCTTCCTCCCTCTGTGTTATGGATGCTCAGTCTGGTAGCCGCAGTGCTATTTGTCAGAATGAACATGAACACACACACGTATGGCATGTGCTATAAGAGGAAGTTGACAGATAAAAACCCTTCCTGAGGTGTGCAGCTGCTGAACTGAGCAAGTGCCTCTTAGGGGATCTCCTGATGCTTCTGTCTTTCCAACCATCACTCTGCAGCATGTTAGAGTGACGATGCAGACGATTAACAAAACAGCCTAATATATATATATATATATCTCCTGTCCTTAACCACACAGTGAAGCAGTCGTAAATCGTACCAAGATCAACACAGCTCGAACTGTCAGAAGGAATATTGTTCATCAGGAAGAGTTATAAAGAAATATTAAGGCACTTGTGAGTCATTTGTTCAGCAGTATGTCAGAATTTGTCACGCCAGATTTTGCCCACACACAGGATTCTTCCACCAGACTAAAAGGCTTCAGACATCAATTCTTGTATCTCAAGGATCTTTACATTTCTCTGTTCCTCTCATTTGTACTCTTCCTACTGTAATCCCTCTATCCAGTTTCGAGGAAAGACGCTTCCACTTTTGAGGGTTCTTAAAGTTCTTGTTTTTTTCCTCATCACAGTCCTGACTTCACGGGATTTCTCTAAATTTGACTCTTTTATAAGGATTTGATAAAAATGCCTTTTAAAAATGCATGGAAAACAAATGTAATTAAATTTTTAAAAAAGGTGATAAACAGCTATTTCATTTGTTATATTCAGTAATGATTTAATTTATATTTAACAATTATTTGCCGAAGGCAAAGTGAATATCAGCCATATTCACTTCATATTATTCAGCCATAGGTAAGAATGAAGTGTTTTATTTGCAAAATGTCTCTTCGGACCATGTCCTCTGCGCAGAAAGGTCAGAGGTCAAATTGAAATGGCATTGTAGACAAAAATGCATACTAAGTCATGAAGGAGGCATCGCCTGCTATTAAAATAATGGCTGCTTTTACATTTTCCAACCCAGGAGACTGCATTCTTCTTGTTTTTAATCCACTCTTTATTCACACACTGTCGAATAATCTTCCAAATAAACACTGCTTGTAGACCTTATTGTCTGTAGATGACGTGATGGATGATATATATTTTTGTTGGTTGTTCTTTTCAGCCATGGAGAGTGCCTTACCTGAGAAGAGGTGTGTTGAAGATGGCAGAGCCTCTCAGCAGCAAGAGGAGCTTCCCACCCTGATGGAAGGTACGACGTCATGGTGAAACCATACTCATGACAAAGCACTTAATTAAATCGTTCTGACTGCGATTGTTCACGACGTCTCATACAGAGAAGCCTCAGGGTGAACCGGAAAATCCCAGAGTGCTGGGAAAGGAGAATGGAACTGAGCAGGAGGAAGAAGAAGATGGCGAGGAAGATGGAGAGTCCTGTGCCAACTCTACAACGCACACTGAAACGAACACTGGCCAAATGAATGGGGACGCAGACATGGCTGCCTCGAAGGCGTCCCCTAAAACCCCCAGCAAATCTCCCTCTGCTAATCGCACCGGCAGAAGGAACCAGGTACATCTGTTTTTTTATATAACTGTTGTAGGAATCTCTGTGTAAATCTGTCACGTCTTCAACATCATACACTCCTGCACTTCACTCTTATTCTGAATATTCATACACTCGCAAGCAACAGTGCAACAGGTAACCATTTACTTACCAATTAAAGAAAAACTTTCTGCAGTCTCATGTTTCTCTGGGTTTTATTACAAATTTTTAAAAAAAAATTTTTTAATCAGTCGTTTGTATAAATTATGTATTTGGATGATGTGCACAGAAGAGACAGAGTTAGAGCTGTATGTCGGTTTCTAGATAATTTAGTTTAATTACTTTTTAAAATATGAAATTTAAAAAAAAATCTATTTATTTTTAATTAATATTTTAAAATCTATTTTACTTTTAACCTTTGATCATTTTGTTTATCATAGTCATTTATTTTTGTTTTAATTTTTTTATTGTCTTTCATTTCAGACACTTTTGTTTGGTCAGCTTTATTTATTTGTTTGTTTTTGTTTTTTATTTATTGTCTTTCATTTCAGACACTTGTTTGGTC
>JAOTRR010000024.1:17095721-17108997 GCA_028570945.1 Gogo arcuatus
ATTAAAAATAAGTGCTGGATAAAAACCCATCTATCTTATGTAAATAAAGATACAAGTTTCGTTGTCCGGTGGTCAAGTGTTTATGAGATGCGTTGCCTTGCACTAACGATCGGGTTCCCTGTGGTGGTACACGTACGTCGTTCGTACAGACATCGTACGGTAACAAAAGCCATCAGAAATCAGGTCGATGCGTTACCATATTCTCTTAAGTATGGAGCTTGACTCTGCGCGCTTCGCTCGCAGGGAGCTCCGCTAATAATAGTTTACCTCAGTGTTTTGGGAATTTGTGCTTTCGTCTACGTGTTAGCTGCTGAAGTAGTTACATTCATATGAACGCAATTCTTATGAATGAATGCAGCCAACAGTTTAATTAGCTAGCGACTAGCTTTTAAATAGTTGAAAATATAAACATTTCAGTCAGATTTGGTGCTAAATTTGTAAGAAAAGACGATACCCAGCTAAAATGACACTGGAATTGCGCTTAACTGCAAAACTGAACATCCACGAGTTCAGCCATCGGTTGTAATTTTGAACACCACCTGACTAGGTTATGAAACACTAGTGTTAAGATCTGCACAAAATATTGAAGCAACATTGTAAGAACATCAATAAATGTTTTGTGATTTTCTTTAGAATAACCAAAAAAAAGAAAACTGAGAGAAACTCAGAAGTTTCTAGAAGTGTAAACATACTCGATGTGGCACTGTCAGGAAAGAGTGTGTGCTTTTCTTTTCACATTTCACATTTATTTTTATGTTATAATGTTAAACCGTTGCTTGTTTAGCAGGAAGTGCTAGCTAACTAATGCTAATACTAACTCGATGCCATGTTACAAATGGTACCTGTAAACTCATGCTACATTAGCAAGCTAAATATAGTAACAGGAATGATTTCTGGCATCAGAAATCTCCCTTTTATCAAATCTGCTAAGAAAGTGTTAGTTATAAGACAGGTATTTTAGTTTATAGCTAAATACATTTATAACTTTTATGAAATTCTTGAGCAGTGTTTGGTGTTATGGAGTTGCCCTTGCCAAGATCAGCGCTGCCTCAAAATGGCTGAAGTCTGAGAAATGCTGCCTTCCAAATAAAACAGAATGGTAGATGCATATTTTTAAGTGTCCACAACATAATATTGTGTGTTATATATCACAAAATATTTCTATAATGTCTTGGTAGTGTTTGGTCTTACATTTGTTGTTAATATTAGCAATAAAGCTAGCTAACCAGTTAGCTAAACGGCATCAATTGCACAAAGAAAAGGGATCCAGTCTGTAGTTTAATTTTTCCCCCAAAAAGGCCTTCTTTTAATTTTAGATTTGCTCATAAATTATGTCTGAACTGAACATATAGCTAAAAAAAAATGCTGCTTTTTCTATAGACGAGCAGCGCTTAGCGTTAGCTCTGAGATTGCTGTGTAGAAAAACAACAATAAACAGATGTGATGTACAGCAGCTGACATCATTGGAAGTGTCAGAAAGTGAGGCAGTAAATATAACAGCTAAGCAAAAAAAAAAAAAAACGGACGAATATAGACTTTAAAACTTCACACGGATGAAATAACAGTTATAATGTATCATGAGCATGTGTTAGCCAAACTGTCGCTTCTATAATAAAGAGTGTGATGATGTTGAAGGAGCAGAAGGTCTCAGTGATGTCTCTGCTGATGTGTGAACTCCTTTTAGTTCCCCTGCTGTGTGTTGCATCAGGGCCTTAAGATAGAGATGCATGCACAAGCTTCTGTGTCTGTGTGTGAGAGATAATTCTGTTTGCACGCCGCACTTGAATGTGTGTTTGTGCCCGTTTTCGTTTGTGGTGGCGCGGTTATGGGATGAGCATAGAGGCCCTCCTTGTGCAGTTGAGACATGCAGGCATTCCAGATGGGGGTGGGAGAAGAAAAGGAGTCTGAGTGTGTGTGTGTGAACGGGCGAGCAAGAGAAGAAGGAAAAGGAGGGGGTGGAGTTTGGTAAAGAGATGTGCTGAGTACTGTTTGGATGCTTTAGGCAATGCTGAGGCTGTTTACTTCCCAGATGTGAGAAGGAAGTGCTGTAAAGGAGAGCAGGTCTTCGTCTTTTGTGACCGATGACCTCACTGGTCGAATCGACTCTGGATATTCCGTTGTAATTGCAAAACACATGGCTGTTAGTGTAAGAAGCAAAACTTTTGCTATGCTCCACAGCACCCTCTGGCTGTAGAGTCCAGGCATTGCAGGAGGAAAGTTCTGCCATTCTGCATCAGGTCATATGAAACCCAGGAACACTTTTAACTCCTCGATCTTCTGGCGTATGCTCATTGTTTGCTCAGTGTGTTCGCTGGCTTTCTTTGGTGACGGGTTTGTGAGTGAGGCCAGAGAGCTGCGATGTGAGATGGAACAGGATTCAGGCTACTGGGGTTGGGTCCACATATGGACGGCCCCTCGCTCCATCTACTCTGCTATTAATATCCATCCCTGGCTGCAGAATGTAAAACAAGCTTCTGAGCGCTGCGCCTGCTGACATTTATACTCCCTCTCCCGGTCAGGCATGTGTGCTCTCACAGAGGTAGACATGCATTAGGCCTGTCAGATGTCACCCAAAATGCCAATTGAATTTCCACTCCATAAAACGTCTGTCCATGCATTCCTGTTGTTATCCTGCGTAGAAAGAGCTACATGTGACTACATGAACAGTTTTTGTTGCATGCATTTTGTCAGCTTAGTTTTGATTGATTGTAAAGGGATGGTGTATGGAAAGGCTTCAGTTAGACTAAACATTCGTTTTTCAAGATGATGGAGTGGTCTTCATAGGTGAAATCGATTATGTAGTCCAGTGCACCTACACTGTGCTTGTCTTCAGGGTATTGGCAAATTATACTGAAGTGAACGTATAGACAGAAAGTGTAGATAATGTGTCAAAATCTTAATCAGTTGAAACTGAAAGAATCCAGCCAAAAATGTACTTTCAAGTGAAGGACAAAGTTGCTACTATTAAATGTACTGAAATTAAAATAAATAAATAAATATTTTAAATTGATGAAATTAAGTAGGTCACAACATGACACTTCGGCCTAATTCTTGATTTTTTTTTTTCAACATTGATGAGTTTGATTGGATGCTTTCAAGTGAAATGTAAATGATGGATGAGAGAAGGTCTAAATAAAAATATAAGGAGTAAAAAGTAAAGTGTTTTCTTGGAAATGTAATTGAGTAAAAGTCTTAAATTTCAGTAACACGTATAAATACCCTACAGTAGTTAAGTATGGTAATAATGTACACTTACTCAAGTGTATTCCGTTCGTGCCTGTTATTTGTATTGGCGAGTCCACTGATATTAGCTTTCTGTACATAGTATGTTTTTAAGAAAGAAAATATAAATCACCTCCAGATCACTTGACACCATTAATATAATTTAACCTAAACCTAACATTTATTTATTTATTTTATTTATTTATTTATTTATTTTTGTGACATTACACTCTAATGAACCCCAAAGCTATTTAAAACTAGCTTTTCATTTTTTAAACCTCTGAAATCAGATGCATCGTGCAACAGTCCTGTACTGTGTAAATGTCAAGAATAGGTGCTTTATTTTGTAATTCTGGCCGTTAAAGTTTAATATTTTAGACCTGAATATAAACAGATGAATTAAGCATGTTAATGAACACTCCTTTTTACTGATGTTATTGAGGCAGAGTATTCCTATTGTGCCTCAAAGTCCATTAATTTTATTTTTTATAAGTGATACATTGAAATAAATGTGTCAGAATTCAGATAATGACCATTTTAATTTATCCAATGAAATCTGAATACATTTTTAAATAAGTTATGTATGAAAGTGTTAAATAGATAGCCTCATCATCCATTGGAAAACAGTAGCAATTTGGATGTTTGAACGAATCTTGAACTTGCACTCAGGAACCCTGTAGTCCAACATACCACCAAGTCAGGATCTTTAGTAATGCACTGTTTAACCAGCAGCTTTGGCTCCTGTAGCATCATAAGGAACATAATCTGGTGGAACCTGAAAGGTGGGTTTGTTCCTGCAAACCGCTGTAGGGAGGGGGCAGCACACGTTGCAGCATGTCGTAATGTGACTTTCCCTCAACTAACTATGGCCTGACCCCTCAGAGAGAAAGCCCTCTGCTGTCAGCATGGAGCGTGTACATTCCCTTGAGCTCATGCAGTTCACTAAACTCCACACTCATCAGCTCATTAGCTCTAGAGATCTCAAAGCCTTGCACTAAATTTGCATTTAATATTTGCGTGAGATTAAATGCAAATCTGCAAAAACTGTTCTACTTCTAATTATACACTTGGATGTTTCTCCAGAACTAGCAGTATGTCAATGAGTAACAGGTCTAAATTGCTTATTATAACATTGTTAGCACATACACACACTATGTGCACTATGTAAGTATAATGACTTGTTAAATATTTTTTTCTCTTAAACAGAATTTATACAGAAATTGTTGGTCGATTCAGCTTACTTACCTCGGACAGTATCTTGGAAACATATTAAACATACTGCGTATTGAAAAGTACAAAGAACAAGAAAAATAATGACATTGTAATTCTGGGAAATCTTAACATTTAGTGCAGGTTTTATTTTAACTTGTACCAGTTACCAAATAATCTGGCTTTGCTTGCTCATTATTGTCATTGTGTGTTTCATTCAGATCCTGTAGCCTTAATAGAACACAGGTGCAATGTTGGTAGATGCCAGTCATCTGATTTCGATAAGATCCTTATGCTGGCTTTAGACCAAATGACTTTTCGGGAGATTTCACTGTCAGAATAGATGTTTTAAGTCAGTCTTTTTCTTGTCTTGACGTTCCTATAAAAATTAACTGTGTTTAATATTATCTTTAGTCTTGGCTCATGCAAATAGTGACCCTGCAAGATCCCCAGTCTTTGCAAAATTGTAGATAATCGCTTGAAAATTCATTTGGTGTAAGGCCGGCATAACCGTGTGACTCATGACACATTGTTTTTAGATGTGAGAGGATGTCAGACTTGAGTCTTTTCAGAGTTTTTTCAAAGTCTTCTAGTGTATGGTTAGCATTAATTTCATACCTTTCGATTTCTATAGGCACATGAAAATTCATGACAAGGGCACAAACGGTGTCCCAGCCTCGCGTCCCCTTTCCCCAAGCAAGCGTCGCAAACCCCCCAAGAGGAAACCAAGTACAGAGGAAGATGGAGAAAAAAACAACGAACCACCCAATAAAAAGGTACGACAGCACAAACGGCCTTATATTCATTTGCGGTGGCTTTCATCCTACTTTTTAATACAAAAACGCTAAAGCAGTACGTAACTGTAATGTGGCTAACATATTTCGTAAAGAAATATTAGTGAGGCCAGAATTGGCATAAATTTGATTTGTTTTGATTTTAATAGTCAATCTTTTATGTTAGGTATTTGTAGTGCACGAATCAGGGGAGCAAAGCCCTGCCAAGCATGAAGAAGACCTATTGCACTGTCCAATCTGCTTCAAGACATTCATCTGTAAATATGGTTTGGAGTCACACATGGAGACACATCCTGACACTGCACTCAGGTAAGTACAAAAAAACCGTTCATATGCAGGCATACATTTACTTACAACAATGTTAACAAGATCCTCTTTCTTGTGCTAGGTGTAACCTGTGTTGTATCACTTTCCGTACCCATCGAGGTCTCCTTCGTCATAATTCCGTTATTCATAAGCAGCTGCCCACAGATCCCAATGGACGACCATTTATCCAGAGCAACCCTTCCATACCCCTGGGCTTCAGTGACCTGTCTTTCATTGACTTTTCTTGCAGCAAGTTCCCCCAAATTGCGCAGGTACAGATTTGTGCAAAAATATACTTGAACTGGAAACTAGAAGGACTGAAATGGGTACTTGTCCTGATTGGACTTGGCTCTTGAAAAAAATCATTTTGAATTTCTTTTCTGCAGGTTTGGTGTGAGACAAATTTGCGACGTTGCTCTAGCAAATTCCATAGGTTTATTTGCGACGTATGCAACAAGGCATTTCCTCTTCAAGTGTCTCTAGATCTCCACTTAATCTCTCATAAAGACAATGATGCCGAACCCCAGAAACAGGACAATGACACTATTTCAGATACAGCCAAAGATTCTGGAGATTCCAAAGAGATAGTTGAATCAGCACCACAGGAGGCCAGCGTAATTTTAAATGGGAAGAAAGATTTTATGGAGTGCCTTGGTCTTCAGCATTCTTCACTCGCTAAGCCTGAGCAGCCTGAGGAGGAGAAACAGCAAGAAATTTTAGACAGCATTCGTTTTATTCGTGTTGAGCCCTCTGCAACAAATCTACCTCAAGAGACCAATAATAGTCTTGGCCTCTGTCTTCTAGATTCTGTCTCTCTTCAAGGCTTGAACAAGGGGAATGGTCTCAGCCTTCTTTCACTGCAGCCACTTCAGGGTGGTTTGGTTGTCCGACCTGTCAGTCAAACAGGAGTGGAACTTGCTGACATCCAGCAGATCCTGAAATTGGCTGCCACTATGCCATCTCAGATGACTTTGCCACTGCTTCCAAAAGGTCCAGAGAGTCCTCTGCAGGCAGAACCCAAACAAATTACTCCTCTCAAACCCAAGCCGTTGGTGACTCCTCGATCCAGCATGGGAACTTCCACGCCACCTCCGCCAGTCATGAATGCCCAGCAAGCCTCTTCAGGTTGCATCAGCCCTAGCTTGCCACCACCTACAGCCCAACTTCTTACTTCCAAACAGTCCTCAAACACCCCATCTTCCTCAACGTCTTCCTCGCCTACAAATTGGGAGAACACGCATCTAGTGGGAGACGGCACAGGGGCAACAATTATGACTACTGGGGATATTAAGCACGAAGAGGTCCAAGGTAAAGAGAAAGATATAAGAACCTCAGGTGGCAAAAAGATCCCAAAGACAGAATACCCGTGTCGGTTCTGTACTCAAGTGTTCTCTTTCCCAGGGGGCCTCCAGGCTCATATGCGGGCTCATCACTATGGAGCTTCTCCATATAAGTGTAGCATTTGCACCTACACTGCTCCGGACAACGCCACATTAATGCGCCATTTACGAACACACAGCGGTGAACGTCCCTATGTCTGCCGCCTCTGTCACTACCCTTTCACAGTCAAGGCCAACTGTGAGCGTCATTTGCGCAAGAAGCACATGAAAAACACTCGAAAAGAGATAGAGAAAAACATTGAGTACATTACCCCATCCTCAAGTGCAAGCAGTTTAGTTGGTGGTACTACGCAGGATCTTGTGGATTCGGCTAATATTGGTAACACATCCTGTCGCTACTGTGGAGAAGACCTGAAGACCTACAGGGCTCTACAGATTCATCTCAGAACTCTCAATGGCTGTCAGAGGAAACCATTTGAATGTCGCCAGTGCGGAGCAGCCTTCCTTGCCAAAAGGAATTGTATCCATCACTTGCTTAAGCAACACTCAGATGTCCAAGAGAGGGAAATTGAAGATCATATAAACACTCTTGTTCCTGTCACAGCTCCTTCTTCTGTCCACACCAACTCTCCTCCTCAGTCTCAGTCAGGTAAACAGAACCTTAGTACTTTCTCTGAAGCTGCAGTTCAAGACCAGCCCTTGGATTTCTCCAGCAAAACTTTGAAAACTACTCATTCTGATATAAAATCAGAGGCAGCTTCTCCCTCTCTGTCAAATGACTGCTCCATGGAGCCTATCGACTTGTCTATTCGCAAGGATCCGGAAAGAAAGAAAATAAAAACAGAACAAGTTGATACGACTTTATTATATCGCCAGGAGGTCAAGAAAGAGCTTCCTTCCCCGAGTACAGGCAGGTTTTTAGGAAAGGTCTCGGGTGTCCATGTATCCCTTCCAGCATCTATGCCTAGCCTTGCCTCTACTTTGACAAGTGATATGACCAAGCCCCCCATGCGCCTAAAGCCACTGCTGCCGAAACCAGTTGCTGCCCCCAACACTTCAGAGATGCCACCTCTGGCCTCCATTGCCCAAATAATCTCCTCCGTGTCTGCTGCCCCAGTGCTGCTCAAAACAGGAATAAACTCTGAGAAAAGTGATGGAGGGATGAGTGGTGAAACACTAATTGATAAAAAGTGTTCTAATGGCACTGCTAGTCCTGGGTGTTCTTTCAGTTGTCCTTCCCTTGATGTATCAAAGAGGAGAGGCAAGAAGAGGCCATTCAAGAATGAGATATGTGATTCTACACAGGCATCCGTCAGTGGGTTTGACTTGGAATCTAGTGGAGAGTTACCAAGTGTGGAGAAAATGCTGGCCACTACTGATGCCAATAAATTTAGCTCCTACTTACAGCTGAGGCAAATGGAGCCAGAAAAGGAGAAACAGTCTGCAAGTGAAGAAGAGAAGGAAGGAAAGGAAGACAAAGAGAAGGTTCGACCACGAAGCAAAGGGAAGAAGAATGCCTACTCAAACTCGGTGCAGAAGATGAAATGTCCATACTGTCCTCGGGTGTTCCCTTGGACCAGTTCTTTACAGAGGCACATGCTAACACATACGGGTAAGTCATGCCTTGGTGTGACTCCTTACCATAATAATTATTTCACTAACCCCATATAAACAGTAATGTTGTAATGGTGTTTCTCTTAGGCCAAAAGCCATTCCCTTGTCCTCAGTGTGATGCATTCTTCTCCACTAAATCCAACTGCGAGCGCCACCTTCTTCGTAAGCATGGCATATCCAGTCGCAACACAATGCAGAACACTGGGTCATGCCCAAAAACCAAGGTTGATGAGGGGTCACAGGGAAGTACAGGTATGACTGCCACAAACCTTAAGATCCTTGACATAAAAATTCTTGTGGAGATATGTTATTGATTTAACACTGGTACCAACTAATCCTTAAGCTTTTACCGGTGCTCATTTAACATTTAATTTATTCTGTAGAGGGTGTTTCTGATGCTGAGCCTGCTGTCTCAGTGGATGCTGTTGATCCCAAAACAAAATCAATGGAGGACAAAATCACAACTATTGACATGGACCTGACAGAGCAGGCTAAAGACATAGCCACAGAATCAGCAGAGTTGAAGAAAGATCTAGAAAGCTCACAATCTGTTGAGAACGTTCAAATGAACACGAACAACAACAACAAGAATGATGATGACTCTCAGAGCAACAAGAGCCTTGATATGAATGTTGCCAGTGAACCAACAGAACTGAAACTCTCAGAAACTGAGCAGGAGCAGCCTGAGGCTGCAGAACCTGCAGTGGAACCAGAGGGTCCTCCATCAGAGGAATTTCCTCACACATGCAATACCTGCAAAAAGACTTTCCGGCATGCGGCCACCCTCAGCCGGCACCAGAAGATTCATTTGCAGGACAACCAGAATGAAGCTGGAGGAAGAAAAGTAAAAAATCAGCCACCGGTATCCAGTCAATCTGTTGACACCAGCGCCTCGCCGATAAAGGAAGCTGAGCAGGAGACAGGTGCAGCTGAGAAAGAGGAGAACAGCAGTGTTGTGGAAAGTGGGGCTGAGGAAGAGGAGAAGGAGGGACAGAAAGAGGAGAGAACTGAAGAGGAAGAGGGTGGCTCTTCAGAGCTCGAATCAGCAGGAGGTAGACCCGACAAGAGGAAGAAGATCTGCAATGTGTGCAGCAAACGTTTTTGGAGCCTACAAGACTTGACCAGACATATGCGTTCACATACCGGTAAGAATACTTAAGTCTAAAAATATAATCTCGATTTTTATTAAGTGGGTTGGAGAATTTGGGGAATTTAATTTTTTTTAATTATTCAGGAGAAAGACCTTATCAATGCCAAACATGTGACCGGACCTTCACTCTGAAACACAGCCTGGTGAGACATCAGCGTATTCACAAGAAAAACCCAGACGACCGAGGAGCAGATGAGGCTGATGGAGCAAGAGACGATAGTGCTGTGGATGGGGAAGATCTACGGTGTTCTTCTGGAAGTGAGAGCGAGACTGCTCCTGCTGAGAACAAGACGTCCAAGATGGAGAACAGCAAACAAGCAGAGGAAGCTATTGAGGTGGTGGATGATACTGCGGTCAAAGAAGAGGAAGCATCCACAGCAGATGCTTCCAAAGAACTTCAAATGAAGGAGCTGGATGAATTGGATATTAAGGCCCCAGAACCCAAAGATGCGACAGATCCCAGTCTTAAGGATAACCAGGGAGCTGCAGACAAGCCCGTTGTCTAAGACATGTTGATTCTGTTAATCCTGTGCCATACTTTCATGATCTTACACAAACACTAAAAGACAATGCAGAGTCTGGCGTCTTCATGCAAAATGCAAAACTGGAAACTTTCTCTCAATGCCTTAATGATTCTTTTGTTCCCCCAGAGATTTGGATCCACTGCACAGTATAATTTTTAATCAAATGTATATGATTGTGTTTTTTAATTAATTCTATAATCCTTATATCTAAATAAATTAGTGTTTTATATAGTAAGTTGATGATTTATATTAGCACCATTATATGTATTATTCTTAAGTCAATTCCACTTTATTTTTAGTCTTCTCGATGAGTTTTGCTCAAGTGCCTGAGAGCATATCTCTCTGAACCTTTGTTCCGAATAGGCTTTTTTTAGGTTTTGGAGGTGTCATTGGTTCACACAATGGTCTAGTATACTTTTGGTTATCAGTTTGGGTGATCATTGGTGAATGTTTTTGGCAATATTTGCCAGTTTTTGTACATTTTCTTCTCTATCAAAGCTCACTGATAAACAATGCTCTCTGGCCTTGTGGTGTGTTGAACGTAGAACTTAACTGGTGGTTGAGACAGTGCCCCCTGGTGGTTTGGGGTGTAAAGCCTGACATTCAGACACTGCCTTTAGGCAAAAGCTTGTATTAAGTACACTTGGTTAAAAAATTGGCAAGCATGGAAGCTTTTTCAAATAAGAATTCAGATCCACTTACTTCGTTTTCTATGGACTTGATAGATCCAGTGGACATTTTGGACTTGAGCACAATTGAAATCAAGCCAAGGTTTTACACACACAATGCATCAGACAGAAGTGTGCTTTGCAGTACACATTGCATTTAATCCCAATGTGAATCAAAGTCTGTTGTATGTTTTAGTGCAGTGATGTTTGTGCTGTGGGTTTTATACTTGAAATCGCCCTGCTGTTTGCCTCGACTTATACAACTGTGCTGTTCACACTGCCTCCTACTTTTCATATGCGTCTCTTTAGTACCTCTGCAGTTAGCAAATCTAACCTCATAAACCTCTAATTAGCTGAATGAAGTTTATCTTTAAGTCTCAGATGATCAACAATGAAATGCTGCATTTTGGAGCCAAAAACTATGCAACAGACATGTGCTGTTAATCGGTTATACAACATAACGCAATATTGGTATTTGGGCACTTAAGAATAGAATTTGTAATGTTGCCTCAAAAAAGTAGGCGGTGTATTTGTGCAGCAAATGTGCCTCTTTGATAAAGGGTCATTTCATTTTTAACATAATAATAACGCATGCCTTCGAAATGAACAATAATACAGCTCAAGAGTAATGTTCAGTTTCTTTATATCTTTAAACTTTAATCCTTTAAAGGCCAAACTGTTCATTTATTTTGAAAAAAGGTTTCACCAGCTGGGATTCAACAAAAAGGGCTGGTGAACTTGCGGAAAAACAAATCATTTTTCTACTATGGTGTGTTTGAGAAATGTGTGCGCTGGCTTGTAGTGTATAGTGTGTATGCGCAGGTCTATCAAAGATAAGGAGATCACACTGAATATTTTATGTATTTATTGATATGAGTGCTCGGAGCTAACGTGGACTCTCGAATGAACTCCGAGGAGAATCGGAAACAATGACTGTAGCGCTGAACAATCTTGAAGTTCTTTATATTATCACTTATTTTATGGTTATGATTATGACGCCTTGAGCTATTTGCCATAGATTGTTTTATTAATGTGTTTGTTTGTTTGTTTGTTTGTTTGTTTGCATTAATTCAGTTAAATCAGCCCCCACCAATACAATGTGCATTAACTAAATATATAATTATTACTGAAGCCCGAGCTTGAATTAGCAGTAGAGTAGTGATTTTTTTGCATGTCTAATTAAAATGGGTGGTTACCAATTCTTCTCTTTCTCAGGGGCTTTTCAAATTATGCACACTTAAATCATCTGTTTTGTGGAAAATATCTCATTTCTGCAGCAAGCTAGAGCAATCACTACAGTTACAGCATATGCATATGAATGTGAATTCACCTCAATGTTCATCATCATCCTCGTCCTCTGTAATTCTGCATGTTTCACCAATTTGTGTTGATCACTGTAAAAACAAATGCATTTGTTAAAGGGATTGCACAAGTTTGTCTCTCGTTCAGTTTCAGAAAGGTTCTTTTGTTGATTTTGTTTTGTTTCTGTACACGAGTACTCAACCCTATTTGAAATCATTCAAGCAATAAATATACACTAAGAAAGAGTGAGAAATTCACCAGAGCTCTGTTTTTTTTTTATTCTTTAGGCTTAGTTTACGTTTGTCAGAGGAATGTGTATTTTCATCTATATGCACCATAGAAGTTTATTTGTTTGGTTTTTTTTTGGTTACAGGATTGCAGCACAACACAAAAGTGAATGTCATGATAATATGTGCTACACAGAACAGCAGGAATTTTGTCAGGATAACAATATTGTGCCACACTGAATTACATGCTGGACAAGCGAATACACTGACACAATTATTAAGGGTTGATCACAGTGTAAATGGTCTTATTGGTAACCTGTGACTTGTTCAAGTCACGTTCGATAACCGAGGGTGTTAAATGTGCCTTACAGGAGTGATGGCGATTATTGTAGTAATCTGTGTTTTAAGTAAGGAATAAAATGAGTTGTACTTTTCTAAGAATATAATCGACGATGTGGTGGTATGATTCAACCTGACATGAAGGGAAGTCCCTGTTACCACACCAGAGCTGATTATTTTCCTCTTTAACCCATTTATACTTACATTTATTGTTGTTGCTGAGCATCCACAAAACAAGTCAGTTTGTGTTATCACTTAGATTATAGCTGCTGTAAAGTGCCATTCCCCAACCAATCTCTCTTTTGCTAATAAAACTGAAGCTTGTCATGTTACCGAGAAGGTACAATCAACTCTGACCTGAAGGCTTGCATGTGTCGTAACGTAAATTAACATCATTACCTGTGTTATGCCAGGATCAGACTACACACTCCTATTTTTGTCTTTCACGATGGTTACCGTGTCAGATTAGGCAATCATAGCGCCATAAAAGTGGTTAGCGTATCCGCTTCTCGACCGGGAGATCATGAGTTCTACTCGTGGTCAGGTCATACCAAAGACTATCATAAAAATGGTACCTACTG
>JAOTRR010000024.1:17115093-17127100 GCA_028570945.1 Gogo arcuatus
GGCCACGCCTCCTTCGCTGAGACGTACAGCCACGGAGGCCACGCCTCCTTCGCTGAGACGTACAGCCACGGAGGCCACGCCTCCTTCGCTGGGGCTGAAAGATGCATAGAAGCACTGAGTACAGAGCACAAGAGAGAAACACAAACCCAAAGGCAACTTTTTCTGATAAAGTTTCTCACACATTTAATAAAAGTGTCGTGCAAGATCTTTTCTTCAGCATGTCAACTTTGTTTGTTTGTATTAACTAGTTGAGATTAATGGCTTTCAGATAAGTGTAATTAAGTGCATTTTTATTTCCTTTTAATCTCTTTACTTAGATTTTTTCCAAAAACACAGTGTAGCTGTGATGACGGTTCGGGAGCTGTTTGAGTTTGTCACAGACCCGTCCATCACCAGTGACAACATCAACCAGTACCTGGAGAAGGTCTGTCATTTCATCTTACCACTCGTTTAACATGCGTGTATTAACCCCCCCACACACACACACACACACACACACACACACAAACTACCAAGGAGTTCATGTACATTTCTTTCTACTTTTATTTCTAAATTTAGAAATTAGATTTGGATTTTTACTTCTTGACAATGTATTATTTAAATTTATCTTTACAATACACAAATATGAAATACCAAATACAAGATAGCATCACATGTTCATCTGTAACAAAAAGTAAAAATGCACAACACTTGCATACTATACTTAGACTTTATTTTAAGCATTATGGTGAATCTGCTCTTTATTATGGCAATATCAGTGTTCAGTGCAATTCTACATTAATATTTCTATTTTAATACTGAAATTCTGTAAAATCATTTCAGGGTCCGTAGGGCTCAGCCGTAGTTACTTTCCTAACGCATAAGGGATATTTATAGCTTATAATAACAGTTTGCATATAACCTGCCTGTTGGGAGTATTTACTGTGACGCGCTTGTGGTGTGTATCTACAGGCGATGGAGATCGCATCGGCCAGAACAGCAGAGGAGAGATCCAGCCAAGACAAAGTGGATGAAGAGGTAATAATGTCCTAAAGCACAAATAATAATATATATCTGTATATCTGTGTAGATTAGAGTGGGGTTTTATTTACAGTGTGAATCATTGAAAAAGTGGTAGGATATAATGGAGTTAGTGTTACCACAGCAAAGTTGATTTTTCCTTTAACGACACATCCTGAATTGTCTTATTCCTCTTATTATTATAATACCACAGTAATTTATTATTAATTATACAACAGTTAGCTCTGGTCCACCGATTTGATTGGTTGAGCGGCGTTTCAAGAGTGCACAATAACAGCACTGGGATGTTACACTCTGTGTATCACTTCACCTGTCATGTAAAACTCCACTTCCTAGTTCTAACCGGTTACTACGGTAATATTAGCGATATCATCAGCAGACCTGGCAAATGCTAACTTTTCAGGAAAATAACTTTTGACATAATATGAAAGCTCATCAGATGAAAAGGAAGAACGGACGCCAATTTTACCGGAAGCCATATTGTACATTTGGCCATATTGTGTCCAAAATGTCCCTTACTCAATATTAATTTCTTGTTTATAGAACTGATGTATAAAAGCGAGATCATATTCAAGGTCGTGCTGATGGACTGAATATCAGCTGATTAGTGATTAGCTACAACCATGCTGATATTCAAGTACAACAGTACTTAAGTATGACAAATCATACTTTTTATCCTTTTATAGTTATATCTAAGTTAGTTCCTGTTACCAATTACAATACGAGGTGCGCTCAAAAAGTTCCGAGACTGTTCCTGTTGTGAACGAACGGAGCACGAAAAGGAAGGCCATGTGCATGCAGCAGGAGTGAGCAGTAACTTTCATCGCACTTTGTATATAGCAGGTATAGATAGTCACACTTTACAGACTGTTTTTTGTGTCTCTTGAAGTTAAGACAAAAAAAACGCAGCTTGTTATATTACAGAGAAATTTTGATTTGATGAAGATTTGCAGCTGATGTTATAGAAAATTAACCAACGCCTTCTGATCAGTCAGAAGAATCGAAAGTAGGGAAGACTGGTTTAAACAATTAGCTTGAAATTTCTTAACTGTTTGATTGGAAACATGGAGTGACACATTTTCTTTCCTTGTCTGTGTCAGGTGTTTAAGAAGGCCTATATTCCTCGTACGCTGAACGAAGTGAGTCATTACGAACGAGACGTGGACGCCATGATGAAGGAGCAGGACAACAAACAGAATGATAACGTGAGTGCCAGGATTCGACCTGCAGGACATTTAACCTTTGTCAATACTGTATGTGTGATATGTTTGCAGTTATGACAGTTTCTGTTTTGTAATATTAGATCCTGTACCAGACAGTGACGGGTCTGAAAAAGGATCTTTCAGGCGTACAGACGGTAAGATGCTTCGAATGAATAATCTCGAAGGGTAAATTCAAATGAAAACCTCAAATGAAGTACAACATAAATTACAACCGGAAGATTTTTTTTTTGTCGTTGTTGCTTTTTCTTTTTTTTCTAGTGGAATCTACACCCTCGTTAAACACTGGAACATTTGCGGTGAACAATTATGTAGATAAATGATACAATATTGTGACATTGATTTGCAATAAACGACACACAATGGAAGAAAAAAAAAGGTTTTCATTTGACTAACCCTCATATATTGCACTGATAAATTGCGTGTGGAATATAAATGAAACGGGAAAATCACTCCATTTAGAGCAGGTAAGCAAGAGAGTGTTTTTTTGTTTGTTTGTTTGTTTGTTTTTGTTTTTTTTAAATTGCAAGAAAAATAGAAAATGGTATCAATATACTAACAAATGTGAAATTTTAATATCATAATTGTTTTATTATGGTTAACAGTATATATTAGGACAACATGATATAATTTTTAAAATCATGATATATTGCTGCAGAATAATTTTCTAAAATGTGTCAAAATACGTCTAATTTTAAAATGTTACGATTTTGTCCAGAATCTTTTATATTTCCGCAGATTTCTCCCCATTTTATTTTTATTTTCAGCTTGAATATTTTTGTAAATGTAGAAAATAAGTGTCAGAAATCACTACTGTACTGCTGACAGATTGCGTATATTGTGACGCATGTACTAGATTGTGTATTCTAGAAAGTATCACAATGTGATTTGTCATCGTCTAATCTGAAAAATTCTGATCATTCTGATAGCTGATATTAGCTAATCTCACAACTTATTTCATATGTTCAGAAATGACGCCGACACCAGTTGTCGTTAATTAGGACGTCGATTTCCTCCTTTATGCAGCAGAAACTTGTAACGTTAAAACAAGTCAATAATGTGAACTTTTAAACACTGAACTCTTACAATTATGTACAATCAAATCAGAGTACATTATACCTGTAGGTTGTATTGGGGGGGGGGGGCAGCTTTTTAATGAGGAACCGTTTTCTCAAACACGTAAAATCCCTTTCGGTGAACGAATAGTGCCCCCTAGTGCTAGATTGGTTATGTCTTGTACAAAAAGAGGTCTAAGGACACACAAATTGAACGCTGCGTTTTGAAAAGAAACTCGGGGCAGATTAATAGTGCGTTCGATTTGTACTGGGAAGTCAAGATTTCCGAGTTCCCAGTCGGAAATATCAATTGGAACGCTCCCTGATGTCGGATTCCCTACTCAGAAAGTCGGAGGAACCTCACCAACCCTGCCTTCAAAATCCAAGATGGCTGCTCCAGGCATCACAGAGTGAAAGCTGTAGTTATATGCCGTTTATTATCACTTCTGTCTCGTTTGCGTCTCGTTAAATCAGTCGTACACACAGTGCTGTCCAATTTCTAATATGTGGACATGTTCCTACGGTGTTTGTGTGCACAAAATACCACGTAATACGTTGTTAACAACTGGTATTGCTAACAATACATAACCGAGCTAGAAATTCCTGCCTTTGGTTTTCCGACTTCTATACTGGAACGCCAGCAACTCTGGTGTGACGTCATTCCCAGCTCCGCCTTCTGACTTCCGAAGTAAATGGAACGTAGCATTAGTACTGAACTCTAGTACGCTAATGCTGACGCTAATGTCAACCCGACCCTCGAGCCTTAAAGTGGTCACAAACTTCAGAATATTGACCCTGGCACGGAATCGGAGCAGGAAAGGCATTGAAGTTTGAAACACACCACTGAAGCATGGCCTTTGACCTTTCTCCTGTATTTCAGGTTCCTTCCTTACTAGAGGGCTGTGCTGAAGAAGGGAGCTCCAGCAATGATGAAGAGGAGGACGATGAAGATGAGTACGAATCTGGAGAAGAGGGCACGCAGGAAGACAGCGGCCAGGACAAGGAGCAACCGCCGGACAAAAAAGTATTTCCAGTTTCATTTCCAACATCTCGCTTGCAATCCAGAAATGAAAATGGTTTTATGTGAAATGTTTTTTTTTTTTTTCCCCTTGTCAGGAAAGAAAGAAATTGGTCAAAGAAGCTCAGAGGGAGAAACGAAAAAATAAAGTACCAAAGCACGTGAAGAAGCGGAAAGAGAAAGTGGCCAAGATGAAGAAAGGAAGATGAAAAGGAATCATCATGCTCAGGACTGACAGACAGAAAACATTTATTAAAAAAAAAAGGCACCTGTGTGTCTTTATTCTTATCAACCTTCTGTACATCTGATGAATTGGTAAATTAAAACTTTTTTAAAAACTTTGTACTCTCGGATAATTTGTTCTTTTTTTTCCCCATAAAACGAAGGAAAAAAAAAACGAGCAACACACAGGTGCTCGGATCCCTTCCTTACAAAATTAACATACTAACATTTTATCATTTTGTTTACAGCCAGGTTTATAATTGCTTTTAAAGGAGAACTCCACCATCAAACACACTAAATAGGTTTTTATTTAAATCTTTCTGATGTGTTTAATGATTGTGGTACTAATTTGTTGGTCGATGCGGTATTTCCGTTATTTGCGTGAGAGGTTAGCGGTTGTGTGTCATGCTGATGTCACAAGGGGACATTTTTATTGGTAGCACAGTTAGTGTTATTTATTAGGAGAAAATATTTCACCGATCCCAAACATCAGGAATAGCACTCAGTTTTTGCTATTATGCTGCGTTCATGACCGAGTGGGAATGGCAAAATTTCCAATTACCAGTAGGAAAGGTCCGTTTAAACAGCTCTCCGACTTGTAATTCCTACTCTGGAATTTTTCAAAATGTCCGACTTGTCCAAGTTGTGAGCCCGTGCTGTCACGTCAACATGGCAGCACTCGTAATGAAAAGTACAAATAAGAAATGTGTTATTTAAACTTTTTAAGAACTCTTTTGAGTTTCTGGTTACATCTGAATTCGCTAAATACTGTGTGACAACACTTTAATTCCAGTCTTTGTAGACAGCTTACAGTAAGTATTCATGTTATTTCTGACTTCAGACGGCTGAGAGAGTTCATGTGAACAGTAATGTAGGAAAGTAGAAAATTCCGTGTTTTTGGAAAATTTCCCGGTTGTCGCTAATGAAGCATTAGCTCATAAAAACAAATGAGAAAACAAAATCAAGAGCTTTTTTCCTTCACATCCATCACTTTTCGGTGACGTTTAACGTCGTATTAATGAGAAATCCAACATAGAAGTGGTGAAAACAGTAAACACTGGACTCCATACTCCCACATCAGATTTGTGTGTTTAGCCCTTTGTGAGGAACCCAAAACATACTAAATGTCCTCATAATGACAGGACAGAGGCAAAATCCTCTTAAATCACCTGGTCCTCACAAAATGAGCAAAATTCATTTTAATAAAAATTGTATTTGAGAAACTAAGAGTCAATAAAATTTTCCTTTTATTGCTGAGGTGAAGGTTATAGTATTAACTATCTAATTATATCAATGGAAGGTCCTCACAGCAACAAAACCTGTGTGTGTGTGTGTGTGTGTGTGTGTTTTTCCATTTAAATAAAAGGCAATTTGGTTACCTTATGGATAAATGTTTGAGTGCTATATTTAAATAAGCATTAAATATCTTGTCTAGATCAACTGCGATCACTAAAAAGCTCATTTCTTTTTAACAACAGTTGGAACAGGTGAATTTTTACATTGCATTAAATTCTTACATGAATGTGCCAAGTAGGAAGTCCTCATTTTCTGGTATAATAAAATTTTAATACCATGTGTGCATCAACGTTTACAAATCCTGTATATTCATACATTCCAGAGGCTACAAATACAGTGCATGCTCCAAAGACATTTTTTGTATCGCAACATTTTGGACAAAATTCGTTTTAGACAATTTATCACACAAAATTAAGTCAAAAAGGGAGGGAAGACGTTACATAAAGTAGAGATGTTTCAATATCTATATTAAGACGTGCATTTTGGGCTTCCTGGAACGTAAAACTTAAAAGTTTTAACCTCTTTTTATTAAAAATCTGTATGCAAATCGCTGGGTGTGTCCTTAAGCCCGTATATGGAACCAAAGCTACGTCCATGAAATGTTTGATGAATTTTTACAAATTGTTCTTGCACTAAAGTGGCTTTCTAAAATTTCTTTCAAGTTATATTAGCCAGTTTTAGCAATGACTAAGACTATGAACATTTATTAATATTAATTAAAAAGAAACTATTTAAGAATGTTGATATACTGTTTCTTCTTCCTGCCTGGGGATTTCCATATATGGACTCAAAGACATGCCCACATTCTCCATCGATTAAAGGCACGCCCACTCAGACCTGCAATAATGTCTGTAGGCAGACCTTTTTGCTTTAATACTTAAACTATAAAAGTTTAAAACCTTATACTTTAATCTAAGTACAAAACCATAACGTGCACTCACTAATATACCGGTATTAGTTTAAGAAAATGAAACCTTACTATTAAAAACTGTAATCATTTACTGTGCTACTAAAATAGAGGCCTACTTCTGTTTATTTACATGTACTTGGTCTTGACATATTCTGCATTGAATATGGTTAATCAAAACCTCAGAAAGCTAGCGTAGGTTAGCGGATGCCCTCCACGTAGTTCGCAGGCAGCATGCCCGAGCGGCCCGTCCTCTGCACCGTCCCAAACATCCAACCCTCATCGATGGGATGCACGTTGTGGATCAGATCGCCATCTCGGAACGATACCTCGTCACAGTCCTGAGCCGTGTAGTCGTACAAAGCCCTGTACACACTCTGAAAGAGCAGAGACCAAGAACCATGAATATGGCATGACAAAAAAAATCAACACTTTAATATTTAGCTTATGATACGGATTACGCTCAAATGAGTGTATGATTTAAATATGAAATTTTAGATTACTAATTCAAAGCCGCAGTGAGTGACTTATTAAGCGTTTAGGGGCGTATGTTTTGTTGGTGATGCTTGGCAAGATCAGATTAACTGTCGTATTTTTCCGATGTGAGATTTCTTCCAAAAAAAAAAAAAAAAAACAAGAAACACTGTCACAAACTATATACTTGGCTTTTCAGTGTACTCACGTGTACACATACGTAATGAGTATTTTAAAAATGTGATCATTAGATTAAAATGTGATAATGAATGATTATATCGATTAGAGTCTGCAAATTCTCGTTTCTTCCATGGGAACGGTAAAGGTAGAATAGAACTGCTCACTCAACATAAACTGCTACACTAAAATATTGTGTATGAAATGTTTAAAAAAATTGAACTAGATGCAGTTTTGATCATACAGAAAAAGGCTGAATGAGCAGGAAAAAAGTCTATGGTTGAGGTAAAAAGGTAAAAAAAAAATTTAAAAAAAGCAGCTAAGGTAGCATTGATATCAAATACAGTCCTTCTCTCAAATCAACCAGAAGAAAAGAGCAGAAATACGAAATGAACTCCAAAAAGACCCAACATTGAGACAGGTAAAATGACGTCTCACCACGGTTGTTGGATGCGACTGGAGCTGCATGGATCTGAGGGAGTGCATGCTGGTCTGATGCATGTAGCTGTTTCCCTGATTATAACCGCTCGGGTAATAAGCTCCAGGAAGCACAGGAGCTGAAGGTCACACAGTGAAATAAATCAGCACAGGATTTATGTATTGCTGAAGAGCAGCTGATGAAACCCCTCGGATGAGTAAAACATTTCAGTCCAGTCAGTTTGACTTACGACAACCAGGTTTATTAAGAACACTGAATATATTGCACGTTTCTAACATCAATCTCATACATCAACGTCTAGAGGGATACATCATACAGAGACCTGAAGACGCTTTACGGAAGGGTGAAAAAGAGGGTGCTTTGATAAGAATACGTCTCATTTCTGTTCATCATCGGTGTGTCATTTTTACAGCTCTCCAGAGCTGCACAATTCGGTTTATTTTAATCAAGAGTTTTAGTTTTCTTCAATTATTTGAACATAATCAGCTGCGATATCCTGATATTTAAGATGATGTATTAAACCTCAAGCTCCCAATTCATGTTTTTAAGTAGCACATTTATTAGTTAGTTATTTAGAGACTACTTGAGTTTCTGCTAGAGTTTATTTAGCACTTACAAGCATTTAATGTCACCATATTCTGATTCAAACATACACGTGTATTTGTACAGTCTGGACAAAAAGCCAGAAAATACAGTATTCTGTTCATTTAAAACTGTAACATGATAAAATGCATCCGTTTTCATGCAGCTCTATCAGGAGGACAAATACTTTAAAAACGATCACTTGAAACTGAGAAGCTCACACTAATATCCTTTTTAAATATGTTTTTGCTATAGTTCTAATGGATTTTTAATGGATGTCTTTTCTTGGACTCACCCACAATGACTCCTGGCCTCCGTTCCATCTCCATGGTGTACTGATTCACACCTTTGTGTGTGGCGCAGCTCCCCTGCAGCGGCTGATGGTCAGGTCTCGTCTGCGCCCGCACCAGATAAGTTCCTCTAATGCCGTGAGTGACACCGTGCAAGCCTGGCATGTCAAAATCCTTACGATATTTAGCCTAAAGGAATTCCGAGAGTATAAATCGTTGTTTGAATTCATCCTTAAAAGACAGTGTGGCAGAAACCAAATTGTTGATTTTCTGTGCTCTTTTTTATATTTTCATAGGACTGGTTAACCCACTAAATGTTGGTGTGATGGTTAGAGAACTGTACCACTCAGGTCTTACGTTACTAATCTGATCCTGGGCTTTCTTCAGTCTCTGCACTTCTGGTGTGTCTACAAGAAATCGGAGACCACGGCCCTTACTCTCTTCAAAATCCTTCCTGTACTTCACCTGAATATCACAAGAAGGAGGATGAATCCATTTTATGCAAAGAAGAAAACCAAAAATCTATTTTTTATACCACAGAAGGAAGACTGTTAGGGTTAGGACAAATAACAGGCATGTACACATTTTGTAGACATTTTAAAAAATACTTCCACAGAAAATGCTATAAGCTTTACTCATGAAGTCCAAGTCATGTTGGATCTGCTGATCTTAACCAGAGCTGAAATAAAGTGAAATCAAAACAAAGCGTCCTCATCGGGCTTCATGTTGGGCCTCGTTAACATGGGCCTATGTTGATAAATGTCAATTAATTACCAAGGACATTCACGGGACAGCTGATTTGCATCTAGTGACGTCCACAACACTGTATGAAAGATAAAATGACGACTCTTCCAATAATGCAGCTCAGCCACTGAAGCGAGTCGGCAACCACAGACACGCAATAATGCTCTCTCTTTTTATCGGGTGCCATTACTTTTGTCCTAATTTGACACCTAGTCTTATTTGCCTTATGCGTTTGGTTTCTTTCTTTCTTTCATTCATTAATATGAAGCGAACGAGTTCCATTAAATAAATAATTTATTTAAACTTGACATTGTAATTTGTATATAAAATTGCAGTAACTCGTCAGCAATTATACATTTTGAAGCCAATCAGTCGACGTGTAGATTAGTGAGTCTTCATGCATGCAATCTTCGGAGCTCTTGTAGAATACAAACATTTCTATATTTTCATTAACGCTACATTTCTTGTCTGAATGCCCCTGTGAACTATTTACGATTATATTCCTTCATATCCAGGTTGATAATTGAGGCCCATTGCTAGTACATGCAGTATTTGGCTTGAATATTAAGTACATGTCCAAGAGCCAGGACAGCAGGGACCTGGCAGCGAGTCCTTGGTTGCCAGGTGGTGACTCATGGGGAACGTGTGAAACCACCACCGAGTGGACAGCTGCCCTGCTTTCATCCATGCTGACCTGAGAGTACCACGCCCAGATACACACATGCCAAACGGAGTGATGCTTTTCTCCTCTCTGTCGATCTGCTGGATCTGTAGCCACGTCTATCACAAGCAATCATGGCTGTAACTGAAGAAAGAGTGTGTACCTGACTCTGCAGCTCACTCTGCTGCCTCAGTCGCAGGTTCTCTGGCGTGTCTGCGACGATCGTGAACGTCTGCTTTGGGTAGTGCCTTCGGGGAGACATGGAGAAAGATGAAAAACATGATGATCTTGTTGAAAGTAGCAAGTTAAAAGAAGATAAACACGTTTCAGTAGCTACATCATTCGGTAAACATGCATACATGACAAATGCATGAATATTTTACCGTTAGCATAATCTTAATCAAATCTCGAGATGTTTTGATTCCACACCTTCAATCCTTCAAGTCTAATATTAGTTTTGTTGTTTGGTTTATTTCATTGGAATTAGTTTAGAATACACTTCAGGGTTTTGGAAAAAGTAACACAGCATGCTGTGAAGTGATTCTGATCTTAACCAAGGATGCACATACGAATTGCAGTAAGGTTTCTTCTCGTATCCTTTGTAGTTGTTCATGTTCAGGGTCATTTTGCACACCTCACAGTGGAAGCATCCTTTGTGCCAGTACTAAAAAGAAAAAGAAAAAGAAAAAAAGACATGCAGTGTATATAAAGCATTCTTAGCCTATAACCTAAAGCGACAGAAAGGTCAAAGCCAAGCTATTACTTCAGGTAAGTGCAGGACAGAAAAGGATGCAATTACCTTGTCCAGGCAGTTGACTTTCTCAGTGGCGTAGACGATTTTCCCGCAGCGCGCGCAGTGAGGATTCATGATGAAAGCCTTCAATCACATCGTTTAATAATTTCAATTAGCGCAAAAGGGGAAAAAAGTGTTCCGAGTTTACACAAAATGATCCGTGTCGCAGTGGATTTAAAACTGCGCAGACAGTCGTGCTGAGTCAGTTTGGGAACGAGGAAGAACAGGGACATGTGCCAGAGAGAGAGAGAGAGAGAGAGAGAGAGAGAGAGAGAGCTAATTTGTTCCCAATTAATCCGCTCCCTCAAATATTATTACACATATCTATAGCATCATATAATATTATAGCCTATAATTTAACCAGCCTATAATATCATGTAATATAATAATATTTTAGCCTGTAGATTATAATTATATAGACTATAATTCAACTCCACAGGGGTTAAGGCTCTGAGATACTGATTAGAAGGAAAGTCGGGGTTCTTGTGCCCTTGAACAAGTCTCTTACCCTCTTACCCTCCTCTGCCCCAGGGGTGCACTATCATGGCTGACCTTGTGCTCTGACCCCAGCTTCCTAACAAGCTGGGATGCTCAAAGAAAAGAATTTCACTGTGCTGTAATATATATGTGACAAATAAAGGCTTCTTCTTCTTCTTCTTCTTCTTCTTCTTCTAAAACCCCTTAGCTTAAATTATTTTATTATTCATTCTTTTCAAATTTATTCACACAAACTTCATGTCAATCATTAGGGGTGTAAACATCAGGCTTTCACACAATATGATATGATTTTGATTCTTAAGGCAACGATAAATAGTCTATTTGATAATACTTCTGAACCTGCTACATTACATTTTGATTTATAAGGCAATAATTCAATGTTTGATGATATTACTAAATCTGCTATGATCCAATTTCGATTCATAAGGCAAAAAGTCTATAATTGACATTACCACTGAATCTGCTACCAAACTATCGCCAACAATTCGATATTTGATGATACTGCAGAATCTGCTACAATACCATATGATTCAGATTCTTAAAGGTGACATATTACACCCCTTTTCCACAAGTTGACACAGTTCCCTGAGATCTTAATGAAATGTCTGTGA
>JAOTRR010000024.1:17149497-17160197 GCA_028570945.1 Gogo arcuatus
ATGTATGTACACAAGCACTGAAAAAGTGAGTTTTTCATAATATGTCCCCTTTAAAGGTGCAGTCAGCAGTTTATTCTGAACTGAAAACTGAAACTGATACAGCCCTTTTCATTCAGTGATTTTCCTGAAATAGAATTTACCTGAATTAATATGACAAATAGAGACACCTCCTTGTCCTGATTGTTTGGATGTTTATGGTCGACGTTATTTGTTTATTCTCCCTTTTACAGAGTATATATTTTACATATCTTATTGAAAGTATTTGAAAGTACAGCTGAAAGTATTTGAGAAGTGTTCTGACTCAGACATTATTGATGCCTTTAACATAGTGCTGTAAATTAACAAAGGGGAAACCGTGTTGAAAACAGTGTTTGAACAAACTCAGCTTTAAAAGGGCCTTTAATAAAAGTGCATGAAGAACAGAAAAGCGTTTGTCCTGTCGCCAGGACAAACACAAGTTCAAATCCCAACGTTGTCACAGCTATATGTGGCCAAGAGCCAGATGAGCAAAATTGGCTGTGTTCTCTTAGTGGGAGGGGTATACTCCTTCTGTCAATCACAGTGACACTAAGCAGTTGTGGGCATCTGTGAGTTCATGTATGCAGAAGAGGGTAAACAGCGCTTTCCTCTGAGCGTGTTGTGCTGCCCTGTGACACAACATGAGCAGCAGTTCAGAAAAGAAGCAGCTGTCTTGCTTCACGTGTCTCAGAGGAAACACGTCTTAACCTTTTCCCTCCACACGCGTTTTTTTTTTTTAAACAAGTGAACTTCCATTGAGTTAGTATTTCATTTTTTTTCTGTTTCTAATATTTTCCCTCTTGGCTCTAGGCTGGAGCCGAAATCTCAACAGTTAATCCGGAGCAATATTCCAAAAGGTTTTACGACTTCATCACCACCATTCTGTCCTAATCGTTGTCTGAGGTCAGTCTCAGGACCCAGAGTTCAGGCCTTCAACCTGCTGAGAGGCTTTTAATGGGATCCTTGGACATTTACTAGAACTGTCTGTTTACAGTTGTTTTTCTCATCTTTTTGTTTTAATAAATACATTAATAAATAGGTTTATGGCTGTGGATGGATAAACATATAGTATACTGTGCTGTACATCTGTAATAGATATTGTTGATTGGGATGTTGAGTGATGTTATTGTGTTTATGTGGAAACCTCAAAGCTGCTTTTTACTCTTATTCTGTCTTTGTTTACTGCAAGAAGACATCAGACAAGGACACTTTTCTGAGTCTAGGTTAAACATTGTTTTAGACCAAGGCTGCTTTCACACTACCCACCCTATAACCATAACCATCCCAAAAACAGACAGTTATTTTTAGTTATATGTCGTAAATCTCCTTATATTCGCTCTACAGCCGCATCCCGTAGGATTTGCACTGGTAGTTTTACAAGTGTGAAAGCAGCCTGAAAAGGTTTTTCAGTCAGGGATCCCCCATTAACAGCACAAATTATTATCTCTTGCTGGAAATGCTAGTCCATGGTATCTGTAGATTGGTATAACTGTTTTTTGAAATTATAACTCCATTGTGGATTGATTTAAATCTTCTACTAAGCACTTGTAGCCTTCAGATAAAGAAACAGTGAGATTTTGTAGTCTATTTAGATTCACCGCTGACTGCAGAGTTTATTGTCGAGAAGCTTATAAGTAGAAAACCTATAAAAGTTATTTGCACATGACCTAAAGCAGAAGTTCTCAGCTCCTGTTGCGCACAGTTTGAAGTATGATCCAGCTGCACAGTAAATTGTAAACCTCGTAATTAGTGAGGTCAGGACAAGAAAACTCGAGACTGTTCACTGCTGAATTCCAGAACCACTGATCTAGTGCACCAAAATATTTATGCAATAGTAGTGAGATTGTAGTGAGATCTTAGAGGAAAACTCCACCCTGAAGCACGTCATATATGTTTTGGTGCTAATTTGTTAGCTGATTCCTTCAGAGATCTCAAAAATAACGGCCATGTTTCACTGTTAGCTCTTAAATACAAAGTTACAAATACATAATTCTTCCAGTGAAGTTCAATGTCATATTAATGAGAAATGCAACAGAAGTAACGAAGACATTACAGTAAACGCCGTAGTCCCAGAATGCATTATAGCAGAAACCCAACTCAGATAGTTAGCGAGCTATGAGATGACGAGGCGATAGCATTGACTGCAATACTGGCATGAAAGCTTTGGGAGCTGATCTGTTTGATGAGAGAGTTGGACAGACTAAAGGACTAAAGCACCACCACATCACTCTTTTTGGGTAGAGATGAAGCGAGGGCTAAATCCCACCAGACCACTATCAACACGGCATTGTGGGTAATGTAGGAAACCGTTAACCAAAGTGAACATAGATCAACATGTCAATGAAAGATGTTTAAACTAAACAAAAAAGTACAAAGTAAATCTAGCTGAAAATCATGTTCTTTATACAGATTAATATGCAACGCATTCAGGGTAGATTTGTCCTTTAAGCCGTGTTTCACTTCAGAATGAATTAGATCATAGAAGGATTAGAGAAATTATTATTATTATTATTATTATAGCATATTATCATGTTTTTATTCTTGGAGAAAGTTTTATTGCTAATTGACAATTTTAAAAATTCTATTGAAAACTATGCCTGTATTTTTACATTTCTTTTTTTTTTTTTTTTTTGCAGCAATGTATTTTTTGCAGGTTTAAAGTTTAAAATGGATCGTTCTTCCGGTAGGAATGTTGTTATAATTTGGACATTTTTATGCTTAACTTTTAGCATTTAAGCTGCACTGTAAAAAACAAAAACAAACCCTGGAAGAATGATTCTTACAACTCTGTCTTGCTGTCTGTTTCTCTTCCTCTCAAGCCTGTAACTCTGAATGTTAATATTATATACACTAATGTAGTTATAGCTGTATGTTTTCTTTCTTCCAGAGTATCGTTCTTACACTAACCCAGACCATCTGCCCATACGTCTCCACATCATCAGTTTACACTGTGCGAGAGTGTGCCTTTTTTACTCGGAATCATTTAATTTTATATTTGAACCTTTTTGTTTGTTTGTTTGTTTTTTGTTTTTAAACTAAAGTTTAAAAGCAGGTGTTATTTTCTACCAAGGGACAGGTGATTTGGGTGAATCCTGAAGCGCTTTGGCTCTTCCTGTGATGTGTAAATATATCAGTGTAAAATATCTACGATCTGAAGACTGAACGTCGCTAAATGTCCGACTTCAGAGTTAATCCAGCAATTGTGTCTCAATGTTTGATATTGAAGTGAGATGTTTCTTGTGCAGCTTTTGAAAGAGATTTTTTGAAGGTATTTACAGTACAGTGCTGGTCTTTTTGGTGTGTATTACTGTCAGTGAATCTGATTTCTCAGCTAAAATGAAAGACTATAAGCCATGCTGTTCAATTTTTAAGGCAGAACTTTTTAATCCTGAAAGCTACAGACCTCCGTGTGGACATTTAATCGTACTACGTTGCCTGATATCTGTTCCTGACATTTGAACCTCACTCACACTACTGCACAGGCAAAGATTTTTTTTTTTTTTTCACATTTTTTCCAAAACAAAAACCTCTCCTGAAAATGACCAGTTGTACTTTTTCTCAGTCTCTGATCATAACGAGTGTCAAAGGAAAGATTTGAAAATGCTTCCAGTGTGAATGTCATACAGAAGAAGGGATAAAAAGGACAAACCCATTAAGAGAATGCTGTGAAAGACACATGACCAGCTGTCTGCCTGCTCGCCATCACTGTTGTTTATTCTGTCAAGACTGTGTGCAGTTTTTTTCATGTATGTCTGCAATGTTTTGAGGCGCTCGACCATCAGCATCACCTAATAAAATGATGCTTCACTCAACCTGAATGTCTGATTCACTACAACACATTACATGTATCCAAGCTTAGACAGTATTTGAGAAAGGAACAAAACACTTGGGGGTGTGATGTTATTTAAAAATAATCAATTTAATGTTACCATCCTGAAGTTTTCCTATAACAGCACATCCTGAAGTGATTTATTCTGATTATACCACAGCAGTTTGCCAGCGATTACAATTTTTATGAAAGAACGTCCTATTTTTTATCCATTTACAGTTGCATTTAATGTTGTGCAACATCCATGAAACAAGTTATTTCCTCTTATCACTTGTTATATCAGTTGTAAGTCATTCCCTAACTAAATTCTCTCTCTCTCTCTCTCTCTCTCTCTCTCTCTCTCTCTCTCTCTCTCAAAATAAATAAATGCGGGTTGTCACGAAAACTTGGTGCTGACACTGGAGACTCCTTCCAAACATGCTAAATAAAGACTTCACAGAAAACTTCACCATATATGGAGCATCCACCATACTGATCACCGTGTAAGGTGAAATAAATTAAAAACAAGCTGAAATTAAAAATGTAAAAGAACAATACACAATAAAAATCCAAAAGCTTTAAAAGTTTATACTCTACTTTGAACTGATGAAATCAACACTTTCTTACTTTCTTTCTCACCTTTTTTTCTTGCTTTTTGCATATCTCTGGCAAGTCTTTGTCTTTTAGTCTCTGTTTGGTGAACCTTAATCCCTTCAACACTCTTTATCATCATCTCCAGCTCTGAAAGGTCAGCATTTTCTGGTTTAGGTAATGCGAGAGCTGTTTTCCTGATTCCCACTGACTTTATGTGCCAGAAGACTTACTGAGATTTTTATCCTGTTGGAGCTTGTCAAGCTTTAACTAAGAGTTAACAGAATAAACAAGTGTTCACATTATTAATTCACCTTATTGAGGCGCGTTTAAACAAATTAGTCAAACATTTTTAGCTTGATAATAAACGTGACAGCTGGCTTAGAGGCAGGTGCTGTGATTATATTTCAACGGGATTAATTCAGTTTGAAGAAACTCTAAAACAGAGATACATTTGCTTTCAAATGGCTTTAGATTTTGCAGTGTTGTGGATGACCGGCAGAGGGCGCAGCGAGGGAAGTGTGAGGCCTTAGGGGTCTTTTCCACAGCGTTACTGCATGAAGAGCTGTTTCTGTATTAATTGTGCTAATTAATTCAGTTAAATGTAGCAGATGAGGCTTATTAGGTTTTTATAAATTTACTCTGACTATGAGTAATATTTATGCATAAGCTCTTAAGTTTTTAATTATTATTAGTAGTAGTAGTAATATTAATTATAAATGAACATACATTATTTTCTATATCATATGCTAATTACGCATTGATCTTTAAAGAGGTGTTCTTAGCGTCTGTTCATTGTCTAATCATGTTGATTTCCGTTTTGTAGAATTTACCCACTGGCTTTAATAAAGTGTCTAAGGGTAGCAGCCTGGCTCTGCTGTCTGTCTGGAGATTTCTGTACTTTGGTAAGTTATTTGTTCTTTTTTTGTTGTTAACAGTAGTTGAATATGTGACCAGCTGTGATGGCAAATACCACGTCTGGGGTTTTGTTTGTTTGTTTGTTTGTTTGTTTGTTTTTTAAGGACAGGACAACTTAAGGCAAACTAATTGTCATTTTACCTTTTTTTTTCTTTAAATGTATGTTCTGGCTTTCATTCATTATTTCGAAAGAATTTTTAGAACAATAAATGATTTGGCTTTTAAAGACGCCAATAAAATCCTTCTGGAGGAAGTCTATAGTGTGTAGAGGTTAAGTCTTACAGCTGTAAACCATTTCATTCCTTGTTTGATGACTGGGTAAAGAACAGGATTATTAAATGATCCATTTCCATATTTTCCACTTTATTCCACTCCTAAATTATACACCTGAAACAAGTGTCAATATTTAAGCACATACAATACTCAGGCGACTTAAGCCTAGTTTTAGCCTGTAGTTGGATTACATGCAGTTGATCTCTTTAAACTAATGAAGGCCTGTTCAAAGAAAAAGAAAAAGGAGGCTTTCTTATCAGGTTATGTTTACGCCATTCTCTTAATTAACAATGATTATACAGCACTGTGCAAAAGTCTTAGACACCCTTTTATTTTATTTTTTTTTTAGTACAAACTTTGTTATAGATTTTTATTTTATTACTTTATGAAGTCAGTGCAAAAACGTTCTAGATTTCAAGTAAGCAGCAAATTACACAAGAGACTTTTCAACAGAAAAAACATAATAAAGGTTGCTGGGGTTTTGCTGCAAAAATAGGAAGTAAATGTGACAGTCAGAGTCTCCAGAAGAACTGTGGCTGGTTCTGGAAGATGCTCAGGAAAACTTCCAGCTCATTTCCTTATAAAACTGCACACATTATTCCTGAGACTACTGGGGGGGGTTAAGCAAAGTGTTGTCACACCAAATATTGGCTTTGTTTACTGTTTATTACTGTTTACTACTCATTATAGTTTTTTTTAATGTAGAAATATTAAATTTCATCATTTTTGAAGGCATCTTTGCTCTACAGCATTTCTTTTCACGTGCCTAAGACTTGCACAGTACTGTATTTTTGACTTATTATTATTATTATTATTATTATTATTATAACTCACATTTTTAGGCTATATTCCCAGTTCCCCCAAAGCATTATAAAGAGAGAGAGAGAGAGAGAGAGAGAGAGAGAGTTTGTGATGCTCTCTCTATCTTTAAACAGTAATCATGATGCTGTGATGCTTTTGATAAATTTATCCCAAATCAGATTGACACCACAACGCAAATTATTACCCAGTATTCATTCATTCATTTAACCTGATTAGACAACGTCAAAACAAAAAATTTAATACCTGCAATTAAGGGATTTAACATTTCTGGAGAATAATTAGGCTACTTCACTGTCAAATCCGGAAACAATATATTTTTATGAAGTTTTATCCTTCACTAAAGTCGTTTTCAAAATAAAAATAGTAAAATAACAAACTAGCCTAGCTACCGTGAGGGCAAAACTACATTATCGACACAAACATAAAAGGAAATTACACCATTATAGTGGGGAAGGTGGATATTTTAAGACTATAGTACCAGAAATAAAATAGATCTTATCTTTTCTAGGTTACAGTTAGAGTAATATGATTTATATTATTTAAAAGAAAAAGAAAAGAAACTTGGGCTTTTGTAGCCTGTGTGCTAACATATACGTTAGTTTATATGCGCGCGTGCGCTTATTGGCTGATTCAACGACACTTTATATTGTGCTCGTGCTAATAAAGTGACATTAAACCGAAATTTATATATTTTTAAAGTGTTATATCAGGAAACAATTATAGGAGGTTAGCGAAACGTCGTGGCTTTCAAACTGCCGCGAATTGTTTTTATTTTATTTTATTTTATTTTATTCCGCCCAAATGAGACATTGATTGTTTATCAAAATGTCGCCTCAGAACCCCGCCCCCCCCCCCGCGGGTCGTTTCGGACGCAACCAAATTAATAAACAGGGGATGAAGTGGAAACTTCCAAAAAGTCAAAAAAAAAAGGGGGGGGCGTGCTGGTTTGCTGTGGAAGCTTCGCTGCTACCAAAACGACGGAAAGCACCGGCTAAACTGTTAATAAACCACACTTCTTATTTAAAAAAGGGGGGGAACAGGGGAAGTACATGTTTATTCATGCTGCAGACTTTCCGACAGTATTTCCCCGAAAATTAGCTTCAATGCTAAGCCGTTTATTATCCTCAAAAACAAGCTCCACACATTAGGCTACACACTGGGTTATAAAAGCTTGATAGCCTTGCTAAGTACACTTGCCAAGTCGACATTATTGTTTAATTTTTAGGCTATTCACCAGGCAAAATTTGAGTAATAAAAACGTAAAATGTTTATTCAGATACAGGTTTTATATTGTACAACAGAAAACGATACACAGACCTGAAAGTGTAGGCCAAAAATAACTGTCAAGAACGTTAGACAGCTCTGAGCACAACAGACATTAACTGAAATGTCCTCTTAGGCAAAAAGACAAATATGCTAAGGCATGAGACATAAATCTAATCTGGTCACTTAATCTCCAGCGATGTGAGAATAAAGGAAGCGACTCCTCAAAGGTCATACTTCTTCAGAATTCCTGAAAGATCCTCCAGTGTCTTGCTCTGAGTTGTCTCAGCAGCAGAACCACTTGAGGAACCTTCTGAAGCATAACTGTTTCCTAAGGAACTCTAATTTCCATTCCTTTCAACAAGAACATCCAAATGTTTCTAGTTGATCCTTCATTTTTTTTTCAAACGTACAGAGCATAATGCTTAACTAAAATATGAGAACTTAATAGCCCTTAATAACTTTTCTAACAATCAGTTGTCTTTACGATCAACTGTGCATGACTGGTTTAATGCTGTTTCCTGTTTTTTAAAAAAAACAATCAGTTTCTACACACTGATGCCCAAAGCTACATGAATGATTTGGAGTTTATACAATAGAAGATTCCCGTTGTTCATCCTGGGTTTTTCATGCACAAAATATACTTCATGATCTTTATTTAAACAATGAAAGCTTAGAAATTAAACAGAAACATAAGTCATACTTAACATACATACTTAAACATACATAATACAAAAGGAAAAGGTGGTTCGGTAAAGAAACTGCCTTTCAAAAACCGCTCCCAATTGCAAAAAGTCATAAAAAGTTGCATGTGCTAACTCATAAGGGACAGAGTTAGCAGTCGTAGCTTTTCTTACAAAATCCAGTAAAATCACTGTCGCTCACTAAAGTTCCTACAAACTTTGCGTCCGAGTTTGCAGCTCTTCTTTTGACCGCTTTTCATGTCCATAAGTCCTTTTGTCACCCCACAGAGTTGGAGCCATTGATTGAGCCCTTGCTGGCTTTGTTGCTGAATGAGACTTGGCCATTGGGGCCAGCTTTGTTGGACACTCCGTTGACTGGTGAGAGATGAGAGAAACTTGAGTGTGAGGATTTGACTGGAGCGCTCTGACTTGGCAGACAGGAGGACGTGGAAGGTGTAGGAGTGTGAAGGGCTGGGCTGCTGAGCTTTTCGCTTCCCGAATCGCTCTCCGTTTCAGGTTTTTGACCTGCAGTCCCACAGCTCGGTGTGCTGCTCAGCTTCAGCTTCTTACAGCCAGGACGAACCCTGTACTTCAGGGGCAGCGGACCGTTCTGTAAAAACGACAAGCAGATTGCTCGGATTTTCAAAACTGTTTTTTATGACTTTATAACTTTGGCTCATTTGAATTCCTACAAGGTCTGGCTGGTAAAATAGTGGCCCAAATTCTTAACTTCTGTTAGCAGTGACAGATTTACAGTATTAGCCTGAAGGGACATACTGTACATAAAGCATCAATTTGGATTAAAGTAAAGCATGAATCGAAGTGATTTATGTGTAAGGCCAAATCTAATCCAAGCACAGACAAAGCATTGAACACACAACCTTCTAGTCACTCGTACACAGAATTAAATATTAAAACCTTCCTCTGTAGTCTGAAACCACTCTCATTTTGTGTTTAGGACAAGAAATAGACAAAATAACAAGACTACAAAAGTGAGCAGGACCACAGAATAGCAAAGGAGTAAAGTTTTTCTCTTACCCGCCTCCAGGTGTAGATATAGGCAATGTCCATTAATGTGTAATAATCCTTCAGAGGCTCGTCTTCGTACATGACCTCAATCTGAAAGCGCAAAAAAAGTCTCTCAAGCTTAAATTGTTTTACTTCGTTCAAATACATATGTCATTTTATGTAATTATGGGTCCAGTGTCATTATCACTGTTTTAAAGCAAGGCTTCAGGAATTCATTGCAATTGCAAGTAGTCAGAACAGTACAAAAATAACAGTTTGCATTGCTTACGGAGACCTTACCTGGAAAGTGCATGGAATATCCATTTTACTTCGGAGAAATTTTCTGAGATGCATCACTGTCATAGCAGCCGGACATTGCAAATATCGCTTTACAGTTGTCTGAGGAAGTGAGATCATTATGAATTTAATCATTCATATATGGACTTGATGAATTTTATTAGTTAAATGCTTATATTGTTTGTTTATGTCAGTTATAAATGACAAAATCCCGAATAGGATTCAGAAAACAGTATATCAGTATATGGTAAAATAAACTGTTCAATTATTTTTTGTAAGTTGGAAAGCAAATTTGAGAACTGCTTACCTCTTTTGTGGGTTCTTTGTCTTCTCCATTACCACTTCCAAATCTGACAATAGTTAAGGAAATGATACTTTAAATGTGAATTTATTTTATATCATTTTTTAAAATACAGCATGATTAATCCAAAACCTGACATCCCAGAAACGCTCTGAATATGTAACTGGTAGATCCGACACTGCTATAGATAATGAGAAGCCACGATGAGGTTGTTGAACTGGACCTACTTGTTGTGATCAAAAAACTCAATCGAGAGACTAATGATCTCATCGTCAGCAATGATTCTCTTGTCCTCGTCAGCCACTTCTCCCCGATCCTCATTCGATCCGTTAGCGGCTGGGGGGAAAACAATCTCTTTAACTTTCCACTTACTCAAAAATGGAATTGAGTATTATTTTATAAGAATTTTTTTTTTAAAAACCTGCTTTTACCATCAACAGATGGATGCGCTGCATAAAAGTCTCTTCTTCGTTTCATTTCATCTGAGGGACAAATGTTAGATCAGTACATCAGAATAATAGCACAAGAAACACAAGCTCTTTGGTGGAACAATTAAATAAATGAAATGATTCTTCGAATTGGTGCTGGTTCCCAACCCTGGTCCTGGAGAGCCCCATGTCCTGCTCTAACACACCCATTTCAACTCAGTAGGGCTGCACTGTCAAAAATTATAACCACATTAATTTATATGAACGTATTTCTTCTCTTTAACTCCAAT
>JAOTRR010000024.1:17173586-17183824 GCA_028570945.1 Gogo arcuatus
CAAGAGAATGACGGCACTTTGGAAAAGCAAGAGGTTGAAGAATGAATAAAAACAAGCTTAATGTGGTGCTTTAGCTCATTTCGTGTAGGCTAATATAATGTGTTCATGATGAATATAATGTATTCAATCTTATGCTTAGACAGGAATACTGATTGGCTTAAATCACCGGTTTCTATGACAACCGTGTCGTTTCAAAGGGCCATGTTTTAATTTTTCATGAGATAAAATTACTAAGTGTCACAAATCTCAGCTATTGTGTACAGGCTGGGTTTTATAGCCTACTATCAAATGAAATGAATATAGGACATGACCATGTTCAAGTGTATTCCATAGCATGCCAATTTGATCATGAGAAATGTCCAAATGTCCCAGCTTTCAGATCCGACTTAATGACATTTGCTTTCTGCAGTCAGTATAATGAAAGCATCAGTCCTTTTCTGAAAACACCTCGATGATTCCAGTAGCTTAGTCATAACTGAAGTGTTCTGCACGGAAATGAGTGCAATGCTTTCTAAAGGTTGCATTTAAGAAAAATCCGGTGATTTATACAAAGATAGACGTCCAACTGTAGAGGATGTTGGTTCAGTATGTTACATGTTGAGTGCTCAGTGTCTAAACACACTCAAACAAACCTGAATGAATGAATGAATGAAGGAAGGAATGATGGAATGAATTGACCACTACTATGGGTTCTTTTTTCTTTCTTTCTTAAAGAAAGAAAGAAAGAAAAATCCTTCAGTTCCCAAGGGATCCCTCCTGTGAACGGCCAACAGCTTTGGGGGAAAACATCCATGCAATTCTTGGGCTGAATCTCAAATCACTCCCGACTTGGATCACCAGTCAAGTCAATTGTGTATATTATTTCACTTCAGATGTAGGCTACGTGTATAGGGAGAAGACAGATATTTAGGATGCGGCCTTTCCCCTTCCAACAGAGGGATCCTTTTGTACTATATGTTCTCCGTACACAGTAGCGACGTGTCTCAGCAGCTCAGCCCTGATTGGACGCTCATGTGGCGGCTGCGTGTGAAATTTGCTGCCGCGGAGCTTTTCCACGTAGCCGAAAGTGGCCACGTTTGATTCGGCTACAGGGGCAGCCATGTCAAGCTGTGTATAGACACCGATTTTCAGGCATGGATGACTGAAATTAGCGTTGGTACACGTTTTTACAGCGTTTACAATGGCTTCTGTGGAGGTCCTGAGGTTTGTGTTGTTGGCCGCTGGCCTTGTGTTCGTCCACCCCGAGCTGGGTGCAGCGTGGGACGCAGATTTAGAGCTGTTCGACTTGGTGGAAGAAATCCCACAAACATTTTACGAGTTCCTGTCCGTTAGCCAGGTAAAATGATCGTGTATTACTGATTCCTTTCTTTCTGTATTTATTTATCTTCTCACGCATCTAATTTTGATGTTTTGCTTGTCTGAACTTTGTAGCAACCGGCTCACTTCTGTTTTTCCTGTGGCAGTTTTTCATTTGATGACAACATGTAAATTTAGATCCTTATAGTTAAAACAACCTGAATTTACATGTTCGTTTACCTAAAATTAAAATACAGAGACTTTACTTAAGTCTCACGTTTGCGTTTTTCTTGCTTGCTTGCTTGTTTGTTTCGTTTTGTTTTTGAGAATAACGGGTCAGCGGGTGTATTTTAGGTTCCCGCCCCGATACAGTGCCTGAGTAACGGTAGCAGTCTGCAAGAAACGCCGAGGCTTTAGGCCTAGAAGCATCGGCACTTTGGCTCAACAGAAAGGAAATATCTAATAACAAAAGATTTCACTCACTGTTTTTCTTTTTACATTTTCCAGTGATGCGATTATCCGTTGTATTAAATCTTTTAAACTTAATATTTGTGGAAAGTGGATGAGTCATACAAACATTGAAACCTAACATCTAGTCTATTAATTTTTAATTTTCCAAAGCACCAAGGGAGACTCATTTATGTTAAAGACCATGTGTTGTGTTTTGCGTTTGTTATGTTTTTTTTTCTTTTTTTCCCCTTATCACGTCTACTAAAGGCTTAGGGATGGTATTTTGGTCTTATTTAGTCATTATCTCTTAGTTACTTAGTCATTTCAGTCTGTTTAGACCTGTAGTGGAAGCTGTCAGACAGCAGGTACACAGAAACCTGAATATTAAGCTCAAGGCTATTGTTATGTATATACAGAATATTGAGACAAATCTAATAAACCTACATTGACATTCAACCTGTCCTACATACAATATATAAGAGCTGGATCAAAATGCAATACTAATAGACATTTCAAGCAGATGAACAGGTTCATATTTCAAGCAGATTGTTCATATAATTCACAAAATAATGACATGATTAAGGTAGTGTATCATGGGAAGAATAAAGTGATCATGGTATAATGTAGGACTACAAATCAGTGTTGCATTGCAGTGTGTTTAACGTAAAAAGATTCTATTATAAAAACAGGCTGTTATGTAGTAAGTATCAGCAGACATAATAGAGAGACAGAAGTGGGAAATTTTGCTCAGATTATAGTGAGTACAAGAGAAACTTATGCTGGGATCAGACTACATGATATTTTTGTCTTTCAAGATGGTCACTGTCAGATTAGGCATCGTAGTGCTATACATTTTTGCCGTGTCTTGGTCGAGAGACTGGCTACACTACAAATTTGACCCTGATCGAGCAATCATCGTTCACGTCCTTGCGTGTCGTCGGGGAGGAGGGTCAAGAAATTGTTAATCGTGGCTACAGAAGGAATGTCAAGGAACATGTCGGAGGAGTTATCAAAATCGGTGAGAAATACAAAACAATTCTGACATGCTAGACTTTTCGTCGAGGTGTCGTGGGGCGTCTCGGATGCCTCATCGCTGTTCTTCGATTATGTCACACTACTACAAGGCGCATTTCCGTTCCCGGCATTCATATTCGGGGCCGACACTGGAAATTTGTCGGTCATGACAAAATTGTCAAAACCGGGCTGAATTTGTGTATTCTGCATTAGTTCAAACAAAGTCAATATACCAAGGATTGGCATTTGAAGAGTTAAAATAAAAAATACTGCTGCTATTTTTCTGTCTCCTACATCTCAACCTGTGCATTTGTTCTTAATTTTGGTAAATCCGTGTTCTTTCACAGGATGCTCCATCCTCTGAGATCAGAAAGGCATACAGAAGACTTTCTCTCATCCTTCACCCTGATAAAAACAAAGATGAGAATGCTGAAACTCAGTTCCGCCAGGTAAGATGAGCTCATACAGAAAGCTGTCTCTCGGTAACGTGTTATAGTTATAATGAATATATTTTTGCTTTCAATTCCAGCTTGTTGCCATCTATGAAGTTCTTAAAGATGAGGAAAGGAGAAAAAGGTAGGAGGATATTCGTTTTTTTTTTTGTTTTTTTATTGCTTTCCCACATTTCTACCACTGCTCTTCAGAAACATCCCTGAAGGCGTATGATGTACAAGTCTGATCCTAATCCAATCAACATGGTTTCGTGGCAAGAGCCAACGATTAAGCTTAAGATCTGGGTCGAGGTTAGCGGCCAGGGCTTTTATTAGGTTTTTTTTTTTTTTCGGTAGAATTATACCGAATCTCATTTGTTGCTGGTTTGCGATCTAGTTAAACCCTTCACAGTGAACATTTCCATGCGTAAATCTAACGTCTTCTCTCACACAGGTATGACGACATCCTGGTTAATGGGCTTCCTGACTGGAGACAGCCTGTGTTCTACTACCGCCGTGTCAGGAAGATGAGTAATGGAGAGCTGGGCTTCCTCCTCTTCCTCATCCTCACTGTGGGCCACTATGCTGTGATCTGGTCCATTTATTTGGAGAAGCAGTTGGTGAATATTGCATGATGTCTACGGGTGTCATCATTTGCAACTTGATATAGTGTGAAAACGGACTGATCAGCAGTGTGGCATGATGTGGCTGTTTGTGGGTTTTGTTTTTTTCCCCCTCTCCAGGATGATCTCCTTAGCAGGAAGAAGAGAGAGAAGAAGAAAAAGCAAAACAGCAAGGTAGCCGAGGAACCGAAGACCACGGGGCAAGAGAAAAATGAGAAGTGAGCCACTTATTGATGCATCCAAGGAAATGTCCCCATAACATCAGCAATCGTTATTTGAGAAGCCGAACCCTAGTACGGTCCCCAGGACTGGTATTTTAAAAAGCGGTTCATAGTAGTGATGACACACCTGCTTCTTGTCTAGAGTAATCGTACATAATCCTTGTTTATTTGATTTGCTTTGACCAGGTCTCAACATTGTTCTTAGCGATTTTATTTTGTTGTTAGATTAGATAAACCTCACTGGCATGATATCCTGCCGCTCAAGCTAAGCATCTGGCTTTACTACTCTCTGAAATCTCTCCCTCATGTCATGCAGGTACGTTCCTACCACAGGATGGGTGCTATTACTTACTAAAAGTGTGTCATGGTCCACTTTTGCCTATCGCGATTGTTTTTTGTTTTGTTTTTTATCTCAGGACGTGAAGCAGTACTACAAAGACTACAAAGAGATGAAACTGAAAGAAAAAGAGCAAGCAGAACGACAAGCAGAGCAAGAAACCCAGCAAAGTAAGGCTCTTGTGGAGCAGTTTATATCGCTGTATAAATTGAGATTTATTTCCTCTAAAATGCTAATATGGATAACCTGGTGAAGGATGATGGAGTCGTACCCCCCCCGGCTAACTGTGATGATGATAAATGGGTGATGCTTAAAATCTGGTCATTTGTCCAGTGGAAATTTAGTAAACGAACCTTATTCTGTATTGTAAATAAAATAAAATCATCCTTGTGGAAATGCAGGAGAGAAACGGCCAAAGGTGAAGAAACCCAAAATGGAGTTTCCGGTTTATGAGCCCAGTGAGGCGGCGTACATACCTGCGTACGACCAGGGAGCGTCCATCGAAGACATTGAGGATCAAATGGACGACTGGCTGGAAGATCGTAAAACACAAAAAAATAAAGTTAGTCTTTCACTTGTCAAATTTTAACAGAACTCTGGATGGTCAAAATAATATAAAGCTTGAGTTTTTAAATGAAGTAACACGACAGGGATGATTTCAGACTCCAGAGTGGACAGACGAGGACCTCGGTCTGCTGACTCGCTGCATGGTGAAGTTTCCCGGAGGAACGCCAGGGCGGTGGGAGAAGATCGCTCATGAGCTGGGCAGATCCGTCGCTGATGTGGGTGTTGGAGCAGTGCATTGATTTTATTATAATGTAATATACATTTTTGCTCTTTTTTTTTTTTTGGCCTTTTTTTTTACGTTTTCATGTGTTTTAGGTTACGACGAAAGTAAAACAAGTCAAAGACAGTGTCTCTAACACATCAGGTCAGTTTTATTTAAAGCATTTTGCTCTTGCATCATTATTACTTAAAGGACCTCACAAAAATCTCTCTCTCCTCCCCCTCTTCAGGGTTGGTGAAGCTCTCGGAGCTGAAGAGTAGTGCCCTGGTAGGAAAGAGTGCGGTCCCAGATAGCCTCATGACCCAGCGAGAGGAAATCGGGCTTCCCGAAGAGCCTTCGGAGCCCGACGCACCCGAGGAAACGGAGAGCAAAACTGTGAGGAGACGAGGCAAAAAATCCGCAGCAGGGGCTGCTGGGACAGGAAGCGGGGAGGAAAGGGAAAAGGTGAAAGGCCGCAGACAGAGAGACTTTGACCCTACAGCCGTGGGTGAGGACAGCGAAGAGGAGAAAAAGCAGCCGAAAGAAAAGCCGAGCGCTGCTGACGAGGTCTGGACCCAAAACCAGCAGAGACTGTTGGAGCTGGCGCTGCAGCAGTACCCACGAGGCACCACGGAACGCTGGGACAGGATCGCCAAAGTGGTGCCTGGGAAAAGCAAGGTGAGCTGTTAAACCGGACTCTAACTACTGGGGTGTGATTGTGGTTATAAAGTTTCAGATATAAACTGAAGTTGTGTGAGGGTCAGTTCTGCTAAATGATGTGTGTTCCTGTACCATAAGTGCTGAATACTCAATTCTGATTGGTCAGAAGGTGTTGATTTTGGTTTTCTGTAACACTAACACCGTTTCTGTAGTAACTTACACAGGAACTTGTTTGGTAAATGCTCCATGTAAAAAGGATTGTAATCTGTGTCATTGTTCATATAGTGAAGTGGTTTTTTTGTAAGGGGACAACTATTTAAAATTTTTTGGATGGAGTCTCCAATGCCAGTGCTTTGCAACAGGAACTAAACTTGTTTTGTGGACGTTCCATTCTGTCCTTTAGTTCATAAAAATTGAACTGTTGACAAATTGTTGTGGTTTTAAGATGAATAATACACTTCAGGATGTGCTTTTGTTGGGAAATAATCAACTCTGGGGTGGAGGAAGTAAGTCCACTTCACATCAGGTTGTATCACACCACCCATCATTCATTATTTTCCTGTAACAGCGCACCACAAAGCGTGTGTGTAATTGCAATCTCTGTGTTGTCCGCAGGAGGAGTGTATGATCCGATACAAGCTGCTCGCTGAGCTGGTGCAGAAAAAGAAACAGGCAAAGAGCTGACGATTCGATCCTCTTCTCCTCTGCCTATTCCTTTATCTCTCTCTCGTGCCTTAGCTTTTGCCAAAATCATGCTGTATATCAGCTGGGTCGAGTCTTCGCGCCTGTTGACAAATATGCAGGTGCTGAAATCTAAACCCGTCCTGTTGAAATCAGCAGGCTTCAGTATTGGACAAACTCAGCCAAGATCTGTATTATGTTGAAGCTGCAAATGTGCATAAATCAGTTTTATTATTTATTATCTTTCTTTGCTGCCAGGGCCTTTGTTTCTCTGTGTAATTTAATGCATGAGGAACAGAACAGCTAAGCTTCTTATGATGTTGGTTGAATTTTTTTTTTTTTTTTCTTCTAAATATTTTGTGTCCACCTCCGTTTTCAGAGACCTAATGTGGCATTGTTTGTTTTTTACTGTTCATGAAACATAAATCATTTACACACAACTGATTTACGCTGGCTTGTGGTGTCTTTGTTTACATTTGGGCTGCTGTCAGTAAATATACACCAACAACGGGCCCTGTATAATATTGTTTACTCTCTATGAGAAACAAAAACCTGAGGTTCATTGGCTGGGTAATGGTTCTTGAATAATAATTTTTTTTTTTTTGAAGAGGTCTAAATGACACTTTTTCACCGAGAGTGTGTGTATATATACACACTCATCCCTTTACAGTATTAGGACTCCTATTATACACCTGCTCGCTCATGCAATTATCTAAATAGCCAATCATGTGGCAGCAACACAATGCATAGAGTCATACAGATACAGGTCAAGAGCTTCAGTTAATATTCATATCAGACTTCAGAAAAGGATCTCAGAATGCACAACACGTCGAACCTTGAGGCATTTAGTCTACAGCAGGTCTACAAGGAACCTGAGGTTACAGTGGGCACTGACTCCCCCAACCTGGACAGCTGAACATTCGGTGATTCCTGATAAAACTCTCACAAGTTTGTTGAGTGGAGGATGAAGATCAGCAGTTTGTGTGTTGAATGTTAAGTGAGGTCTGTGCTACTGTGCTCTTTAACCATAAAATACCATGAGGAAGAAAGGAGGAGTGCCAACCAGTAATTGAAATGATGTTGCACTTCCTTGTGTACTCTATTCTCAGTGCGAGTGTATATATGCACAGTAGGCGTGGTCAGGATTTACATCTAGAATGTCATAACTTTCTAAACGGCTTTATCTGTATTTATTGTAGCAATAATTCAGATATACACGTCATCATAAGGTACATTTCAATTTTTAATTCACATGTAACAGTGTTTCACAAGAATCCACTAGGTGGCGCTCTAATTCCAGTCATAAAGGAAAACTAATACGTTTCTTTATGAAAGAATTTTTTTTTTTTTTTTTACAAACAATGTATTTGCTATGTAAATGTAATTATTGCTTTGCTTTTCGGTTTGGCACGTTTTCCTCACAGTAACTATTCAAAAGCAATAAGGGCGGATGTTTGTACTGGAGGGCCAGAATTTCACATGAGCCTGTTTTGTGAAATAGTTCACTCATTAAGCAAAGTTGTCTCTTATAATCGAGCTCTGTGACATTTAATTTCCATTAAAACATGTACCGGTGCTCTTTCTTTACTCTGTTCTGATCTTACTTTGTGACACTAATTTTAAAAAGTTTCATTCCCTAGAATGTATTCTCAGTTAGTTTGAGGAAGTCCAGGACTTTGTCTTGTGCAAAACAACAGAATCTTACAGTATGGTTTTTTGTTTGTTTGGTTTTTTTAATGTCGGGTAATTTATTAAATGTTGGCCGAATGATTTATTTCATAAACTTCTCTATATTTATAATCTCCATCTCTACATGTACATTTTAAACATGCTTTAGATTGTGATAGTGAGCTGTGTTTTCTGCTCAGCTGATATTTAGATGAAGGTCGTGTACTTTTACAAAGTCGGGGGTTTTGGACAGATTTATCAGATGTGTTGATGGAGAAGGAGAGAAATAGAATTATTATTATTATTATTATTACCTGTTTTATTATGACCCCTCATATTACTGATCAGATCTTTCTTTCTTTAGTGCCTTTCATAAATTATTTTATCATTTTCACTAAAAATGGCAAATAAATAAAAATTCTTATAACTTGTTTTTGTATTTTTTTTATATAGAGAACAAAATTTAATGAAAAAAAAATTGTTTCTTAATAAATGATTTTTCTTTAATTAATCCTTTCATGAAATTTTTCTTTAATAATTTTTTAAATAAATTCCTTTGAATAAATTCTTAAATTATAATTAGAAATCATTTTTAACTATATATTTTTACGCAGATATAATAAATCTTTATGAAATAAATTCTTCCTTTCTTGCTTGTGTTTTTTAATCTCGTTGAATACCACTTTTTGTTTTGTTTTCCCTTCTTTTTTTGTTCTTATATGATTTATTCTTTCTTTTTTTCCTTTTTCTTTCTTTCCAGTTATTTATTCTCTCTGAATACCAGTATTTTTGTTTTCTTTCTTTCCTGTTAATTATTTAATCTACCAATAATAGGATTTTCGTCTTACTTTCCCCCTTTTTTAATTAAATTTTGTTTTTGTGTTTTGTTTGCTTGTTTTTCCCCCACTGCTCTCTCATTACACTCTCAGGCCACCAGGTGGCGGTATAAACCCGACTCTTTCACTCAGTCACGCCTTGTAAAAGCGGAGGAAGAAGAGAAGTTACGAAACCATTAAAGTAAACAGTGTCGCGTGAGAGGATGTTAGTGTTAATGTTAGTTACTTTACACTAAATAACAGAGATAGTTTATAAACCTGTTCACTACTGTTTGTGTGCAGACATACAGCGTCGTAACAGCAGACTAACTACACTTTAATTCGGAGGAAAATCAGTCAGGTTTGGTGTACAAACTGAAAAACATGGAGGAAAACAACATCGGGCAGATTTTAGTTCTTCTTCTCTGTCTGTTGGGTTACATCACGGCTTTGGTCATCAACGCCTTGGCTGGATCGGGAAAAGGTTGGTAAAGCTGTAGGGTCATTCTTTCCCTACCCGTATTCTGGGAAACCACGCCCCCTGTGTAAGGATTGGATAATGGGGTACACTCATTAGATATCAGCCAATCAGAGGGCAGAAAAGTCATACACTTTACATGTCAGTTTTACACATTAGACACTTAATCTTCTTTTTCCCACGTGGAATTTTCGCGTTTAGTGCATGATTTAATTTTATTGATTGATTGATTGGATTTTCTATTAATTAATTTCCATGTTTTCATTTTTCACACATCACATGTGAGATGTACATTGATATGATGAAATCTTTTAATCACTCCACTTTGTGTGTGTGTGCGTGTGTGTGTGTGTGTGTGTGTGTGTGTGTGTGTTTTCTTTCATACCTTTACTCTTTTATTATTTTGAAAGGTTTGTATCACTGCACTATTTTGGAAGATTTGTACTTGACTCAGATATTATTAAAAAAAGAATGTGTTCTCTCACTCAAGTACATTTCCAAGAGGAAAAAACCCCCCAGCATTTTACTCCAGACATTTTCATGTTGACCTTCAGAGTACTCATTACAAATCTAAAATGCCATGAAACATTTCTTTTGCATTCTTGCTTACTTAAATGTTTTTTTTTTTTTTTTTTTTTTTTTTTAAAAGACATCCAGTCAAATTCACATCAATTGAATTGGTTCACTGCTTTTGTAAAATGTTCTCTTTTGATGGATTTGTTAAGGATTTATACAGGACGACTTACACTCACCGGCCACTTTATTAGGTACACCCATACACCTGCTGTTTGATGCAGT
>JAOTRR010000024.1:17208048-17227539 GCA_028570945.1 Gogo arcuatus
TCTATCTATCTATCTATCTATCTATCTATCTATCTATCTATCTATCTATCTGCCTGCCTGCCTGCCTGCCTGCCTGCCTGCCTGCCTGCCTGCCTGCCTCTGTCTGTCTGTCTCAAGTCCTGATTGGCTGTTGCCTGAGCACGTGACTGAACGTTTGCGTCGTTGTAAAACGGAGGCGCTTAAATAGCGCGTGCTCTGCTGCCTCAGAACACAGCGTGGGGGCCGCGCGCGGAGGTTTTAGGTGCCAAGTCCAGGAGCGGGGTTTATTCTGCCGAGCTCCGGTGCGGGGCTGAAGGTTTATTACAGGTTCTGAAAGACGGAAACAAAAACACAACACGAGGAAACAAACCCAAATTAAACCATGGACGTGATGAGGAGAACGCTTGTGCTGTGGTTGACCTGGTCACCGGTGAGTCTTACACTTCAGCTGCTCTGTGCGTTTCAGACCGAGTAATAAATAATAAATGTTATAATTTCAGTATAATCTCCAGAAACATGCAGGATTTAGTAAGTGCACTGAATGAAGTTTGTGCTGTTGAAGCGCGTGACTTGTTCACTAGCTGACTTTGCTGGAAATATCACTACTTTTCCAGTTGTGTAAATGCTTTTGGTTTTCTGAAACTGTAACTAGTCTGATGTTGGTGGTTGAATGGCACATTATTTAAAAATCATTTAAAATTATTATTTAAAATGTAAAAATATTTAGATTTATTTCAAATTAATTTTATTATTATTATTATTATTATTATTATTATTAAAACACAGTTAGTCTATAATAATAATAATAATAATAATAATGAGTTTACTTTCATTTTAGTGATCTCTGTTCCATCTTATAATTGAGTCTTATTAAAAGTGACAGATAAGCAAAATGTCTTTTGTGACTGCAAATTTTTTTTCCATTCATTCATCTTCACAAAGCACTTAGTGAGGATCATGGTGGATCCATAGTCTATCCCAGGAACGCTGTGTGTGAGGTGGGAATACACCCTGGATTGCACGCCAGTCTATCACGAGGAGACACGCACACACACACATACTCTCATTAGGGGCGATTTACAGTCGCTGTTCCACCTACTGGAGTGTTTTTGAGAGGTAGGAAAAAAGCAGAGAACCCGGAGGAAACCCAGACAGACATGTGGAGAACATTTTAAACTCCTGAGCTCAGGAAGGAACCCTGGAGCTGTGATGCTGCACCATGTAAATGTTATTTACAAAAGACGTACAGTTAAATTCTAGATTACATTCTGCATACAACACCTCGACAATAAGTGTTTACTCAGTACACTGTCTGTCACCTTGTAGGACAAAAAGGTTGCATTTTTTCCATACGCAGTGTGTGTTAATCATTCTCTAGCGTTCATCAGTGTCGGTTAGTGAACACAGGTGGAGCTTATGATTAGTGGGAGATGTTTTTTGGTTGGTGGTCTGTTTCTCAGCCTGTTTAAAAACACTCGTCACTGTCACTATCAGTGATCCACCACCCAAATCATGCTGCTTTTACCTCAGCTTTTACTGTTGCGTTCACTCTGGTGTTCGTCTGCGTCCAGCTGGACTTACATAAACACAACATGGCTTCAACACGGGGAATTTCTGCATACTCTCTCTATTAGATAAGTTTTTTGTGATAAAATGAACAGTCAATGATCTCCTTCCTATTAGTTTTGCTGTAGTTATGGAATAATAGCCTATGATTTTGGATTAACTAGGGAATAAAGCATGTAGGGGTATGCAGTTATAGGAAAATAATCAACGACAGAGTGGTGTAATGAAGCGGAGTAACCGAGAACACCCCAAAGTTGATTATTTTCCTATAGCAGTATGTTCTGAAATATTTTATACCTCATACACCGCAGCAACTTGGCAACAATTTTTATTTTTTAGCCTAAATAATGACAATTTTTATCCATTTATTGTTGTATTTCATGCTGTGTAATGTCCAGGAAAGGTGTTGGTTCCTGTTATTACTTACGTTTTAGCCTTTGTATACATTCTCTCACCTCTTCTTGAAGTTAATAAGACAAAAATGCACCTTGTTAGTGTTACCAATGAATTTCCAAGTGTAAACTCCTCTGTTCTGAAGTTACAGCATTACCTCAGACTGTTACAAAGCACTGTGATAATGTTAACTAACTTGTTTTGAGGACGTCCCAGAACTAACGGTACGTCTTTTATTAGACGTAGTAACTATAAACGGAGTATACAACTCCATTTAACTCCACGTAACTATAAATGGCTAAAGATTACGTGTCATTTTTAAATAAATGAAACTTAATGGTTGGCAAATTGCTGTTGTATGCTACCATAATGCACCAATCCAGCTGTCAACATCTGTGTGCATTGCTGCCAATATATGACATGGTCTAAAAGAAAAAATATCCCCCCCCCCAACAAATGACCAGAGGTGTTGACATATCAAGAGAAGCTGTATGTAACTGAGACTAGATTAAGTGAGCCTGCAGTGAAGTGAGTCATTGTTAGTCTTGCGGGCTGTACGTAGTCCAGCTGTGTAACTCGTATCAAAGGTTTGGACTCCGAGGAGTAGACATATGAGTCTCTTTGGAGGCTAACAATAGCAGGGAAAAAGATGTATGTCACTCCAGAGAGCCTCCAAGTAACCGCTTTAAATCTCACCAGCCTTGTTTGTGTTGTGAAGGAATCCAAGGGTGCGTTTTATTAAGTGATGAAGATAGAACCTTTAATCAAATTAAACACAATACATGTGGTCATGTGGTTTTTCAAGCAAAACACAGATTCCTGAACCCCGCATTCTGAAATAAGATTGATAAACTGGTAATTCATGGTCTATAGTATATAGATATGTGTATATTGTCAGGGGCTGAGGAGGTGGGCGGGGTTGGGGGGTGTAAACTCTTGTGAATGATAAGTCTCGATCAGCATATATTTGAAAATGTGCGCACCTCTGATTAGAGAGTGTTCACATTCTTTTTTTAAATAAAATTTTCATGATGTAGAGAAGAACCAAACGGTCGACTCTACGTCAGCGTCGGCCTTGCAAGGGTCAGGATGATTTTAAGCAGTAGATGGCGTTTTGACCCATTTTCAACCCGTAAAATGCCAATTTTTATACAAATGGTAATTTTGTCAATATTAGCACCTGCATTGATGCGTTTAATCAATCATATCATTTAGTTTACAGCTCAAAAACACGTTTAAGTATGCAGTACTTCTTTAACATTATTTGTACAGTGTTAGATTTGACACTTGGTTGTAGGCCTATTAATTTTTAAAGGTCAAAATAGTGCTATTTTGTGACCACTTTTTGACTAAACATTTTTCGGTGGCATCCCTAATAAACATAGCTAACTGAAGTTAAATATTTACTTGTCTAATGTTAGCTAACTCGAATATACTTTGATAGATTTTATTTCACATTAATGTACATAAATGAACACATTTACCGTGACTGAAAGCAAGTGCATTTCAAGAGTAGAGAGCATGTGAGATGGGGAGGGCGTGGCATTTAGGGAGTGTTGGAGTGTTAATACTGGAGAGTTGCATAAAAACACTTGTGTAAATCAAACCAGATTAATATGTTGTTCATCTTTTGATTGGGGAGAAAAAGACTGCTCCTTTGGCGTATTTTTGAGTGATAAGCCGTACTAGCGTGTTCCGATGTTAAAATGCGGGGCTTCTACGCAAAACAGGTCTGGTAATATCATTGGAATTAATGCCACTGGATATCGTGGAAGTGTAAAATCATATAAGGATGATAATATTGTTATATGGCATAAGTCTAGTCATGAATGTAATGAATGTGAATCAGGTGGAATATTTACTGTATCATCCTTTTCCCCAAAATGCCTTAAGAAGAGAAGAGAAACTAAAACTAGACAGATTAACCACACACTTTTTTCAACCAAAGCACAAATTACAAAGCTCGAAATACAGAAGAGTGTACTGCTTTTTTGTTTTAAACAAAAGGGTTACAACATCAGAGGAAACACAGCATGAAGACCGGAGAGGACAATGGACTTGAAACTTGTAAAATAAATTGGAAACCATGAATGCAGCTGTCTATCTGCCTTTAAGTGTAAGTGTGCGTGTAATAGTTTACTCCAGTATCATTCTTAGTATGCCATCATTGAGACTTCATGATACAATGCATTGCTCAACCTTGTGGAGTTATTGATAGATTAGATTAAATGACTAATAAAAGAACCACATGGATCAGTATTTTGCTTGGTGTTATTCAGTAAGGAGAGACATGATACTGCGTAGGCACTAGAACATTCTGCATTTTTTTGCACACTTCTAATGCTTCTTTACTTGCGACGCCAGCACTTCAGCACTTCAGCCTTCAGTAGGATATTATTGCTGTAAGTCGCCCAAAATGATGTCATCTGTAACTTTTTGTATGAATGTCAATGAAAATGCAAAAAGCTGAAATGCATACAAAATACCGCAACCTTCGTCTTATCTGTTTGACCAGATGCTATCGGTCCAGATGTGCGACATCAGGATAGACCTGGAGATGGAGAGAGATGAGTGCTTGGTCAAGTTGCAAAATGTCACATCAGGTTGGTTATCTCTTTCACATTATAATAGCATTCATGTTTGGGAATAGTTATTAGAAGAGCTACTGTTGTGGTGATGTGTAAGGGGAGAATATCATAGTGCAAAATCTGAAGACATTTTGACAATACACAATATTTAAAAGCTATAAAAAACTTGAAACTTTTTTCGTAAGAAATATCCTGCACGGTATCCACTGAGATTGTCCAGAAGGGTCAGTCTTAAGGCATTTCCTCCCCGATTCTTTAAATATCTCTCATCCTTTGACACAACCCTTGAAATAGTGCTCAGTGGAACAGCATTTCTAACACATTACTGTGTCATATACTGCACTTTTTATTCTGACTGTACTCGCATGCAGGTTTTGTATGCATAATTGTGAAGTAGACGTGAGGACAGGATGCAGCAGTGAATTATATGCACATCTGGTTAATAGAAGATGTTCTGTCGGTCCCATGGCTGTAGCTAATCAGAGTGAAGTGGAGTCCATTCTCTCAGCTAGACATAACTAATCTACTGATGACTTTTTTAATAGCTGAAGCAATGACAAGTGGAGGCAGTCTAAAGTTTATCATGTATGAAGTGGAACTTTAATATAAAAAAGTTCAGAATTCTCTCAGGGTAATGTGCAAGAAATTGTTTCACGTCCTGTTAGGTAAAGGTACATTTGCGTAATCTCTAAATAATTGCTTTTGGTTTGGCGTGAGCTGCATGTACTGTTCTTAAAAGATGAGTGGCATGTAAGAAAGGAATAAAGCACACTGTGTTGTGCTGCTATAGAAAAATAATCAGTGAGGGAGTGGTGGGATGAAGTGAAACTACTGTTACTGTCCTGAAGTTGCTACATGTTCTTGAAGTGTCTTATTCCTCTTACAGCACAGCGATTTATCAACACTTAGAATTTTTTTCATTAAAGAAAGACACATCATACTTTTATCCATTTGTAGTTACATTTAATGCTCTGGAACATCCACAAGACTGTTGTCATTTATGTTATAGCAGCTATAAGCATTCGCTCCCTCACCAGCCTGTTTTTTCTTTCTTGAAGTTTTTTAAAATGTATTATTACTGTATTATTAGATTATTCAGAATGTTTGCCGTAGAAATTCCTTGTGAATGAGTGCATTAGTATGAAAATTAATCTAAACAAAATATATGATGGACAAAACCTTCTGACCAATCAGAATCGAGAATTCACCAGTGTTGTGGTCTGATCATTCTCTACAGCGGTTTCTGGACAAATCAGATCAAATGCCAGAAAAGTGAAAATGATCACGAATTGCACTAGAGTTCGGGCAAATGCCTTGTTTTGAACAGCAGAAATCACAATATATCTGTGATATCAGAACAAATGGAATATTTCAAGGGTCGATTATTTTTAAAAAATGATGCGCTGCGTAGTAATTTAGTGCTGATTTATTTAGAATTTATTGTAGTCTGATGTTTTTAAAGTTTTATTTTATGCTTTATTTAAAATTTTTTTTTTTCTCAGGCTGCAGTGGCGAGTGGGACTTTGCCTGTTGGCCGTCGGCGTCTGTTGGGCAGCTGGTCACTATCCCCTGCCCCAGATACTTTACTCATGTCAGTGACCGGGAAGGTAACACTGTTATAGTAATTGATAAAAATGTCTAAAAACAACGGGTTTAGACAATTAAATCATGATGATGGTGGTGAAAGCTGTAGCGGTTTTGTGAGTAAAACTGAATTGAATCGAATGCCTTGAAATACAAATCATCGTTGTGATTCTGCCTGCTTTGGTCAAACTCAAGTAGAAAATCTTTATGAGTTGCGAATCTAGACACGTTCACAAACCTGACTTCCTGTCTCTGGCACTATCTTTCTGTATTTCAATCATTTTCAACATTGAATCTCAGAAAACATTCATTTAAACATTCCAGAAACGTCCCAACCCATCTCCGGCAACAAAGTTTCTTTGCTAACACGTGGCATTTAGCTCTTAAATACAGTAACAAGGTTGAAAGTAACACACTTTGGTTTTAGCTTAGAATTAGCAAATGCACCAAGTGTCCTAAACTAGCATCCATGAAAATATTAAGTATACAGTATCTCTGCCTGGCTGTAGAGCAACAAGAGATGATGGCTGTTTCTCATCTTTATACTGAATAAGGAAGCTGTACGGTTTATAATAAATATCTATGCTCGATCAGATCCTGTACAGTATTCACATGTAAGCGCTGTACCCTGGTGCACTCGCATCATTCCCAAGAAAGCATCATTACGTGGTACAGATTATTAAATTGTATACATGATTTTGACCTCAGACCTCCCAGCGGAAAGGCCGTTTTTCCAAAGCAGTGAGATTTATGACACTGCAGTTGCTTACTTTAAATTGGCCTCGAATACTTTGTTTTGTGGAAGTAAGATGTCTTAGGATTTCCCTGGCAGGAATTTGCACAGATGCTCAGTTGTTTATGTGCTCTAATACCACTGTGTCTGTATGTTTATTTAAATTTAGCAAGCAAGTCTTTTTCTCTAGAAAAAGCCATTTGAATATGTACTCATAGTAATACTCTAGATTTGCGTGAACAATCTGATAAATAGTGTGTGTAGTTAGTGAGCGTGTCGCAGCTGCGAAAAACAAGAAATACAGAGAGAAAATGATAGTTAAAGCTTTTACTTTACATGCTACAGTGACACAGAGCTTTATACCACAGTGATGCTGAATTCTCGAAGCGGACCGGTCAGAAGATGGTGGTTAAGTTTTAATGCCAGCATTGATTCATTTTTTATGGCAGTATGACAGTCGCAAATCAGAGATTTATATTAATGCATTCTTTCTAATACGACACGACTCCTTCACAAGGACTTGTATAACAGACGCTCCACATAAGCTAAGATTAATAATAATCTGATAATAATCATTGACATGTTGATCGTTTCTGTGATGATGAGATGTTCGTGTAACATTTTTGGAAGGAGTCTCCAGTGTTAGCGCTTTGTAATAATCGGAGTAAAGCTGTAGCTTTAAGATTTCAGACACAACGTCTAAGGACAGAGGATGTTGCATTTTCTGAGTCTTATTAACCCTTTCACCACTGCAGACCACTATTCCGGTCTCATTGTAGTAGGGAAACCCCTGTGTATTGTATATGCCGACTGGTTGAGAAGTCAGATTCCCCGGGATTTCCTGCGACGTAATTTAGATAAGCACAATGTTATTTTATGTTAAGTAGGGTTACACATCTTTCTTTCGGTAAATATGAGTGGATAAAACACAAATTTACCTGTGTTCAGTATATTCTCGAAGCAGAATTCATCTAGTTTCCAACGGTACCAAATATGTCACTATGGCACACACTCTAGTTCACGATATTTTCTTTTAAAATTGTGTACTGGTTTATATTGAATTTATCACAGTTAATGGTTAGTGTTAATGGTATTTCTCATATAAAGTTATATAGTGTATATAGCAGTCTGTGTATGAAGTTATGCAGTGATGAAAGGGTTAACTTCAAGCGAAAGTGAGAGAAGAATTGTTTATAGCTGCTATAACATAAGCGATAACAGGAACTAACTTGTTTCACTTACGATTTAACAACATTGTAGTTTTTGGCAAACTGCTGTGGGATTTGGTTTTCTTATTTAGGACATGATTCTAGATAAAACCTGAAGTAAATGTTCGAATGGATTGTGTCTTTAAAGCCAGGACTTTCGCACTGAACTCGGGTAGCGATGTCGTTTATGTAAGGCTTATCAGGCTATAATCATAAAGCTTTAAAGAGAGCCATTTCTACATGGAAATAAAAACACGTTTCATTTACATATTAGTAAAATAACTTTCATGACTTTCATATCTAGATGAAATGAAAGGTAGGTTTTTTTTTAATTAAAGGTCAAAATTTGTGTTGTATTCCTTCCTCTGAAAAATAAGGAATAAAACATGACTGGGCATGGTGTTACAGAAGAATAATCAACGACAAATCCGGACGTTTTTATTCCTTTTCTACTACAGCAATTTGACAAACTTGCAATTTTTTATTAAGTAAAGAACGATATGTATTGTTTATCCGTTTATAGTTTCCTGTTATCTCTTACATTTTTGGCAGCTATAAACATCGCAAACTACGTCGCGAAGTCTTACCATGCTGCGTTTGTATGTTCTAACGTATTACTGTATTATCACAGTTCATTTAAAAATGCACTTAATTGAATGCTTATAGTAATAAGGTCTGAACATGGAACAGAAATCAATGATTACACACGTTTAAAAAAAAAAAATTAATCAGTTTATGTGAAGCATCCACTATACACGTCCCTGTGTAAGCTGTGTTACTATGGAAATGATAACGTATCAGAATGAGTGCGTTATTATATAAATCTGTCATTTCTTTTCATTATAAGCATGACTCTTGTATACACTTTGTTCATTTGGCTCCATGTCAGCGTATAGCTTTAACTTTTTTTTTCTTTTTTTTTTTTTATCTACAGCTTTGATAGTTGTTCTACAAACCCAGTCCAGATATAGTTAATGTCTATCAGGTCACAGCTCCTCCTTGATGAAAGGGACAAGCTTTGCCTGTGAAATGGGCCTCTGAGAGATTTCTTTTCAAAGCTTATTCCAAACAGGGTTTGAGGGATTTAGGTGCTTCAGGGCAAAGTGGCGAGGATTTATCGTCCTGCTGTCGAAAGCCTCCGGAGTTTGGTGATACTGGCCAGATGTGATGGGGGAGAAGCTTGTTCCAGACGGGATGAGCTGACAATACAATCAGCCCCCTTCAGGGTTATGATGGGAAAAGCAGATGGAGAATCGATGGAATGCTGTGCTGCACTCTACAGACGATGAAGCCATATGTATTATTGACCGACTAACGATCTTGGTGTCATCAACAAAGAGGAACAAAGCGAATGAGTGCAAGAAAATTTACAACAAACAGATTGAGAGATTAATATTTGGCTTTACTTTCCTCTTTTGACCTTCTAGGAAATCCAGCTTTCTTGATACTTTGGCACGGCACAAAACATATATTAAAAGTCGGAATTTGTTTTTGACATGGAAGCTTTTATGAATTTACAATATATGCCAGAAAGAAATTCAGGTAGGAGCATAAAGTGTACATGGAAATATTTGTCTGGCTTCCTCTTGATGACACTGATGATAAATAGCTCTGAGGTGCTTTGTAACCAATATGGCGGTCCATTTCTCTGACTCAAGACCATCCTCTAACACAATTATCTAGTTACATTAACATTATGAAAAGTCTGCAAAATAGGTAAAGCATTCAACCAAGTCCAAGAGAGCATAAAACCCAAACAGAGTGAATTTAACCAACCAATCGTGAGCATCTGTGAGCTCATGTATGCAGAAGAGGGCAGATAGCGCCCTAGTAACTGTCATGTGTTAGGGACAGCTAGCTAGCGTGTGGGAATTGACAAAAAAATGACCTAATTGAGAGAAATTTGGGTGAAAATTCAAAGAAAAAAGACCTTATAAAGTGTATAACTACAGATAGGTGATGGTTTAGCACTATCTAATAAAGAAAAAGCCTTTGAAAGAGTTAACATGAGCTGCCTTAGTGATCAGTGCAGCGAATTTCGTCCATCACTATCTGTTAAGAAAACGTTAAGGGGTCCAGATTGAAAGTGCTAGGATAGCTGTGAGCCTTGATGAAACAGAACTAATATTGTTTTTGTAATGTAAAAGGTTAATCAGTGTAACGTAGCACTTCCACCCGAATATTCGTCCACATTTTAAATACATCATTTTCAACCACTGTGAGAATGAAGGAGTGGATAAGAGTCCAAGAGTTTGGACTGTGATTGAGGAAATGTGTGTGTTGAAGTGTGTATTTGCGAAACTTTTTTTCCTCTGAGAGATCTTGGCCCCAAGTTAAAGCTAATTCATGATCTCTGTTCTATAGCATCTATACCAGGGACTGAAATATTGTGTTTTTGATTCTTATGTCTTAGCCTCGGAGTGCATAATAACACAGAGTCAAATCCCAAGATTCATGTTTAAACTTAGTTTGTTATTTTCATTTTAGAGGTTGTATAGTATGACAAATTCACAGTATATCACGTTATCTGCTTGCATTATTAAAGATGATATGAATACGATATACACTGAAGCATCAGTGCAAATAGTTACTTACGTAGGGAAAGTGTTGGAATATTTTGTGCAGCGTTTATTTATTTTTTTTTACATGGATGCTTTAGTGGTTCAGCTGACATTAGCTAGCAAACTAGTTTGGTTTGTTAGCAAGCTAGTTTGGAGTCCATTGTTAATAATTGACTGTAATAATTTAAAGTAGCTGTGTTTCAGAAGGAAGAGACCGAAGCTCAGTATTGCTGCTTTAATATTGGTTACGCTTCCAAAGTTGGGAATTTAATAAACTCACAAAGCGAAGTTATTTAATACCAGAAATTAATTTTTATATTCTTATTTAATTTTTTTTGTTTGTCTTTGAGTTGAGTCTGCCTACTGTTTTAATGTTCAACTTAACAAAATTATTGTTTTTTAAACCTTTTATATACAGCAAAAAAAATCTAAATTACAACTCAGTGTTGAATTAATACCTCGTCTGTTGAATTTATCGTTAATACCTTCAATGTTGAATCGCCTCTTACAGTGTTCACCTCAAGCTGAATGCAAATAAAGTCGATTCAGCACTGTGCAGCGAAGTGAAATGGAAAACAAGTGTTAGGAAACACCGAGCCACTCGGATCCCGGAACATGTCATAAATTCAAGGAGGAAGGGCCCTCGTGTGTCCTGACACGTCTGAACTTTTTACCCAGAAGCTTTACAGTAGACAGCAATTTATTTTATGAACAAAGTAGTTTTCATGGTCATAACTCAGCTTATAAAAACATCGTGATTTCTCACACCACTGCCACGCTGGCAAAGTCAGCAAGAAGGAACCGTTAGAGTGATCAGTAAAGATGGCTGTTTTGGGGATTGACCTGTTGGCCTTCATTGTTTTATTAGATTGTGCTACAAAAACAGGTTGCATCTTCCACTCATGCCTGTGATTTAATTCCTAGCTTTATGTAGTTTCAGAGGGAAACAAGTACTTCTGCCTGTCAGTTTTATTTAAGGTTGTGCATTTATTCCAGCCCACCCTCACATCCATTAGAGGGTGTTAGATTAAGGTTCTTACTAATAGAAGTTACACTTTTGGCGCGCGCGCGCGTGTGTGTGTGTATGTGTGTAATATATATATGGAAACATGGGCATTTATGTCTTTCACCATTACAGTTCAACCACTTGTATAACCCCTTTGATGAATCACACTCTTAAAAATAAAGGTGCTAAACATTTTTCTGGTTTCACAATGAAATCAAGAATCACCATTCATGTAATGGTAAGAAGTGATTCTTCAGTTTTTTGTAGTACCTGACAAAGATGGTTAAAGAACCATCCATCAAAATGTCTTTTAGAGTAGTTCAAAATGCTTGATAAGAACTACAGTGCTATAATATGCAGTTCTCAGTGTTTACTTTATTACAGTAAATCCAACAATCATGATTGTACTTCATAGCATAGAGCCATGGCTATAGACAAAACCAACGAGTGTTTAAAAAAAAAAAAACATGGACGGTGTGGCTCCATGCCCTTCCGTTCTATAGAATTGAAGCCAAAATTACTCCACCATCTTGTCAAATTTGGAGCCAGAATCTGCGCAGTAGAGATGAGTCAAAGTCAGGTACACCTACTGATTTGGTAGGCCCACCCCCTTCTCCCACTACCAAGGTCCAGCATATTGCCAAGGCTGTCAATCACTTCATTCCCAAGTGTGTCCACACCTTCTTAAGATATAGTAGAATAATGTTTTAAAAACTAATTTCTGGGGGAAAGTAAAAAATGTGCAGATATCAGCATAGGGAACACTAACTGTTCGAATTAGACACTGTAGATGGAAAGACAGTTTAGACTAGAAAAGTGACATGGAAAATAGGCTGTTTTGTCAGTGAAACACATGAGGATGGGCGAAGCTATACGTTACACTGCAGCCAGCCATTAGAGGCGCTAGACCTGGGATTGCTGACTTTTATAGATGTTACACTGTCTGTGTTTTTTACAGTCATTGGACAAAACCAATGGAAGCAGGTGAGGGTCAAAACCAGGAAATCATAAATCAAGGGTCTGAGGCTCGGACTTAAAAATACAAATACTGTATGCAGAGAAGGATTGTGTGACGAGACAAAGAAACAACAAAGAGTATAAATACACAAACTATTCAAAGATTAAACTCGGAACATGACAGAATGGCCAGACTGGTTGAGTCATTGATAACTCAAATCACCACTCTTTACAACCGTGGTGAGCAGAAAAGAATATCAGAACACACAATATGTCAAATTTTGAAGCGGATGGTGGAACCTGATGTGGTCTTCTGCTGTTATAACCCATCCACATCAAGGTTCACTATGATCTGTGAATGGACAGTGGGGTTCTCATGTGTGGTTCCAGAGCTTTGTTCATCATGTAGATTCCCATTCTATCACTTTCAGGAAACTCCTAAACACTCAGATCTTCCATGAACACTCAGCAATGCAGAAAAACCTTCAGTACTCAGAATGAGTGCATATGAAGTGATTGATGACCCTGGTTACGACATGTTCTTGGAATTCTATTACAAGCTAGCTTTCTTGCGCTTGTGAGATTGTCTAACTTGTGGTTTCATTGCCTGCACTAGCTCTTACACCATCCTATGCTTAGCTGAGGCTCTCACTGAAACATCACAACATGCCCAACTTCTTATTCTTGTTTTTCGGACTGATGAAAGCATTCCTCTGGCAAGGCTTCAATTCAGATCAAATCCTGTCTACAGCGTGGACCATAATAGCAACACGTTCTCCATCTAGCTCGTCTGTCTAGTCTCTGTTGCCAGAGATTATCTTGACTGTATCATGTGCATCTGTAAAAACACGCATATCTGGACTGTAGCTTGCATTCCAGTCGGGCTGGGTGGGTGATATGATCATGCGATATTGATATCACGATATCAAGAAGATATTAAGTAAGAAACGTAATGTATTGGCGTTAGCATCGGGTGTTGAAGCTTTTATACCTTTTTGTTATTTATTTACTGTAGAGTTACTTACTAGACTAGACTATATCTGTATATTATAGTGGTTTAATTTCCACTCCTTTTCTTTCTCATAATTCTTTTATTAGTATTAGATAATAAAAAAAACCCTGAATCCAGACTGGCCCTTATTTCAGCTTTGTTAGCACAAGTATACTGTGACGTAATTTTGTATAGTATTGATATGATCTGATATTTTTGCCGTATCACTGTCTTCCATCCATTGAGATTAGGTGGTCTTATGGAATGAATTTTCTCTATTAAGGATTTTGTAGGTATTATTTCACATTCACATGTTTGATGTTATTTTTCAAAGCATCTCAGAATGTAGTTAAGGTTCCAAAAGCATTCGGCTCATGGAGCTTATCAGTACTCTCACTGATTAAACGTGAGTTGAAATTCTGGACAAAAACAAGACCATCATCAATTACACCCGTTCCACAGGGAGAGCAATTCAGCTGCTCGCTGAGGAAATCAGCCATATCTCCAGTGTCAGACTTTTTCCAAGCACTTTGAGCATGTTCCCTACAGAGCTATGGAGCGGCTTCCTTATTCGTCAAGAAAATGAGCTGAGCTGCCTCGAACACATGACAAGAAATCATCTATTCAGTGTGTTCAATATTCATGCAGCTTTAGTTGACGGGCGATGCTTTGCTTTAAATATTGACAACCATAATACATCTCTGCAGGAATTACTTTTACCTTAGTATCCATGTTGGATAATTATTAGATATAAGGAATAAAAATACTTGGGTTATGCTGTTATAGGAAAATAATCAACAGTGAGGTTAAGCGAGGAAGCAGCTTGTCACCAAGAAACCATGAAGCGCAACATCCTCTGTTCTAATTTATTAAAGAACATTTTATCCATTTATAGTTACATTTAATGTTCTGGACTTCCACAAAACAAGTTAGTTCCTGTTATCACTTATGTTATAGCAGCTAACTGAGAAAAAGCTAAATTGTTCTCTGGTCTATGACATCCATGTCATGGAAAACGTAATTACAAAGCGCTGACACTGGAGACTCCTTCCAAAAAACGTGAAATAAACATCTCCTCACAGAAAACGTCACCATAGCAACAACTACTCATATACTGTACAAGTCCCTGTGTAAGTTGTTACCATAGAATCAATAATATATTAGAACAAGCGCATTAATATAAACCTCTGACGTGCAGCTGCTGTTATAGAAAATTAATCAACACCTTGTGACCAATCAGAATTCATGATTCTGTTCAAATCAGAAGGCAGTGCAATCATTTGTGTACGGTCTCGAGTAACGTCCTGGTTTAATGCAACCACAATTAATGTAGCATAATGTCATAATTTGAATAAACACAGTTTCAGTCATGACTTCAACTTTGTTCTTATATAGTCAGTTGTTTTCTTGTTGCTTTGGTAGTTAATGATTAATGATTAATGATTCTCACCTGGTGCTCGTTATCACTGATTGCCCTGAATTTCAACATTTGGAGAAAGTATTTTTTTTCCCACAATAATAATGTAGCTGCATTTTAAGCCAGATGTGGAAGGAAGTTGATGCTGATGTGTTAGATAGCCGAGAATTATGAGGTCAAAACACAGGCATATTGGCTCACCAGAGCAAAATTCATGGTGAAGATCTAAACGTGGAAGTTGTTTAGAAAAACTAAAGTGAAGGAATATACAGTATGTAGTGTGTATAATACGGTGAGAAAGCAATATGTAAAACCATTTTTGCGATACATAATGGGGAATTTGGTGAAATACTAGCAAAATAGCACTGACCGAAGATTTTTTTTGATAAAGATTTTAAAATACAATAAATAATTTTAAGAAATACTTAAAGTGCAGTTTATTGCAATATCATATCATATATCATATTGTCCAGTCTTACAAAGAATTAGTAAGAAGAAATCTAGGAAAACAGGAAACTAGACAAGTACAAACTTGTATCTGTGTATAAGAATATAGATGCGCTGATTTAATGAAAAATAACTAGACGAGTCTCAAGGTATTAGATACTGGATTTGGAGCTTCGGTGTTCTGTGACATTTTACCTAACGCTGTAGATGTTTCTATGCCTTGATTCTCGTGTTCCTCAGGAGTAAATGGAGCTCTAATTAGAGGAGAATTTGCTATAAGCAGAGACGGTGTTTTATTCAATATATTCATCAATTCATGTCTCCATTTACAGTGAATAATAGCAAAGTAACACAACTTTAATTCGAAAATGTTATAATTGGACGGAAAACTCCACATTTCATCTTGTCAGTTCTTAGAGGTGACTTTTAAGAAAGTCATTGCAAAATTTAGGTTTTAAAATCCAATTAAGCCATGGAAGCAAACATTCCAAGCAAAATTGCATTAGTTATGAGGAGGAGAACTTTGACTACTCCAGTCAAAAGAGACAAAAAAGCAGCAAGAAGTATCCAGAACTAACTCTCACCTCCTGGGTCTCTCTGAAAGTAGTGTAATGATCCCTGGTGCCTTCATGAGTCACTTCCCAGCAGGAAGTGAAAGTGGGGAAAAGAGGAAGTGGAAATGAATGGTTAAAATCTTTATTAACTTTAAGTCTTTCTTCACTTGGACGAGGAGAATTACTCCGAAGATAAAGAATTCTCTTGTCCGCTCGTCATCCGCAGTAAATCAGACCCCATTCGGACACTTTTTTTCCGTTCTCGTGTAATTCTTTTTGCCCTGATTTCCAGAAACATTTAGCAGGATTTGAGTCCAGGACTGTCAGCTCTCTCTTCTCCTCTGTTTTTAAGAAAACATCATGACTCAGTCCAGTTAGGGAAAGGTGAAGGTTATCAGCAGTGTTTGATTTCACAACAATAACAAAAAACGAAATGAGGAAACCTCTGAGGAACTGTTATGATAGGAACATCTGGGAGTTGAGAGCAGTGCATGTTTTATTCTATTTACATTACGAAGGATTATTATAATTTACTGCGTCTACGGGCTGTTTTCAGCTTCTTCTGTAGAGACTAGCTGTGTTACCATTACTGCTAGAGGAAGTATTTCATTGCTTAGTTAATTTCTGCCTTCTTTCTGTAGGTAATATATCAAGGTTCTGTACAGAGCACGGATGGACCATCCTCGACCCTGCTTTGAGCGCTGAAAACTGCGGCTACAGCATCAATTTCACAGAGGTGGAGGTATAATCAGGAATTCCTTTAAAGCTTTTAATGTGGGTAATTCATTCTCTGTTTAGGTCAGGGTTTTAATTACTGTTATTACTGTTGAGCGCTTTCAAGGCCATTGGAAAATTCTCGATATACTGTACGCACTGTAGTATACATATTCTCAATATACTGTACGATATACTGTAGTATGTTGCTTAGCAACCGAAGCTAACTGTTAACAGACTACGTTATGTGGCGGAAGAAATGCTGATTGTGAATATAATTAATATTAAATTATTTAATGAATACTGGATTTCATTGTTTTTGTTACAATAAAAACAATAAAGCACTCGAGAGAAGGTTTACAATTCCACATTCGTCTGGATTACAAATGACACCTACACAGATTGTTCCAGCCAGGATTTTTATTGCTAACTACGTAATATGCTCTTAAAGTAAATATTCATGGTCAAAATTAATTATTTGTAAAAATATAAAATGCTGCTTGCATAAGTATTCAACCCTTTCAGACTAGTACTAAGGGTAGAACTACCTTTTGCTACGATAACAGCTTTAAGACTACTGGGGTAAGTTCGTACCAGCTTTAGTTTTTAGGTTTTTTTCAGCAGCCTAAAGCTGGTTCTCTAGTGAAAAAAAAAAAAATCCCTCTGTATTTTGCTTTATCCATTCCCCCGACAATTTTGACAAGAAGCTCAGGTTATGAGGATGAAAATCATCTCCAGATGATGATGTTGCCACCACTGTAGGGATGGTGGATATTGATGTATGGCCTGCGTTAGCCCCCCTCATATTCACTGGGTAACTCTTGTGCTTTTCTTTCATATGGTTCTTTTTGAGCAACAGTTTCTTTCTAGACACTCTCCTGTACAGACCTCTACTATGCAGAGCTCTTGAAGTGGTTTTCTGGTGCAGCCTTCACTCGACTCTCAGCCACTGTACGCCGTAACTCCTTCAGAGTGACTGTTGGCCTCACTGTGGCTTCCCTCACCAGTCTCCATCCTGTTTTCATGCTGTGTTTTGAGGGACAGCTTTCTCTAGTTAGTGCTTGGGTGGTGTGATGCAGCTTCCACTTCCTCAGTATTGATCTAACAGTGCTTACTGGGATGTGTAAATGGATAAAAAGTATAACGTGTTGTTCTATAATGAATAAAAAATTGTAATTGTTCCCACATTGCTGTGTATAAGAGGTAAAAGAGGAATAAAACATTTGTGAAGTGCTATAATAGTAAACAATACATCATGGGGTGGTAACAGTAGCTCATTCTTCATCACACAACCTTATCGTTGGTTAATTTCCTGTAACAGCACAACCCAGGTGTTTTATTCTTTACTTATTGGCACATGCCTATTTCCTATTTGTATTTTGAACCTGTAGATAGTTGAGTGTGTGTTGTGTGCAGGATGTCTCTCATGGTGAATTCCTGCACTCGGTAAGGATCGGATACACCATCGGCCATGCCGTGTCTCTTGCCTCCCTCGTCATCGCCATTTTTATTTTGTGCTTTTTCAGGTAAGCCAACAGTTCGAACAGGTTACGGCATGCAATCGTTTGCTTTCCTCAGGGCAGTTGCAGTGCGTCACTGAATTACGCTGTTTTATGTAACTTTACTGTCCATTAAAACATACACACTATGATTAGCATTAAATGGCTCCAAACGAGTTCTACATTCAGATTTCTGTCATAGCTTGCAAAACAAGCAGCACAGCATGTGTTTCATGTTATCTCTTTCCCATTATGCAGAGCTGGCTCTGATAACACACCTCTACTTATTGGCCACATCTTAAGTAGCTTTCCTTTTTTTTGTGCCTTTTAAAGCATCACAGTCAATTAAACAGGAAAACAGGCCTCGCGCTTGCTGTCGTCTCCCAAATGAAAACAACACATACCAGATGGTCGCTGCGTAGAGCAGTTGCTAATACTGTACCTAGAACAGTATGTGTCGCAGAAAAGAAAGCAATTTGTAGATATGAAAGATATAGTTAGGAGATAGATTATTGTTTTATGGTGTTTCATGTCCAGGAAACTCCATTGTACGAGAAACTACATCCACATTCACCTCTTCCTGTCATTCATCCTGAAGGCCATTGCGGTGATAATGAAGGACGTGGCGCTCTATGAGGTGGATCCAGACGAGTGCAATCCTGGTTCCGTAAGCAGTTTCACTACATAATTCTTCCGTTTTGAAATCTCTAAACAATTTTTCTCAGTACTGAAATCCCAATTATTTAGCATGACTATTTATTACAATCATTCCACTAACCCAATATAGGAAAAAAATAGTGTTTTATTATCTTTTATAGTGTCTTTTATATGCACTTTATGTAATTTTTTAAAATATGAACAGCTCTGATTGTAGCTCTGACTACAAGGTAGCTCACAAGTTAATATTAATGCACTAATTCTATATCGTTATTGTTGCTATAGTAACAGTGAATTAACAGGGACTTGTATGGAGGATGTTGCACATAAGTCTGTTAAGTGTAATAATTGACAAATTAAAAGCGTGTTATTGAACAAAGAAAAACACATCACTGTTGATATGGTGAACTTTTCTGTAAGGAGATGTTTATTTCAAATTTATAGAAGGAGTCTCCACTGTCGGCACTTTGTCACTTTTTTAAGTTTTTCTCTTAATTAGAAAAGTTTTCTTATTAAGAGAAAGTGAGGGAATGACTGTTTAATAGAAGAAGAAAAAGCCTTTATTTTGTCACATGTACTCTCGAGCACAGTGAAATTCTTCCTCTGCATTTAACCCATCTGAAGCAGTGAACACACA
>JAOTRR010000024.1:17237958-17251515 GCA_028570945.1 Gogo arcuatus
GTTGTCTTTGTACTATTTTCAATGAAATATAAGGTTTCCATGATTTGCAAATCATGAATTCTGTCTTTATTTACATTTTACACAGCGTCCCAACTTTTTTGGAAACAGGGTTGAAGGTAGAAAATACATACTAATGGTACATGAGGCTACCACATCAGTGACAAGAAATAGTACAGTTTAGTACTGAGAATGTACAATAGGAAAATTTGTATGAGTGATTTGAGCAATAATATATTTCAAGTCATTTGTATATATTTTTTTTTTATTGTTATTATTTATTTATTTATCAGTCAATTTATTAGTGTATGTTTCTTCCTGTTTATTATTGACTTAATGTATTATATTTTCAAATCATTTTTATTTTATTTTTAATTCATTAATTTATTTCTTTTGAATTTATTATTTATTTTTTTAAGCTGTTTCTATTCAGCTGGTATTTTTAAGCCTAACTGTGTTTTTCAAGCTATATTTTTCCAGCCAAGTGTGTATTATGATGAATGAGACTAGCTGTAAGGCACATTAGCAAAACAATGAGTTCAGATATCAAAAAATGAGATACGTTGGGGGGGGGAAATTGGGTACATTTCAATTTTGACCAAATTAATCCAAGCACCATTAAACCAGTGCATTCACTCTGTTTGAGCCAAAAGAAGATCAGAATGGAAAAATCGAAGTATATTGAACATAAATGGCATTTGTCTTGTTTCCTTTACAGATGTTGGGATTTTATTGATGATGATCTGTGGTGGATTATAAAAACCCCCATTTTGATAATAATCCTGGTGAGTTGCTTAGTCTCTTCCTATAGCCTGGAATCGTAGCTGAAGATGTGTCATAATCAATGGATGTCAATATTTGCAGTTGAATTTCGTCCTTTTCATGTGCATCATCCGGATTCTTCGTCAGAAAATCAACTGCAGGGACATCGGCAGGAGCGAATCGAACCAATACTCGTGAGTTAAACATAAATCAGAGAAGGTTTATCATCACAGGCTTTATAAAGAGCATGTTTATTCCCTGTTGAATTGTGTTGTGTAATTATATTGATTTTGCTTGTAGTGAGGATTTAATATTGAAACTGCACACATTGGTATTTGGACCTCAGACATAACTACATGCTACAGTGCTAGACAATGAGCTGCGCATATGCAGTGGAGTTTGAGTGAAATAGACTTCTGGCTTATAATTCTGACGTTGAACTTAGGCACATTTTTTTCTTGTGTGATATCGGCTCGAGCAAAGCGCAGTATTCCGTCCAGCCCGCTGTCTGACAGTTTGTTGTACCACAATATCTGTTTTATCTGAAGTTTATGTTTTGGGCTGTAAAGATTCTCAACAAATTTAAGGAATGCCATTCGAGGCTGATATTAAATGCACAAATATGACACGATTAAATAATGGACAACATTACAGGGGACGCATCTTAATCAGAGACATTGTTTAATTTGAGGATGGAAATTTTTAATTTTATAAAATCATGAACAACATTTAAAGTGAGCTGTAATTGTAGCACATGAGTGCTTGGTCAGCTTATCCTTCAAAGCAGGATGTTTTCTTTACAGGAAAGTGCATCGAGTTAACCAGAACATTGGCATTACTTTATTAATTGTGAATTAAAAAATGGCATTATAAAATAAGCTACATTCCATGCACACATTACAATTTCACGACCGTGATTGAGGATCTCATGGCTATATTAAGTTGTGCAGATTAATTAACTGTATATTCACAATATAAAATATTGTGTAAGAATAATATGATTTGCTGGATCAAGTGCTATTTTGTAAGCTGCTGAATAATGAGTGTGGAAGCCAGGTTGTTAAATTAAACCAGATTCATCATGATTAACGTGACATGACATTTACATTCCATTCGACAGGCAAGAAAAAGAACGTGGCCTGGTTCTTCTGTCTGCATTTTCTATCCGTGATTTTTTCTTTGCTTAAATGCAAGTGCTTGTGTTTAAAGGCGATGGTTTAGATGCTAATGAAAACCCTGTATTGGGACGCTTCTACTCAAGAAAAATCTGGTAACCTCAGATGCATGAACTACACGCAGATAATTTTAATAATCTGAATGTGGAAAGAAGGAAATGACTTAAATATGTGTGTAAACCAACTCTGAATACAAGGAACTTCCCTCACGTTAATATGTAACTTTTGAACTTAAGTTGCTGACTCCGTGTATTATCCTTTATGATTACGGGAGCAAATGTTCCGTATTTGTTATACTCTATTTTGCAGGAGGTTGGCGAAATCGACTTTGCTTTTGATTCCTCTGTTTGGAATAAACTACATCATCTTTGCCTTCATGCCTCATCATGTGCAGTCTTATATGCGGCTGGTGGTTGACCTTATGTTGGGTTCTTTTCAGGTATGCGATAGAACTTTGTCTCTCTCTCTAACACACACGCACACACAATGTCTTTATATCACTCTGTTGTTTATCTGGTACGGATTCCTGAAATGCCAGGAAAATCCATAAAGTGGCAGCGGCAATGTTGAATACGTCCTGGGATCTGCTGTCCCTTTCCCCCTCGCTTTAGCCAGACGTTTTTGTTTTTCAGCCAAAAATAGCTGTCAGGGGAAAGAAGCACCACCCCCAGCTCATCTCTTTTTCTCCAGAGTCTAATAAAGTATATGGAGAGTGAAATACACCCACGTCTTTGGTAGTAAATATATTGAATTTAGAATTCCCCAAGGCATCAGGAAAGGTTATGGAACATCGCAGATCTTACTGTTTGTCTGAGAATCTGTTTTTTAAGGGCTGTAGGGAGAACATAGAGGACACCCAGACATTACATGTGGTCTTTCAGTGTGGACTCAATAAAACTGTCTTATTAGCTGCTGAAGAATTGCACAATATTGCACATTTCCTAAATACTTTATCATTTATGTATATGTATGAAATCTGTTCATACTACAATTGCGCAAGTACTATATATACATATTTTAAAATGTATTTTAAACTTTATATACATACTTTTCAGCACCTTATCATCTACATTTTATTATTATGCTATAATTTCATGTTGGTTGGATTGCTGCTAAATGAAATTTTGTTGCTTGTACAATGACACAGAATTTTATCTTAAGAATTCAGGACTATTCTCATCATTTATGTACTGTTTTTCCTCCCTCAGGGCTTCTGCGTTGCCATCCTGTACTGTTTCCTAAACAGAGAGGTAATATAAACATTAGTTAAATATTTGATTAAAATGAGAAATAATCATTGGGGTGAGTAAAAAGTAAAACGAATTAAAGGTGCCATTCGTAATTTTTAATGCAATTTTTAATCATATAATCTCAAAGATAGAGTAAGAAAACTATGACTTGCAGTACAGCCGTGCAGTAGATCTGGCTAGGCTTCATTTTATTCCCTATGTATACACTTTTAATACATCATCGCCACCCACTGGATATATTTTGAACTGCAGTAACATACAGAGCATACTTAAAATTATGGTTAATTTTGTATATTATTGTTTTAGGGTGGTTTTGAGAACGAGGATTTAGGTACTCGTAGTGTAGTACTCGCCTGTAGAAAGGCTAGCACTAGCACGTTTCAGTCTCCATCCAAAAAAAAAAACCTCTGGCAAATGATTCCAAGTGCAATGCTTTAGTGAACGAACAAAAAACAATTACATTGCGTTGTAATTATGCTCTTATGTCCAGTTGAACTTTTGTCGTAACATACTCTGTCAACCAGTCAACAGTCAGGGGCCAAGCATCCATATTTGAATGAACTTCCCATTGACATGATTCCAATTTGCATGGCAAATTTCATCAATCTCTGCCCACAAAATCATGCATTTCCTGATGGGTGTCAAAACATCCTTGTTGGGTTAAGTGATGTCCCAAACCGGGCATGATCACGTTGGGCGGTTATATTTAAACATCTTTTGCTATTTTTCCCAGAAAAGATAGTGTTAATCTTGTAAAATTGATTTTTCAGTTCTCTCGTGCATTTCTCTAATTGTGCTTCAGGTGCAGTCTGAAATCAAGCGGAAGTGGCGGCGATGGCACATGCAGAGGTTTCTGGGCACCAACACCAAATACCACCAGCAGTCTCTGGCCAGCAATGGCAGCACCCAGATCACTGTACTGACCAAGTGCAGCCCCAGTACGCACCGCATCTCGGGCTGCATGGACGACTTCTCCAGCATTTGAGATGACGGAATGGCCTAATATGCAAATCAGAACTCTCCCACACTCCCGGGTCAATCCTGAGCTGGTTTCCATCATCACAATGTGAACGGCCTGGCAGTGGAATGCTGTGGCGTTTAGATGGTCAGTGTTAAATAGGCATGTGGTCTAGTGTAGCCATGATGGGAATGCTGATGTTCTTAGTCATTCTAATAGCTAGCCCTAGCGAGGGAGGCTGGGTGGTCGGGACAGGTTTTCCCATTTATGGTTTCAGGACATGTCATTATCAGGAACCTTTCTGACATGCAAATGTTTTTAATCATCATGTTCAGCATCTAAGAGCGAAGAAGAGAGACAGAGGATTCCACTCTGTGAAGTACTTGAGTGTAGAATGTGTCCTGTTCAAATTCTGAATCATCCCCAACTCTTTCTCACACACACACACACACACACACTCGTCCCAGGTTCGGATCAGTGATGTGAGGGCTGACATTTCGTGCTGTCATCTCCCTTCATCTGGGCCTCATTAGCCTGCACTGGTTGGATTAAATTGTCACTTCTCAAACCCTTAATTACCTGTAAGATGGCCTCAGAGGTGTGTATTACGCCTGTTTTATTTCTTTTTTTGCTCTCATTATCATTTGGATGTGACCAGCATGAGCAATCTGTCTTCTTGTCTGCTTTTCCTATTTGTTTATCTTATCCTTCCTTTTTTTTTTTTTTAAATTGCAGACCCCTGGTCTGTTCCACTGACAGTCATAAAGAATGTTTCATAAAGTATGTATGTATGTATGTATGTATGTATGTATATATTCAGGGTGTTTTGTGCCTGTAACGTTGTTATTTTATAGATCTCTCTGTAAGTGTTGGCATTGTAAGTTGGAATTTTGTAAGTTGAGGATTTGTACTGTATATGAAGTGTATTATAGTGCTGTATTAGTTCAGACAGTTCAGAATACTCATATTATTTATATTTGTAAACGTAGTTTATCATTTTGGGACCAGAGTGTCTGTGACTGATCAAAATCACATTTTCTGTGGATTGGTATGATTCGCATGAATGTTTACATGCATGCTCCAAATTCATGTGTAGAAGAGAACACATTTATGTACATGATGTTATACTGAGACTGGTCAATTAAATGATTTTGCAGATATTTCTCGTTCACGAAAGCTGGAAAAGTGATACATTTCATGTCTTGCGTGTAATGATGACAGTCAGTGCTTCTAGACATGAAGACAGCGAATAAGAATGAAACAGATGCCGGTGATGAGTGTATAAGAGAGATACCATCTTTGTTTATCCGTACTCTAAAATACATTCCATCTTTTATTTATTACATCCGGTAAATCCCTTGTTAAATTATTCCCATATCCCCCCTACTTTCAGCGACGTTCATCTGGGCCCAGTGCTTTCCGACGTGCAGCACTTGACCCTATCAGTCGCAGGAGTCAGACTGAGCAGTCAGACTTGGTCTCTAGTTTGATAAGGAATCCTGCAGATCCCATTGTTTTAATAAACTGGATGGTCCAACAGCAGACGCTGGTCCTAGGCCAGCTACACTTAATCTCATAAGACAGCAGTCTTAAAGACTTTCCTGTGGTGGACAACATACAGCTACAAAGCACTGACAGTGGAGATAAACATCTCTTTGCAGAACATCTCTTTACCTCTGAGGTCTGCAAGGATTTTTATTAAAAATGGAGCTATGAAAAAGAGCCAAACCCGACTACTGTCAATACGTTTTTCATTAACTTGTAGTCAAACACTCAGCTTATTTTAGATTCATTTATTTGCACAACTGACTCACTGTTTGCAGTTTGGCTAAAATATGTTCCCTGAACCAGAATGACAAAATAGAAAATAATAAGCTGTTGTCTCCAAGGCATGGTGATGTATTGCAGAATAAAACAATGCAATCAGTGGAGATTTCACGCTCACCTGCCACATAGGATACCAGTTTAACAAACCGTTTCAGTCTAAAAGCTTCGGTTATGCAGCTTAATAATCTATTGCAGTGATGACTTTTTGTGAGTCATGCGAACAGGAAATGAAACAAGTTTTAAAAAGTTAAGGTTTTCAGTGGTTTTATGTCATAAATGTGTAATAGAGTGAATAAATCAGTAATATTGCTTTTACAATTGCATCCTTATAGGGAAGTCACCTACATTTTGACATTTGGTGGGTAATTATTACTATATTATGGTGCTGTATGTCCAAAAGTTTGTGGACAGAAGAGTGGAGGTCAGCAAAGGAGGACTAAATCTGGAATGGGAAGTTCAAAAAGCACATATGGGTGTGATGGTCAGGTGTCTGCAAACTTTTGGCTGTATATTGTAATTAAAGAAGTGTTATTTAATAGTTTTAATTAGTATTTGTATTGATGTTATATATAACTAAGAAATTATCATGCTGTTCCTCAATCACAAGTTTCAACATGTAACAAAATGAATATAAAATGACTCAGAAACTATCTATCTACCTGATTATCTGTCTGTAAACCTCAGACATCCACACAATACAGTACGATATCGATGATGATGTCAAACGATTTGAGATTTGATGATACTACTGAATACGGTACGATGTGATATGATTCGATTTGGTAATCTTTGATAGATATGTGACCAACTTCGTTCAGGATCTGGGCTTGGCCTACTGTTAATCCTCAAACGATGCAGAGGACTGTTTTACCAATATCATGGCCATGGGCAAATCATCTTGCTAGGCTAGTTATATTAAAATTACAGGTGTGAATGTCGAAATGGGTATATAATCAATATTCCTCGGTTGATTTAAGTCTGATCTCTACAGCAGTACTGTCTATAACTGACATTCTGTGTGAGTTGTTCATGAAATGAACATAATCAGGAAGAGAAAACGGACCATTCCAAAGGGTTATTATTAGCCCACATGAAGGCACCGCTGGGATTCGAACCCAGGATCTCCTGTTTACTAGACAGGCGCTTTAACCAACTAAGCCACGGCGCCACATTCACGTGTCCTAAAACAACTACATTTCTACTTCATGTCTGAACTCTGACTGCAGATTATACTTTATCATCTGTTTTGACTCAGCTGTCGAGGCCACCAGCCAACACCAAAACCGGATTAAGGGGAGAGAAAGAAAGAAAGAAAGAAAAGATAAAATACAATAAAAGGTAAAACCACACACAAAAAACACCAAGTAAAACCATACAGAAACAAAATAGAGGTTATCTGCAATGTGATTTTAATAAATAAAAATCTTTTTTTAAAAAGTATCATGTACCTAAATTTCTCCGAATAACGAAAACGCATCACTGAGATAATAATGAACAACATGGAGAAGCAAAATATTTCCACTGGAGTGAAATAAAGCACGTGCTGCCTAAGAGGATCCGTGAGACCTAATGATAATTTAATTCCTCGCAAATCTGAATCTTTAACCTCGTGCGCTTTCTTTCTTTCTTTCTGGTTTTGTGAGGCGGCCGCAGTGGTGTTTGCGGTGTTCTTGCGCCCCCGTGTGGCCGGTGCTGTGTTGCGCGTGTAATGACCGCGCGCTCGGTTCACTCGGTTGTGTTGAACCCGTTCAACTTTGCCACGAACTCGTTGAACCCGGCAGTCGCGCGCGCGTGAACGGCGCTGGAGCTCCCGGAGGGGGGGCTGCGCGAGCGAGCGAGAGAGCGCGCGCGCGCCCGCCCGCACGCGACAGGAAGAGAGAAGACAGAAGACAGAGATGCCCTTATTTTGCGGTTTCATAAACTTTTTTTTTTTTTTTTTTTTTTGACGCACTATTATAGGCTATTGGTATGCAAAAATTAAACAGAGACACGAGTCTTGCATTTTAGAAACTTTTGCGTGCCAAATAAATAAAATAATAGCGCGCCTACGGTTCTGACTTGTAGCCTAAATTATGGGATTTGAATAAAAAATTTAAAAAACCCTTAGAGGACTAAAATGCGCGCGGAGGGAAATCGCACCGCTGTCGCTTTAACTGCACCGGACCGGAGCGCCCCATATGATTTTCGAGCTCCAATCACCACTTCCCTCCTTCCGCACGCCAACATGGCGAGGAAAAGGGCAGCCGTGTGAATGGAAAGGACGCCGCGCTGATGTGAGGCGGAAATCGGTTCTTTCATGGAGAGGGACAGCGCGCATCCCGGGGAGGAGAATCGGAGCTGGTTTGCACCAAAGAGCAGCGGATTACAATGGTCTGATCTTCTGTTCCGGATCGCTCTCACAGCTCAGGCCTTGATGTTTGTGCCTCTAGGCCTGACCAGCTCATAGCACACTCTTAAAATGTCTCTTAGTCAGTCATTTCCAAAGCATTCAAGTGCATGAGCTAGCTTATTTGTCTGGTGTGTGTGTAAACAGGACTCAGCATTGTTTACTCCCTGTTTTGCATATTTTAATGCTTTCCCTGCACCTAACACACCTGATTCACTCGAGCTGAGTTGAAGGTGGTGTCTTAGAGCAGAGAAAGAACTCAAGTGTTCATGACAGGTTGAGCTGGAAACATGTTAACACTCTCTTTAAAGGTGCACCTTGTCATCTTGAAAGTGTTTCTAGAACTGTGGTAGTATCATCATCATCATCATCATCTTAATGATACTTAATGACACTATGATTCATAATATTTCCCTGCACTGAGTCTGCATAATTTCTTCGAATCAGGCCTCTGTTTACATTTTTGTCGGCCGGAATGTGGCCCCGCCCCCCTTCCCAAAGTTGACTAAATGTTAACAATTTAGTCACCATTCTTAATACATAAGATAAGATGTATTCATAAATGCCATTCCTTGCTAATGTAACTTTTATAATTTCAGTTATAAAAGTGCTTTTAGCTCATTTGCCCCTAAAAGGCAGCCCACGAGGAGAGAGAGGATGCCTTGCCAATGTTTTCACCACAGTTGCAGAGACCTCTAAAATCACAAACTGCTGCTTTAATGCTTGTGAGTTGAGCTTCGGTGTTAGAGAGCAGAGGGGATGACATGTCAGCTCACACACCACTCTTAATATGGATAATCTGTGAAAGCTCTAATGGATCGGAACGACAACAAAAAAAAGAAGCAAGGAAACATTCTTCCTCCTGGATGCACTTGATATATTTAAAGGTTCAGTCAGCGGTTTTTACATCAGAACACTATTTGTAATGTTTAAAAGTCCACACATTCAGACATCTTTAAATTAGTCATTAATAAACGTTCTGCTCAGAAGAGAAACGCTGCTATCTGGTATCAGATGTCTGTCAATTCAGAAAGCTTGCACTAGCAGCTTTGCACTAAGCAGTGCATGCGTTCTGGGGTCATAACTTAGGACAGAACTGAAGCAGAAGCCATTTTGATGGTGTTCTAAAGGTCTGATTTTGATGTTTCATATCTTTTCATCATCATTATTCTCTTAAGACACTTGTTTAATACTGCATTACCAGCAGAACAGTAAATAGTTCAGGATGCATGGATTCCTTATTTCAGTGTTGAATTATTGGAGCGTTTAAGACAGAAGGAGATTTAGATTTGAAGTACAGGCTTGATGTCAGCTGGATTTGTGAATAAAATGTTGTTTGTTGGCTGAGCTGGGGCTTTCAAAAAGGCATTATTCAATCAGCGAAGGCATGCTTGATTTCCGCTGTTTGCTGCTTTAGTTTTATGTTTGAGCTATGAGGTTAAGGTAGTTCACATGTAGTGGAATACTTTTCACAAATTCTCATGCGAATGTTCATATACACGCTTCAAATAACATCATTATGCTATTTAAGTACTGAGTAGAGTTATATTATCAGCAACATAAAGTCCAGCGTTCCAGTAAAAGTCCGCCTTCAAATTTTGGGAAATGGGCCTAGCTATGAAATTATGGGAAAAAAGAGACTAGTGGAAAATATTTATTGTATATCTAACTAAATAATTGTTGCACGTAAAAAGGCAAAGTTGTCCAGTACAATTTTGCTATGTCACAGTTCTTCCTGTCTGGCCTGTTTCCATGTAGCTGATAGTGGAGAAGACCGCTGAGCACCCGTCAGGGGAGTACTCTGTGGTGGAGGACATGGCCCTGCATTGCACTTTCCTGATGGAGCGTCTGAATGAGCAGCGGTTGCTGCAGCCAGACCTGTGCGATGTAGATATCGTGCTTCTGCGCCACAAGGCCACGTTCCAGGCACACAAGGGCGTGTTGGCTGCCTACAGCCCCTTCTTCCACTCGCTCTTCGCCTCCAGTAAAGAGCTGCAGCGTGTGGAGCTATCTCTGGAGGCACTGCGACCACAGGGATTTGTGCAGATCCTTGACTTCATCTACACCTCCAGGTTGCTTGTGAACAGTGGAAACGCACGTGATGTGCTGCGCGCCGCCACCGTGCTTCAGATGGCCAACGTGGCGTCGTCATGCCGTGAACTGCTCTCACGTGGCTCGCTGCAGGATGAGCAGCCTGAGCGGGACATCCAGACCTGGAGCAACAGCAATGGAAATAGAGGAGGCAGTGACTCTAACTTCTCAATGGAGATCAAGCAGGAACAGGATGCATCCAGCGCCAAGATCTTTGGCTCGAAGAGCGAAAGGAGCCCGTATGTTGCACACATTGGAGAAAGACAGCTTTTGGGGACAGGCAAGGAGGAGTGTAATATGGAGGTATCAAGAGACTCGGAAGATTCCTTCAACAGGAAGCAGATCATTGTCGAGCTCAATCTCAACAACCAGACCCTAAATGTGTCCAAAGGACTGGAGGGAAGCTGCTCCTTGACGACACCCACTGGCTTCGAGGCAGAGAAGGACAACGCCGACTCGGAGGAAGATGGAGAGCAAAGCGAAGGCGAGGACGAGGTAGCCGGAGGGACAAGCGAGGACGAGGCAGGAGAAGCGACGCGTCTGGATTTCAGCATTCCCAAATTCCTTCCTCAAAGATCTCGCAGACAAACCAGTTCCTCGGTGGATGCCATGGCGACAGTTACAATGAGAACAAGTATGAGGGTAAGGCGTGGAGGACGTGGGGGTGTGCGAGGCGAGGAGGAAGAAGAAGAGGAAGGGCTTGGACAGGATGCGAGACTGGAGGAGAGGCGGAGCTTCCCGTGTGTGAGGTGCCCTCAGGTCTTTACCAACAGCTGGGACATGGAGATGCATGCCAATGTTGAACACAACTACATGCAGGGATGTGATAAGTGTGGCACCCGCTTCCTTCTGGATAGTGAGCTGCTCCTGCATCAGCAGACTGACTGTGAGAAGAATATACAGGTACGCACACACACACACACACACACACACCACTTCTCAAGTAACAATGACATCGAGATACTTGGATGAATAGAAATTTGTCCTAAATCCTGATTTAAGCTACCATATATAACGCTCCATGTGTTCTGTTGTTTCTTTTTGTCATTATGTTTTTGTCTATGTTTCTCTGCAGTGTCTCACCTGTGGCAAAGACTTCAAGAAGCTTTGGTCCCTGCACGAACACAATAAAATCGTCCACGCATACACTGAGAAAAAGTTCACTTGTGAGATATGCGGGAAGAAATTCTTTACCATGGCTCATGTTCGCAAGCACATGGTTGGTGAGTTAGCAGGCTTTTGACATTATTATGGACGCAGGCCAAAGCCACTGTGTTTTAAAGCTTCCTGAACAGTTGCTTGTGTTTTCAGCTCACACGAAGGAAATGCCGTTCACCTGCGAGACATGTGGCAAATCTTTCAAACGGAGCATGTCTCTCAAAGTTCACTTCCTCCAGCATTCCGGAGAGAAACCCTTCACATGTGAGGTGAATGTGTTTACCTCGTATTAGTATACGGTTAGCGATTGGAGTATTATCCAATTAGCGATTAGATGAATAGCATCTGTTTAATTTGTACCTGCATATTTTGCAGAATTGCAACGAACGATTTCAGTACAAGTACCAGCTGCGATCGCATATGAGCATCCACATCGGCCACAAGCAGTTCATGTGTCAGTGGTGCGGCAAAGACTTCAACATGAAGCAGTACTTCGATGAACACATGAAAACTCACACAGGTAACATTTATAAACGGTTTAACACAGATTTAAGATTCTACAGCGTTCTACTTGTTCTTATTTATTCCATTATGCAAAGAGAGCTGCTTCTATGAGGGCTGTTTTTACAAAAAGCAGAAAGTTGGGTTAGAGCTGGTGTTGATCCAATTAAGGATCAAGGCTTCATTTTCATATGTCCTAGGTGAAAAGCCATACATCTGTGAGATCTGTGGGAAGAGCTTCACCAGTCGTCCCAACATGAAGCGGCACCGGCGCACACACACCGGCGAGAAGCCGTACCCGTGCGAGACGTGCGGCCAGCGCTTCCGCTTCTCCAACATGCTGAAAGCTCATCGCGAAAAATGCTTTCAGGTCAGGAACCCTACCACAGAGGCTCCGCCCACAGAGTTTGACCCCACCCCTAACAATACATCGTATGTAATGGATCAGAGTTCTTCGAACCCAAAGGACGTCAGCCCACATTCTGTGTTCCCAACTACACGGACCGACTCGAGAGACGCGTAACTACTGAACTGTTTCCCTGTCAAGCTAGAGGTACTTCCTGTTTAGCTTTTGCATATAAACCAAGTATCTAATGCTTCTCAGCCTGAAAAAAAAATCCTATTACCTTGAGAGAGGTAGAAACATAGTGTGCCATATTTGGTATTACAGTATATAGCCTTCAAATGTAGCTGCCGCTAATATTAATATTAAAATCAAAGTATGTATGTATGTAAGTAATTATAGTTATATTTGCAATATACATGAAATATACTGGAGAATTATAGCTACGGTTAAGGTCATTACTCGTCATATAATAGCATTACATACGTCTTAGCATTCCATGGGAATTCAGGAGGATTGAAATGCAGTTCTTGTTCAAGATGCAGTCGATAAAACAATCTTTTTAGGCCTACCTGGAAATGTGACCTGCAGTTTTTTAGTGTTGTGATACTGAAGGTGATGTAACTGAAGACACTTAAAAAGGTAGAAGACTACAAATCAAATTTGCAGGGCCAAACCAAAAAAAAAAAAAAATCCTTAGCACGGTTTGTTATCAGTCCATCTCCTAGGCCCCGCCTACTAAAATTTGAAGCTGGAATTGTACCAGATTTAAGGATTATCCATGCTATTGAACAAAATTGTTTATTTAAAAAATATGAAAAAAGAAAGAACGGTGAGGCAAATTAATATTATTTTTCATATATTTATTTTATATTCCCCCATCAATATTACTAGTGAGTCTTTATAATTCTCTCTAAACCCTCAGTTGTATTGGTTTCAATATTGAGAGCTTTCTTTCTGAATTTTCCTTATCTTTTTTTTTTTGTTTTTGTTGTTGTTAGTGTAAAAACCTAATGCACCTAAGCCACGTAATTTCCAATCTGAAGTCATAATGTACAGTACCAGTCAAAAGTTTGGACACACCTTCTAATTCAGTGGTTTTTCTTTAT
>JAOTRR010000024.1:17252028-17270631 GCA_028570945.1 Gogo arcuatus
TCATGAAGCTGGTTAAGATAACGCCAACAGTGTGCAAAGCGTCATCAAGGTAAACGCTAGATACTTTGAAGAATCCAAAATATAAAACGTATTTTGTTTTTTGTTTAACACTTTTTTTATTTACAACATAATTCCATATATGTACCATGTGTTATTTCATAGTTTCGACTTCCTCAGTATTGTTCTACAATGTAGAAAATAGTCAAAATACAGAAAAATCTATGAATGAGTAGAGTAGGGGTGTCTAAACTTTTGACTGCTACTGTACGTTAACGTGTATTAATCCCCGAGGCACACTGCACCTTATAATAAGAATTTGAAGCACTTGCTTGTTGTTTGTCCAGCGGGATGTTTGTCCAAGACGAGTTAAAATAATATTCTATATCACAGTCCTTGTTTAGTTTTTTCTTGGGGTGGATGTAGCAACACGGTGCTGATGTTAACGGCGATGAGTGTAGTCCAGACGCACCTCGGCATGTGCTGATACATGTGATATATTGAGATAGTTGAGACAAACTATTGTTATCAATTAGACAGATTTTTGTCATTCCTGATGCACTGAATCAGGAAAACCTTGCCCGTTAGCATGAAAAACGGTCTATGTGAACTAAAATAAAATAATATACTGACATCAAATACTAAAAAGTACAATTAAATTAGAGCTAAAAGAGAACATTTAGTTCAGTTGTACTGGAATATGAATTTAACCTACCTGAGTCTTATACTCACCCAGATAAAGTCACTTGAAATATGAAATTACTGAAAACAAAAGTAAAAATTTTCCGCTAAAATAAAAATACTAGCAATTAGCAAATAAAAAAAAAATCTATACTGAATTTCAGAATTTCAAATGACGTCTGTTTAACATGTACATTATTATATACAGTACTGTGCAAAAAGTAAATTCTGATTTGATGTGAATTTTTGGTCATGTTACTGTTTACTATATTCATATGTTCATTATTTTGATACTTTTTGTGTTACAGAATCTCTTTACAAGTACTTTCTTTAAAACCTTTGCACAATACTGTATACTGTATACAATATCAGCACATGCCTACATAAAGCACCTTAATTTGACAAAGTAAAGCCCTTATTCTTTAACATACTTCCTTCTAAGATAATTCCAGGAAGCTGGGAAACATGAGAGGTTTTTTTTTTTCTTGTAAATTTCCGACTTTAATCTCAGAAATGCTGAGTTTTTTTTCTCGTATTATTATCCCCTCCCTCAGCTTTGTATTTTTCTTTTAACCTACAATGGCTCTAATATGCCGTCGTAGATTGCAAATGACCTATAAGGTAAAGATTTATTCAGCAGATTACCTCTGCACCTCTACGAGCTCGACTATACTAGTTAAATAGTATAGTCTATAAATATAGCATTAAGTATGTTGTACTGCGTGCAACCATGTGTCAGATGAGTATTTCTTCCAGGCCAAATATAAGTTCTTGTCTTAGTTGAAGAGATTAATGTGTTCCTTGTGTTTTCTAATAGTAAAAAGCAACCTTATATTACTGTAGTTGTTTTCTTTAAAACATTTTTGAATGTTATTCTATAATGAGTACCATACTTTCTGGACTATAAAGGCGAAACAAAATGGTCGGAAAGCTAAATTTTCTCCTCCATAATGTAATGGAAGGCTGAGAAGATTAAGAAGATTTTTCAGATAAACAATCAGTCAAAGCTTTACTTTAAGGTTTGCATAATTACCCAGGTTTCCATTGTGCATAATGGAAATTTCCAGTTGTGCGTAAAATAGAAGCGATATTTTAAAAATTTTGACGAAACACAACTGCGAACGGTCTGTTTCCACTGAGGGATGTAATGCGATTAAAGCTAGGTTTTCTCCTCTCGTGATAGCTCTTACAGAGCGCACTTTTTTCAGAAAGGTAGCGTTTCCATTTCCTCTTCATGTCATGTTATGTGAAAAACGTGCTTTCATTTCAATTTTGCAAAATATTGCTTTATCGAATTGTCCGAAAAACCACCTCATGCGAGCGTAAAAACTTTTTTCGATATTTGAGTTAATATTTGCAGGTTAACAGAAACACAGCTATATTGATTTGTCTTTAAAATAATAAGTCAAATAATCAACACCTGTATTAAACCATGTTCATGCCATCAGTGAATAAAATTATGATACGAATAAAAATAGTGCACCTTAATGAACATGTTTGCAGTTGTTAGCGTTGCTTTTGGTTTATTAATGCTGAAGTTCTTGGGTTGTTCATGTTAACTAATGCAGTAAGTACTGTTAATTAAGGGAACTTTAATGTACTTTGAACTTTGGCAACATTTTAAGGATTTCTGGCAGGCAGTTGTCTGAAAGTGTGATGAACCATATACACTATTTTCACAATTGTTTATATGATTATATGGTGAGTATAGGCTTTGTGTAAGGACACTTTTCTAAGTCCAGTTATGAAAGGAGTCTAAAGGGTCAGCGCTTCGGAAAAGTCAGAGGTAAAACTGTAACTTCAAGTTTTCCAACATCTTCAGGACAGAGAAGTTTCCGGTAACATGACAAACTGTTTTTTTGTCTTATTAACTTTGAGAGAGAGATTAGTGAAGGAGCGACTGTTTATAGCTGCTATTACATAAGCGAAAATAGGAACTAACTTGTTTCAACATTAAATGTAACTATAAATGGATAAAAAAGTATAACGTGTTGTTCTTTAATCACTATATAATGCTTTTATAGGAAATAATAAAACACTTCAGGATGTCCTGCGTACTATAGTATGCTACCATTTATAGTCCAGAAAATACAGTCCTCACTCCTTGATTTGCTAAGTTGATTTGGCCTTTTGGTATTATATGATAAAATGATAAAATGACCAATTTAAAGCATTACAGTGTCTGTAGTGATACCAGCGTGTCTGAAATACTGTTTGTACTTGTTGTGCATTGAAAGAGGACCTTTTATAGAGTGTAATTAATCCTGGTCTGTATTCGCTCATCTGCTGTACTGTTGTATCTGTAAAAGCCTAAAGAAAGTTCCTTGTTCATTCTTCCCATAAGTGTATTTCTGTGTTTTCAATGAACGCTGTATCATTCTGTCCTGTCCTGTCCTGTTCTGTTCATTTCTCTTTGTTTAAACATGCGATAATGACATAAATGGTGTCCATGTTACCTGTCGTAAGTTTTATGGATGATGTGGCTGTTTTGCGATGTCAGAAATCACAAGACATATATGACAAATCCAATCCAACATAACTCTCTAATAAAGATGTCTTTAATTCAAATATGCAGAAATCACGTCACACCTTTCTGCAGACACAACAATTCACATCTCGAATGAAGAGTGAAAAATGGTCCATTCTTTGTCTCCACCTGCTCTCCAGTTTTTACACTCCTACATCTTCCAGGGTTGTTCTTTTTTTTTTTTTTTTCTGTGAAGTTCATGCACGTATACCTGACTGTGGAAACCGCTAATCGTTCGAGTGCTCGTCACACGCTAAACTTCATGTGCAATAGGTGTCACGTATGCTTTTCGATTACATCTTGGTGAGTCGTAAAGCGTTGAGGCGTACTCCTAATACTGTAGCGCCTGAAGCATAGTGAATCTCCCGCAGCATCCCAGACCAGCAGTTTTCCTTCTCATCAAACCTGTGAGGTCCAGGAGATCAGGATTAGTATCAGAGTCAAGTATGATTCACACTGACAGAAAGACAAAAATTAATATTTTAAAATGTTTAAGGTTTGCTTGCACTCTGTACACACACTAATATATCAATCAAATGTGAAATATATTATCATCTAACTCGCTTCTAATACATAGTTGCGCCTTTGAATACATGATGTCTCAGCCACTTGAGTGGAGATTGTCAAATTCAACAGGGAACTGTTGTCATAGCTAGTACTAATAAGCTAGCAACTTAACATGAGTTAGTGTACTCTAGATACTAGCTAGCTATGCTTTAAATCATGATCGCTGCTTCTTCATGAACGTCTGACCTAATGTAGTTGCATAAATTGCAGTTTCTATTGCACATTCCTGACCCTGTGTGACTGCCTGATACGTAAATGTTTTCACCAAAAGAAAATTAAAAGAGATTTTTGCATATTTATGTCAAAAATCATGGGGAACCTTGGTGGTCCAGGGGCCCTAAGTGACTGCTTATACCACATGTTGCAAGAAACGTTCCTGCTCATGATTATCTGCATATGAGCTGACAACTTGCCTCCAGATATCATTCATCTCGGTGGGTTCCAGCTTCTCTGTGGTGTCGTTGGGCATCATGGCGAAGCCTCCCACAGCGTACAAACAGCCGGCCAGCGAGATGAGGTTCAGAGAGCTTCTCTCCTGGGGGAACTCCTCGAATTCAGACCACCTGAGTCACACAGCAGAGCTTCTTTAAATTTTTAACCCTAGAAATATTAGAAGTTGTCTTCTGTTTTATAAAATTCATCATTGTTACAGCGTGACAATGTGAACAGAACTCATATGCAGTGCTGGTGAGCTACAACACACAATCTAGTGTTCCTTTTGACATTTATATTGACATTTGATTGATTAAACTTGTCCAGGGCTTGATAATTACCTAACCGCAATTTTATTTATCTGTCCATTTCCCTTCTCTGAAATGAAATAAATGCTTAAACCTTTGTCCACTGTAATCCTAATGTCAATACTGTTGAAAATATGACACATTAACCTGTAGAATATTAGCAGGGGCTAGCAAGGGAACTAGCTAGCTAGCTAATAATATTACTGTGGCATAATAAGGATGATGTGAGGCTTATAGCTACATAAACCTCTGAACTTTTAGTTTGAATGAAGTGTATGCAATATGTTTTAGGATTTAATGTAAGAGATTTGATGATTAGCATATTAGTTGTAGCTAAATATGCTATTTCTAACGTTTAGCCTGGGAAACTGACTAACTATCCGATTGCTAACAACTTAGCTTAACATTTCATCCCTCACAAAGGATGACTGTTGTTCTTTTAAATATAAAATTTCTTCTTTTAAATTTTTTTAAATAATGCATTTAATGCGGGAAAAACAGTATGTCTAAATTTTTAGCTTGGGTTGGAATTGGAGTGTAGGCAATATATATTTTTAGGCTTTAGTGTAACAAATTGTATGATTAGCATATTAGCTAAAGAAAACTGTGAGACTGAGAAACTGGCTAAGTATGTAACGTAAGCAGAAGCTGCAAAGAAAAAATGCATCTAGACTTTCTTTCTATCTGGTTTAAGAAAATATATTGCTTTCTAGATAATCCCCTGAAACATAACCTGCACTACCACCCCAGCCCAGTAGATGGCAATCATGGCATCAGCTTCATCCCCCCTGTACCACTTCAGATAAGCACTACAAAAAGTTAAGTCTTAAAGATATCATCAATATCCACACTTTTCTCAAAATTAATATTATAGTATAAGAGTAAAGAAGTTGAAGATTTGATTTGCTCAAAGCTGAAAATTCAGGCTTTAGAAGATTAAGAAGACCAGGAAGTTAACCACAAGATGTGTGAAGTCAAGGTTATAAAGTCAGAGATAAGTGTGGTTTGAGATGAGCGTGTCACTCACGTGTTTTTAGCGATGTCATAAACCTCGGCTTTGCTGGTCAGGCCATCATCAGTGACTCCCGTCACCACATAGATTTTGTTCTTGTGGACGGTGACACCACACAGGGAACGAGCGGTTTTCATAGGTGCCAGTTCCTGCCACTCGAACTTTGAGGGCTTGTAGACACACACTCTCCTCAGGCACTTCCTTTTATATCGTATAAACCCAGAATCTGTGGTCATGAAAGGTGGCTAAAGGAATTCTTTGGGCAAAAATTGCTAGCATAATATCAACCGCATTGCGTTCTTTTACCTAGTTTAGAACAAAGAAGAAAGACAAACATACTTGCTCTCTGATTTTCCACCCAGGACGTAGATGAGCCCGTTATGTGAGACAGTCCCATGGCCGTAGACTGAATATGGAACCGGGTCTGATTCGCCCCATTTGAAAGATCTACATGAAGAAAAAGAAAGACAGTGATGTCCTTATTGTATCTGAGGAGTAAATATCTACAGTATGATCCAAATGTCCTGGCACAAGAACTGGTTTTAATTCAGTTGTTATAAAATATTACTATGACAAACTAAAACAAATCAGTATTTTATTTTTAAGAAACTGAAATAGTATCTGTATTTCTTGTTCACAGGCCATCAGTCAAATATTTAGCACAAACAGACAGCATGCACAACACGGAGCAATAACTATCATTATATTTTAACATGTAATGCCCGATATTAAATTAGTAGCATCCCCTTTGTTACGTATTATTATAATTATATAATAAAAATACATTTAATTTACAATTTACCACAAGTACTATAAGGTTGGAGCCCACAAAGATAATACTGGCAATAAAACACGACTGGTGGTGTGCTGTTACCAATAACAGTACATCCTGAAGTATTTTATTTTACTGATACCAGTTAATTTGCCAGTAGTTACAGTTTAATTACATTTAATCTGGTGGAACTAGAAAAGCATGCTAGTTCCTGTTATCATTTACAGTATTGCAGATATAAACCATTGTTCCCTCACTGGCCTCTCTTTTTTCTCTCTCTCACTGACACTGGAGACTCCTTCCAAAAATTCTAAATGGTAAATATCTCCTTACTGGAGACTTGACCACATCGCCAATTACACATTCTTAAATCTGTTCATGTGGCATGTCCACTATACAAGTTCCAGGTTACTATAGAAACTATAGAAATGATAATGTGCACATTAAAATCCAAGCACATTAACATAAACCTGTGATTTGCCTTGCAGCTGAAACTTAAACGTATAGTATTTTAAGAAGAAAACAATTGATGGCATTTTTTATCATTAGAATGAATCCGTGGCTGTACTCACTGTCTGTCGTAGATCATGACAGTGTCTAAAGCATGCTCTCCCTCTTTCAGCTCTTTTCCACCTACGACAAAGATGGAGTTCTCGGCATTAGCGAGCCCAAAGAGACAGCGGGGGTTTGGCAGTGAGGGCATCCCGAGCCATTCAGAGCTCATGGGGTCAAACTGGCGGAGAGAGAAGTGGAAGAACATGCAGCATACAAATGAGCTTGTGCTATTCTTTACTTCAATCGTTCACAAAATGTACTTTTTAAGCTAAAACACTGAGATGAGGAAAACAGTTAAGGTCCACAAAATTCATAGTATGATAATAGCATCAAAGATCATGATGTATAAAGTAGCCAGAATGATTCATAAGCTTTGTAGCCCTAACAGCTGTTTAGATAGCACAGTGATCCCAGATGAGGGCTAGATGACTCACTGGCATCATGTATGGTGCAAGTGATGCATGACATACTGCATGCATTTGTAATGCAGATGAATTTAGTGTTGGTACAAAGCAACTAAGCAAAAAATAACACCAATATGAGATAATAAGACTAACAGATTTTCTGAAATATTACCTGTAGGAAGTAAGAGCTGAAGGGTTCCTCTGTGTTTTCCTCGTTATATATGAGCCCTCCAGCCACAAAGATCTGATTCTCTTTGGTCACCATGCTGCAGTGATTTTTTGGTATCTCTGTAGATGAAGAGGCTAAGTAGCATTCATTTTCAGCAGGGTCATAGGCAACTGTCCCCGTGTCACTAATCATTAATATAAAGTCCTTTAGAAACATTCCAAAGCGTAGGTTATTATTCATGATCCCAGGAAGCAGACCCTCATCATTTTCTTCATCATCTTCATCACCTACTGTGGCTCCACCTTTCTTGCCTGATGGCCCTCTGACTTTGGGCAACAGTCCTTTTTGTGCATCCTTGACAAGCTGCAGATCTTTCTTGATCTCCTGGTTGGATTTGATCAACCGGTGCCCCTCCACTTTCTCCTTCAAATAAGTAGGTGGAATCAGACGAAACCGTATGCAGTGCAGAAGTTTTGGAAGATCCTTCAGCCTTTCAGCCTGATCATACTCGACCCATTGCATTAAAGCTTCAAACACCTGCTCTTCCTTTTCCACATTAAGGGAATCACATGTGATAATAGCAGCCAGTTCTCCAGATCCCAGCTGGTGGTAGTCCTGGTCCCGGATGATGAGCTCAAAGCGGTCACAAATGTAGTCCCGAGCTTTTGCTGCCAGTCTCGGGCACTCCAGCAGTAGTCCAAGCCTGAAGATGGCTAGACAGTTGCTCAGCACCATCTTATGCTCCAGGTAGGATACACATACGCTAAAAATGGAAGGGATCTGGTACATGTTGGCTGCCATGAAGATGTCCTGGACGTTCTGTTCAGTCAGGTTGATGTCACAGGTATAGATGTACCTCAGGATCATCCCCATGATTCCTGGTTCCACATCTGTCAGGACTACTTCTCGATTTTTGCTCTCCTCCAAGTCAGAGAGGAACATGGCCTTAAAGTACGGGCTGCTGGCGGCCAACACCAGCTTGTGGCAAGGGAAATCCTGGTCCTTAATCTTCAAGACACAGTCCACAAACTTGTCATTCTCAAGTAGTTCACAGAGGCCACCCAGAAGAAGCGACTGCTGGTACATACGTGGCTCTGTCACTGGGTCCACTGGCGCGGCGGCCATCTTGCCAAGGTTCTGTGGGCACCGTTAGTGTGATATTTAAGTAGGAGGGTATCCAGCTCCTCTCCCACTGCTGGACTGGTCTTATTAACAGTATGACTCTATGAGAGAGAAATAGAGGCTGGTGTAGTATCGCTTTGCCACTCAGCTGCCACTGGCTATCAGCTGTGTTTAATTTTAGAACTGAGTAAAGCCACAGGACTCACATTTGGAGGACCTGACATCTGAGATACATTTATCTTCCCTCCCCCTTTACTGCCGCCATCTTGACCAGAAGGTTCTAACCAGCAGCCAACATGTTGGCAAAGTAGACCAAGGATAAGATGGTGAAGAAAATATTGGCGTTAAGTATGCTTATTGATCAAAGAAGAAGAGCAGGAAATGCTTTAAATGTTAAGAGGAAAATGCTGTTGAGGGTCATGAGTTTGAATGCACATCACCTGCACTTTGGCAGACCATTAGTATGTAGCTGTCCTGCCTAATTTACATAGTGGGAAGGGTTTCCCAATTCTAACCCAGAAGAGTCCAGCACAATTTGCTTCCATCCATTCTTCCTTCCATAATGACTTCCTTGTTCTAAAGTTGCAATCTGTGTAACTACATTCTTTTTTTCCTGGCCTCCAGTTAATGTTATGGTGATCTTTAGAGCGTTTTCCAACTAGACTACTCATTCATTCATCTTCAGTAAGAACTGGTCAGGGTCATGGTGGATCTGGAGACCATCATGGGAGCACTGGACATGAGGCAGGAATACAGCTTAGATGTATTCCTACACCAGTCCACACAGGACACCTGTGTTAGAGCAGGGAAATAGCCAAGCTGGGTTGGACATCAGAACTTGAATTGTGGAACCTTTTCGTGCAATCCTTAAAGGGTTCCTCAAGAGGTCTTTGGATGATTTTTAAAAGGAATTTTAATGGAGACCCTCTCTGAAAGGAAAATTGTTTCTTGTAGGTTTCTACAGAACCTTTATTAAAGGTTTCTCCAGAGGGAGAAGCCAAAGAACTTTTCAGCATGAAACCTTTTTTTGTCAAATGAATGTTGATGGCCCACATCATTAAAGAACGTGTGCTGAATACTGGATATAGAAACTTTACTTCCATTGGCTCATGAATAACACACACAAAAATCAGTAACTAGTCAACATGCTCAGGTTTATGTTTGATTATGTAGTGTGTGTGTGTGATGCACAAAATTGTGTCATCTAATCTCCTCATAGAAGATAAAAAGGTTCATGGATCATCTTCCTTTTTAGCAACACTGTGTTCAACAAACACATACCTGTCTATTAACAAGGGTTATGAAGTAACAGATTTGAAGAGATTATAAGAAATAGATTTTAATGTCCAGACAAAACCTGCCATATTTAGTGATAGGCACGACAGCAACAGACAAGACACAAACCCATAAAGACTTTTCATCTTTAATCATTCTATATATTATATCTGCATAAAATATTTGGCAAGCCCATTCTCCAGACAATCCATAATAAATTTAAATAAAATCTATAAAAAATGCACTTGGTTCGTATGTGGCAGTCTCCGAGAAAGGAGTTAGAAATTGTACAGCAAGTGCACTTGAGGGCCTATTCACAGTTTTAAAAAAAGCACACCCTGTGCTTATTAAACAGGCTTGTTTGGAACAGTGACCGTGGTGACAGGAGCTGCTTGGGTTTGGTATGAGAAGCTCGGACTCGGCAATACATCGCTGTCTGTTCGTCTAATCGGTTTTGGGTTTGCTCAACTCAAGTTCTTCGAGTAGAGCCTGTTTTCGCTCGCGCTCCTTCACCAGCTGTATTCCGCAGTAGGTCACTAACAGCACTGAGAGAGTGGACAAGGGGAAGCCTGGGGGGGGAGAAACAACAGCCAACAGAGCAGCTTTTAGAAAAGGATCCTCATGTTCTGTTCACTACTGCGCAATGGATATCGCATTCACTTATTCATGAGTGAAAAATATATTTTTATGTGGTTTCACTCTTTAAACAATTGAAAAATTTGAACAAACAGCATAATTGTTAAATGGGATAATTCAGCCAAAACAGAAATGCACCAAAATGTTTCAGTTTGTTCTGAATACAAGCTTCATAGCTCCAGTTCAGAATTAAATAAAACCAACGCTGAGCACAAAACACGTCTTCTAATCAACTATATTTGGAGAATGAAGGAAATTATTTCATTTTTGGCTAAACTATTCCTTTACTAAGTATTGACACAGTTACATATGGACTATACCGGACTATACTAGAACTAATTCTGCATTATTCTACACTATAATGCTATGTTAAAATGTCTCTTACCCTTGAACAACAGTCTCTTGGCCACCAACTTAGCAAAATCCAGGCTGTTCAGTGCGAGAACGTTATACAGGACGATTTGCCAGAAGTTAACAGCGTTGAACAGCCCTCTGATACGCCGTGACATTGCCTCAGACATAAGACCCTTTAAGAAAAACAACAACGTTATTTACCCTGACTGACCTTTATTGCATTAAAACAATTTACACCACAGTGCTGTTGAACTGTGGATTCTGATTGGTCAGAAGGTGTTGATTAATTTTCTATAGCATCAGCTCTGACAGTAGTTCTTGTTCTAATGTGATATCTTTTCTGTAGTAACAACTTACACAAGGAATTAAATGGCAGATGCTCCATATAAACAAAATTTTATTTCTATATATATTTATATATATGCTGAGGTTTTCCATGAGAAATTAAATTAGCATTTTTTTAAAGGAGTCTCCGGTATCAGCAATGGTAAAGCTGTAACTTTAGGTTTTCCACCATGGGAAAGTCTTCAGGCTTTTGTGGTTTCTTGGTAACAGCAAGTTGCGGGTTTTTATTTTTTGTTTGTTTTTTGTTTTTTGCCTTATGAACGTCAAGAGGAAAAGAGATGCTGTTGAGGGAATGACGGAATGCTTATGCTACTATAACATAAATGCAGACAGGAACTAACTTGTTTCATGGACTTTCACAAATTTAAATGTAATTGTAAATGGATAGTACATCATTATTTAATTAATAAAAATGTATCACGTGTATAAGAAGAATAAAACACTTCAGGCCATGTTATAAACTCTACTTCAGGATGCATCACAATGCCCTGTCATTGATTATGTTCCAATAACAGCATGCCCTGATGTGTTTGCATGTCTTGTAACATTCCTAATAGTCCAAAAAAACTGCTGTGCCTCCTTTTTGTTCATCACAGTCTAATAAACTGAATTATGATCAACAGGTGATTGACAGTATCATACCTCAATGGTAGACAAAGGGGGAAGGGAGAAGAGCTTAGCCACCCACAGCTCAAAGTTGAGGCCGAAGCAGTTGAAGAAGGACCAAATGTACACCAGTTCACAAGGTCCGAGCCACAGAGTGGTGATGCCAAAGGTGCAGACTGTAGCGATCAGCTCCTTGAAGATTCCGTCATGATTTCCACCAATGTAATCATAGACATACCTTGATAGTAAAGAAAAGGAAGACTTGTCCTCTGCAGCTAATAGTATACTATTATTGGCCTTTTAGATATGTGTCTTGCCTTCTGTGCCCCAAAATATATCATTCTGAGAACGTATTTATATATATTCTGTATTTTGTGTCTGTTATAGCAGTTAACACGAGTGGATTCATTTTGCTCACTTGCATAGCCAGTCGTTGATGCCTCTGTCAAAGTGCCTAGAAATTTTAAACAAAATTTAATGAGTTAAACGGAATTGCTTTTTTTAAATTCTATGTGTCAACGCACATGTAATGTGTCTATACTTACGTTTCGGCGAAGACGTACAGCATAGTGATACACTTAGGGGGCTGGGGAGGGTCTAGGTGGTCTAGCTGAGACACTGTGTTGATAACGCCAAACATGACGGCTGATTTCACCCAGTCGTAAACCAGGTTTGAGTACGCCAAACCAGCTGGAAGAAGGAAGACAAAAACGATCCATGTTGATGTATGAGGATTCTGGAATAGACTCAAAGAAATTTGATTTACAGCATTTACAGCTCTCACTGTTTGCTTTTCATCACTCCTAATCTAGCTCCGCCCCGGACACGCCCACTGAGGTGTGAATATCTATGATTTTGCTGTAACATTGACAATTTCGAATTCTTACTATGGCGATACGGGAGACACCTGAAAACTGCACTTTTCTGCCTTTTTCAGGAAAAGCCACCATCAGACCAAATGTGAATAACATTTTTAGTCCAAATTCTGATGGAAAAGCAAATTCACTAAAGGAGAAAAGATGTGCGATGTGAAAGACTCACATTTTCTCCTGTTAGCATTTCACACCAACTTTACTCCAGGTGAAATGTAACCTGTCAATTCTTGTGAGTCAAAAAAAAACAAGTGGGTGGGGCTTGGTCTAATTGATCGATCAAAAAATGGAGGCGCTGCTAATTATTAATTAACAGACACTTGCCATAGTGTTTTCTTACTGAGAATTCATGATGAAAGAATCTTATAACGCACAATGTTTTTGTAAAGCTATCTTTTTTGTTTCTAACATTGGAATCTTTGTTTTTTTTGCTCTGCTTGTTCTTATTTCAAATATGTATTTATGTGAACTCTGACCTCTGTTGTGGACTATTCATGATAATTAGTGATAATTCATGATAATTAGTCCTGTCACATGCATCCAATTACTTCTGATGACTGTGTTACATTACGATAGGAAGATGAAACTGACCTAATGACCAATCAGACAAGTCTTTCACCAGCTTCATGTCACTCGGGATAGTCAAAATATACAGGTAATGGAAGAACACGTCCACCACCAAAATGGCTCCAAGGTGCACCAAAGCCTGGATGGTGATGTTCCACATCTCTCGATCTTTACGAATCAGGTTAGGGTTGTTAGCCTGAAGATAGAACAACATCGCATTACAAAGCTCAATGTATTAAAGGAATACTCCAGTATTTTCAACTTAATATTGATGGAATTCAATAACCGCATTAGACTTCCATTATAACTGAGCTTTGAGGAAATAAGTTTTCACTCTTTTCTCAGCAAAGGGAAATGTCCTGAAATTACTGTTTGTGGTAAATGCACATAGACAACACATGCAATGAACAGTGATTAGGCTGGAAACACTGAAGAACTCCTCTAATACACTGACTATGTAGCAGTTTAGCATTTCTAATAAATTTAATATCGAGGTGTTAGCAATGAAACATAAGGGACTCGCCTGCGCATGGAATCGATCAAACGTCATGATGGGTCCGAAGAAGAAGAAAGGGAGGTAGAAGTTGTACTTGATCAAATCCATGAAGCTGTAGTGGCCGTCCTTCTTCTCGCAGTTCTCCAGTGCGAAACTCATGCAGCGTATGATGGAGAACCCACAGCCTCCGTAGAACAGAATATCCTTGAGGTCGAAGGTTCCGGTGACGAAGCCAGCCTAAAAAAGCCAGAGAGCAATTCCAGAATCAGAAATGAACATGTCAAAGATTATGGAGATGTTGAAAAGGAAAAGGACTGAACACTGACATTTTATTCATGGTACATTTTCTGCAAAATGAACAAGAACAAATCAGTAGCACAGCTGCCCACCTGCCAAGAGCTGAAGGGCTCCATTTTGAAGGTGGCCAAGCTGGTAAGTCCAGCCAGGAAGCAGAGCCACTTCCTCTTAACAAGGGCTACACTGTAGAGGAGGATGCAGTGAGACAGGATGAGAGAGACATATGTCCAGCCCATGATGACCAACACGGACATGAAGCCATACAGCATGTAGATCAGAGACCTGTGCTGTGGATCAGGATAAAGAATGCATTAGAAAAGCAAAATTATCTATTATAGCACACTGAGCACTAAGATTAAATGGTCACAAAAGGTTTCGTATTAAAGAGACTTCTTGTTTTGAGCATTAGTAGTAGTAAACTAGTACTATTCTAAATAAATATAGTAATGTTGGTGGAGAGTATAATGAATAGTATTGAATTAACAGTATTATTAGTACTATCATAGTATTATAACAATATATTTATAATATACTTACTGTAGGTACACACTGTCAGTATTGATATTGTTATGAATAAAACAAAGACAACAGCAAGCCCTGAAATGTTTTATTCTTCCTATTCCACAGCAAATTGACAATGTTAGCAAATGTTATTTATTAAAGTATGATATACTTTTTATCCATTTACGGTTACATTTAATATTGCAGAATGTCCACAAAACCAGTTCATTCCTGTTATCACTTAGAAGCTACGTATATACAGTTGTCCCCTCACCAGCCTCTCTCTCTCTCTCTCTCTCTCTCTCTCTCAAAATTAGTAAAACAAAAATGCATCTTGTCATGGTACCAAGAAATTTAAAATTCCTGTCTTGAAGAATTTCCAGCGTCGGAAAACGTACAGCTTTACCTCTGTCACTGGAGACTCCGTCCATAACTGCTAAATACATAAATGTCTCCGTATCAACAATTATGCATAATTATAATTAATTATAATTATATAATATGCATAATTATATGCACAATTATACTTAAGATGAGTTAATGGAAATGAAATGGAAATACGCAAATGTTAAAGCATTTAAAAATAACTGTTACCTTATATCCATCTATACCAATCTTCACAGGAAGCAAAAAAAGCAACAAAAAAAAATACATTTGCTATTTATGACAATACACTGGCAATATGGTACAGCTTTATAGCGCTTTATTCAAAATCAATTACTTATGTAGTAAACAACTTCATACTTACAAGAGATATATACACATTGAAGTGCCAGTTAATTAAGTACAAGTTAATAATGAAATAAGCTGTCAACTAAGCGTATGTCAATCCATGCAGTCTGTAAATGCACATGCATAAATAGTTATAGTTGTTATGGTAAAACATGCTACTGGGAAACAATCTGACCCACCTTGGGAGAAATCATGGAGCAGATTTTGGCGAAGATCACATGACCAGAGAGGGCGAACAAGATGTGGTTGCGGAAGGTGGTGAACCACATCACCCACTCAAAGTCAGCCACATCCTGAAGAGAGAAAATCAATTACTACACCAGGTCCAGAAGTCTAAGTGTACTACCAAGAGCTGATCTTATTTCACCAGTTACTCAATCAATCAATCAATCAATCAATCAATCAATAAGCAAATATCTTACAGCTAAAAATTCTAAGAAATAAAGCATATAAATATTCAGTAAATATCCAGACAAATATTTCACATATTTTTAAAAAAGATTTCTCATTCAGCTAAAAAAGCCCTCTATTAATAGTATAATGATTGTATATTACAATAACGTAACCACTTTTAAAACTGTGCATCAGATTGGTTAGAATATGTCGATTAATTGTCTATAACAGCAGCTCTGACAGTGTTCCAGTAGTTTATCTTAATGCGTTCATTCAAATACTTCTTCATTTCATGAGTAACATCTTATACATTATGTGAAATTGTGTAGACATTCTACATAAACAGATTTTTTTTAAAAAGGATGCAATGTTGAAATTATGTTTTCTGTAAAGAGGTAACAGGAACTAACTTGTTTCACAGACATTTCACAACATTAAATGTAAATATAACCTGATAAAAAGTAAAAAAAGAAAAGAAAAAAGTAATCACTGACAAATTGCTGTGGTATAAGAGAAATAAAAACACTTCAGAATGTGCTGTTATTGGAAAATAATCAACTTTGGGACTTTTGCATCAGGCCACATCACACCACCCTGTTGTATCAAGTATCATGAATAAAAATGGAATGAGGTTTTAATAAATGCTGAAACGTGCATCTCTTCTGTGCACTGTAGTACTGAATACTTGATGTGGGCAATCCCAGTGAGCTTTATTATGGCTTTTTTTTTTGCCACTAATAAGCTCTACCTCTTTCAGTAAAACTGTTTGAGAATACAATCTATCATATTCACCATTTTTCTGCCAAAGTAGTGCCATCCTGGTTTCACAGTCCCCTTAAAGGCCTTCCTGTTAACATTCCCTGGAAATACAAATAAAAAGTATGCACTTAGTGAAGCAAATACTGTAGATTTAATTTCCTTGCTTAATTAAATTTTTTAAATGTGGAAATATTGCGTCTTAGAGCTCACAGCTACAGAGTCCGTGGGTCGATCCTGAGCTCGGCTTACTGCCTATGGGGAATTTCTCAGACATGTTCTCACTGTGTCTGTGTGGATTTCCTTTTTCCTCCGGTTTCCTCCCATTTCCCAAAAACACACCAGTATGTGGATTGGCAACATTAAAAAGGTGTAAATGAGTGTGTCAGTCTGTGTGGCGCCCTGTATGAATTGCCATCCCATCCAGGATATGTTCCCATTTCACACCCAGTGTTCCCGAGATACCCCTTGCTGCAGAAGCAAAAGTCCAGGGGGTGGAGTCAGATCTGATCCAGATCCTCCTACCTGGACTGAGTCAAGCCAAAAGTCGAGACAACTCAGTATGTTTTCTGTTGGAAATACTGTATGTGTTCTGACATGTGCTGTTCCATGTTGTAGGGTTAGGGATTGAGGAAGGCTTATAGGAAGAGTTGGATCAGGTCCAGCGCCACCCCCTGGACTTTTGGTTCTGTAGCGAGCACCATCTCAGGATCCACCATGAGCCTGACCAGGTTAAAGCAGTTACTGAAGATGAATAAATGAATGAATGAATGAATGAATGACCATGATCACATGACATAAGATTTGTTCCAATTTGTGAAAATGCGACAATATATATCGAAACAGAAATCATTCTCAGTGTATATCTTATATAATGTATATATTGATTAAAGGTTGTTTGGAAGACTGCTGAGCTAAACCTGACACTGAGATCTTAATGATATATTTCTTTAACTGTAATAATTCAGATCTCCATCTCTATTTTAACAGAAATCTGGCTATGTTCTTGGAAAATGAATAATAAACAGTTATGTAACACCTATTACATATAAGTGGGTGGATGGTGGGCGTTAAAAGCCCCTTGTGATATTTATGTCATTCAAAGACGACACTGACTCATGATTCAGTCTGAATAACTCTTACAAGAGGTAGATCTGATGCTTGGCATATTTTGGTGTAGGTCACAAAAAATGAACATGGTTGAGGATCAATTACAGATTCATGACCGCTGTCTGCAAGTTCTCATCTATCCATTTGGCAGGTGACTTAAAAATGAGACAGAATCCAATCCTGAACTGAGCTCTTCATTTCAACTTTCAACAACTGGGCTAAATTTATACTGAACTTCATTCCTTTTAATATTCCATAATGTTTAAAATAGCACAAAACCCCTAGTGGGATGAAGTTAATTAGACCTCCTTCTGCGTGTGATATAATGTGATTCACTCTGATCCTCTCATCAATGTCCAACATATCAGTATCCTCCATAAAACAGTCTATATTAACCACATTCTCATCACTTTATCCAGAAACTCACCGCTGGATGCCTCGAAGATCCAGCTTCCTGCCCACAGGATGGCCAGAGAGAGGACAGCAGTGTAGAGGTAGAGCTCAGCCTTAGGCAGGGCCGTCTTGATCCCCATGATTCAAATCTAGCACCGAAATCCAAAGTGGAAACTACAGTCCAAGAGAGGAATGAAACCAACAGATAGACAAACAAATATTACTCAAACAAGCATGGCTACTGTGTCTTAAACTTTAACTCATTTGTAATACATACAGTGTTACATACAGTCTATTAGACAGTGTTGTCATTTCCAGCATTCTATTTGTATTGTGTGAACAGAAAATATATTATTATAGAAATTATGGTGCTATATTCAGAATATGGTGACTAAATACATTATAATTTACTCTGTAATCTATACTGTGCTTTTATACTCTAGAGCTCAGCACTCAGTACTGAGACTAATACAATAACATGACATAATACATAAAACAATTCAGTTCTGCTTAATTCGATTCAATTTCTCTTCAATTAGACAGAAATTCTTTCTCATTTATAAACTTCAGTTTGTATTCTGTATTTATATCCTTTATTTCTTTTACTGAAACACTTTTTTTACTGAGAGAGAGAGAGACTCTGGCTTTTCCTTTCCCACGTGCTACAAGCAATCTGAACGCTGATTGGCTTAAAGTTTTTGCCACCCTATGTCCGCCCCCCCCC
>JAOTRR010000024.1:17293524-17311737 GCA_028570945.1 Gogo arcuatus
AGAGAGAGAGAAATGTATCCTGATCATTACAGGATGCACAAAATTGCCAACATGTCCCTCAGGTGTTTGTTAATATTTACTTTCATGTCATTGTATCAGTTTATAATCTTGTTATATATTTAATCAGAGATGCAGTTCTTCCTAGAACTCGTATGAAGCTCCTTGTCCAAAGTAAGCAAGACGGCTTGACACACGTTTGCCCAGTAGCATCCCTGTTAATAACAGGAATAATATTTTGTTATACATATTATATATCATCAGCACATGCCTGTCGTTCCGTTTTTATTTTTAACAGTTACTTTGCTTTTATGTTATTTTTCAACGCTTTAGCGTTCAAACTCATACTGAGCTGCACCCTGCTGTGGCACACGAGACTTTAGTACCTCACTGATCAGAGCAGAGAGAGAGTGCATGCTCTCAGTTGCGCAGGGTTGAACAAAGGTCCGTCTGCAGATCTGTTTGGAGCAGAGGTGCTTTTTTTTTTTCTTTTTTTTTCCCCCCCCCCCACCTGTGTGTTGAGCCTCTCTTACCAATGGTGCCTAGGAGAGGAGCAGTGGCGTATCAGAGCCGCCACCCACGCAATAACCTCTGTGTTTTCTCTTTTCTTATACACTAAACCATGACCCGTTTGCATTTATTTACACAATTATTTATTCTTTCGCACTCTGTCTCTTTCTCCATCCTCCCCCCCCTTCTTCCTTTATCTCTGCTCCATGCAAGTTTTTCAGTCCGCTAATGTATCAGTATTTAATTTCACACAGACACCTTTTCTTACTACCCTGCTGCTGCTGTTCTTCCTGATTTGAACCCTGTGTGTGGTTTCTGCTTTTCAGAAACACTGTAAAATTTAAACCATGCCTTTATCGATTGTAGAACAAAACACTGCCCTTTCACAGATTTCCTGTACCTCATTGGTATCAATGTTTTTTTTTTTTTCCTTCATATTAAACAAGCTGTCAGAGGTGGAGCACTTTTGGTGTTGGTCAAGAATGTTTTTGTTGTTGTTCCAGTTTTTGTTTTTTTTCACTAATATTTAAAGGCACAACTAGTTATCGTGTCAGGATTACATTTCGAATTGCTAAGCATTACATCCACTTGGGGTTCTGTCTTTTTTTTTTTTTTTTTGTGATGTTTTTCTTTATTCTTATTTGGAAAGCCATGTAGACATTCACTGCAGCTCTGAACATCGGTGCTGAGAGGGTGCACAGTGCCACTTTTGCAGTACGTTTCGAGGTGATGTGATCCATGGTTTGTTGCAAATTTTCTTCCAGACTCTGACATTATATTAAAGCACCTTTTTAGGAAAAAGAAATGACTCTTGTTTATGATTCAACATTCAGGCTCATGTTCAAAGAGGACCATGTTTTCCAGGGTGTGGTGGATTTAAAGCGAAAAATAAATGTAAGGACCTTTTACACCATTACTGTTTAATTATTTTTAAAAAACCAGACACATATCTCCTAGAGTACTTTGTATACTGAAAGTATTTCCTTTGGCCCAGAAACTCTCACAGGTGCTGTGATATTCGTAACACCTATTGATGTGCTTATTTTTAGGATCCGTTCCTTTCTTTCTCAAACCCTCTTCCCCTGCTGTATCAGAAAAGAGTTGTGGGAGGAACGAATCCCCTCCTGGCTTCATCAGTCATTAACCAACCTACTTTTAACTTTAACATTTAAAATGGCACTATAATGGTTCATACTTCTCCTATTACAGCTTGGGTGGGGTTTCTCACTGGGGGGGGGGACACACTTAACTTCTCATATAGGTCCAGTATCATCTGCAAATGTGTGATCAGACCACTGAGACCATGTCCACACCTAGTTTTAAAAACAGCCCCCCTCCTCTGTTTTGGCTTCATGTCTACATGATTTTTTTTTTTTTTTTTAAAGCACCATATTGCATCACTGAACAGGAGATTCTTCTCAAGTGACTGCATTTTTTAAAAACTCCATTGTCATGCATATGGAGAAAATGTTTTTGAAATGTTCACATTAGTGTGAACCAGTGAATGACTTTCAGAAAAATCCATATACATGGATACTCTAGGCCTGAGGCTCACCAAATTCCTTTCTAGCAGTTTGTGTATCGCTTCCATAACAATCCAACACAGCTTGATTTATGATCAATGTGTAAATGTAGACAATTCAATAACATTTTAATTCACCAATGTAGCCACACCCCTTCAAGTCCTCACAGATGTGCAGTGGGGGCATTTATTTCCAGTCACATGGTCTGTGTCCTCTTAGCTTTGTCCCCTAAAGAGTGAAATGTCAGTGCTAATCAACTCAAAAGTTCTTGAAATTAAATATTTCTATCCTGCTGGGTGTGGTTTCTCTCAGGATGACTCCACCCCCATTCACAGTGCATGAGCTCTCACTGAACAGGTTGATGGATGAAACTGAAATCAGATGCTTGACTTCACACTCACCAGATCTCAGTCTAATTAAAACAGCATGCTCCATCACCAAAGCACCAACTGAGGGAAAATATTTAGGAAGAATGGTGTTCATCACTATAGTACAGTTCCAGAGATTTGTATAAAATCAGTACTATGGTACACTGATGTTCTGGTGGCTTGTGGTATTGGACTTCTGTCCAATTGTTCCTACTTTCTAGCACCAAATTCATGCAAACCTGTTATCCTGATGCCGTTATCGCTAACGATGAACAAATGGCTTTCTTGTCTATCTATGATCGTCCTACGGGAAACACCTGGCTCCATTATTCAAATCAAAGCAATGCATGCTGATTATAGAGAGTCTTTTGATCAGATGCTTTTATTTCAGAATAGCTGAAATAAACATGCTCCCTGCATGCCATCCTCCTGTTGGCACAGGGTTTGTTTACAGCACATCCTTCTTTCCAACCTGGCACTGTATGAAAGGAGAAGGAATGTCTTACAGCAAACAGTTAAAAAAAAAACAAAACAGTAGCAGCTTGCAGGCTTTTCTAGAGCTGGCTGTTTTATTAGTTTTTTCAATTCACACACACGGATAAAATCATAAATAGTGCAATATATTAGAAGCCAAGTAGCACTCCTTAAAACATCTAAAAAACATCTATACGAAAATATTAATCTAGTTTATTAACTAGAGAGTGTATTGTACTACACAGCTACATGTTGCTTGGTGTTGACCGTGGCAGACGTTACAAGTCAGTTTAATGCCTTACAGTGTCTCGCAGGTTAAAATTATTAAATAAAAACAGGTTCCCAATCCAGTTTGTGCTCAGGTTTTGTTTTTTTTGGGTCCTGTTCTGGTCCAGCTCTAACCTGAGTCTTGTACTCAACTTTCTCTGCCTCAGCCAAGCTGACGTTTTTCGACTGGATGGGAAGTGATGGAATAAGAACTGGTCCCTAGATTTATTCTGCGTCCACGGCCATGAGGTGAACAAAAAGTTGAGCTGAAGAGAGGAGGTCTCCGTTCTGGTTGTACAGCGGCACATGACGATAGCCTGCAGAGGAAAATAAGTTCAGGATGTATGTTTTTTTCCCCCCTCACAAAAAAAAAAAAAAAAAGTCAGACTGAAATCCAAATCTGTCTGCACTACTGAAGAAAAAAAAAATTATGATCATGTGACCATAACGAGAAGAGTGTGATTACGTCACTCATGCTGACATCAGCTAACTGCTCCAGAATAATAATTCAGGCAGTAGTGCAGGTTTGTTAATTTCCTTTCCACTGCAGTGAGCGATTATTCCACAGATAGGACCTTTGTGTTATTGATTTGACGAAAACAAATAAGGGTTTGTTTTTTTTGGTTTTTAAAAAAAAATTGCTATAAAAAAAAAAAAAAAAAGTAATTCCCTCACTAGCCTCTCTATTTAATAAGACTAATTACAGCTGTTTTTAAACAGCTTGTTAAATTACTGAGAACATTAATCTATCTTCAAAATATAAAGCACGACATTCATTAATTCACTGGGAAGTTTCTGTGGTGAAAGAGGAATAAAATCACTTTGTAGTCGTAGCAGTAACTCTGCTAAAAATCACACCTCCCTGTCATTTATTTTCTAACAACATAAAAGTGTTTTATTCCTTATTTATTGCCTTTATTAAAATATTTACCATTGATGTTTGCAGCCTCCTGTTTCTTGTTAAAGGGTTTACTTTTGTAAATGAGTGTTTAACACTAATTAAAAAACAAAAGCCTCCTTCCAGAAAACTACCAATTACAGGTCAACAATGATACATTTTGTTAACTAAGAACAGGGTTTTTCATCTTGGGTTATGTGGAGCATCTGCTGTACAAGTAACTTTGAATAAGTTGTTACTATTCAAATACAATAACGCATCAGGAGCGCATCACGCCATCAGTTCTCAACAGGTTCTCTGTGATTGGACAGGGCTCTGGATGTCCAAGTGATAAATTCTGTATTCCATCATCATGTTACGCATTTTAAATGGTCTTCAATCTCTTACAGTTGCTCTGAATGGTGTGGTGTGATCACTGACCGGTCTGTAGGCTGGTGAAGGAGACCGTGTACTGGCCGATGAAGTCGTTACTGGATACGCTATCGTAATCCTCCACAACGAAGCGCACCAGCGCAAGTTCAGGCACGTACAGGTCAAACTGGAAATTCTCGTTCCACATGGGGTTGAAACCTGAGATAGAGAGATTTTATATTATAAATATCCACTCAAAGCTTGATCCTCACCTGTAATTACTTACTCCACACAAAAACATGCTGCTTTGTGTCAGAGTGCCCTCGAACTAAGAATTTCAGATGTCTGCATTTCATAAATTACAGCGTCAATCAAGCACAGGAGATTCATCAGGAGATAAACGTGTATGAGCTCTGGAACAGATCCTTAAACAGTGTTAAGATTTCTAATGAAGTTACACCTTTTATCTTAACGTAGCCTATACTGGAGTGAGAAGCAATCCCGTCTTTTAAAAGGTGACCGCTAACTTTCTAGGGACCGCAACGCTGATCCCGTCACCTCAAATAGATAAGCAAAGTTACGGGACACGTCCAAAAAGGACGAAAGAAACATGTCTCTTACGTGCTAAAAAAAATAAAACTGAAGCACAAAAGAAGTGCTCCTATCACGCTTTTACAGATGTAACACATTCTTAAAATTGCTATAGTCTAAACTGCTGTACTGATTCCAATGGACATCTACCTGTAACAAAATACTGACGTCAGACAACTGAAAAACGCCTCACAAATGCTTCTGGTGTAAACTAGACTTTACATTTCAGCATGGAAAAAATTATCCACTACTATATAAATCTTATCCAGTAAAATTTACCCAGATGTTATGAATTAACAGAGACTGAAAGTTTGATTATACATGTACTTCATTTTGAATTCGAAATCTCACACCCGTAAGCATGAAATTCAGTTCCAGATTTTACAAAGGATGAAATTCAATTTCAGTTCAAAATTCAGTTTGATACAAATTCTAAATAATTCAAATTCCAATTTTTGAGTTTTAATGAAAATTTCTAATGGCACAATTCTAACTCCATACACGCTCCCCTTTTTTCTTTTTTTACAGGATTTGACGTGCCTCCATACCTCCTTCACTGGCCTGAGAGAGATCTCATTAACTTGTAATGATGTCCAACAGCTGAATGAGGTGTTGGAATTAAAATGGTAGAACGCTAAACTTTAGTGTGTAATCTGGGATTCAATTTGAACATGAATTAAAGAAACTTTTTATACAGAATATCATGATCCAATTTTGCTTCAAGAACACGGACCATTACGCGTTTGTGTCACGAGTACCGTTGTTATTAATGTGCTGTGTCTGTTTCTCGGACGTGTCCGCAGGCACGCCGTGGATCTCCACTCGTACCAGGGGATCTACGATGGAGGACGACTTCTTGCTTAATTTGGGTAACTGCTGTGCTGAGATCACCTGATGCACCAGAAGAGGAAGAATAAAAACTCGAAATGCTTTTCAAATAGGAGTGCAAATCTCTCAAACATAATCGAGAAACAAATCATTACAAAATATCCATCACAGTATGATGTAGGTGTACAATGGAATTAGAGTGCTGACCATCACGTGGAACTCGACGTGTCTGAGCCATGGTCCTCTGATGAGCGTGATGGGGTCAAACTCTGATGCTGTATCCCTGAGGTACGCTGGCTTCAGGACGTAGCCGCTCTGTCCGTTTTGGCTAAACAGGCCCTGGTTCAGATCCATCTCTGCACACGGTGTCTGGAAGTTCAGGGCCACTGGATGGGAGACGAAAATAGTGAGGCACATCACACTACACATGAGCCAATATACAGTTATACTGTGGAATTCAAAAAAACAAAACAAACAAAACACTGGTAGAGAAGCCTGTCTGAGGAATATTTTGTCAAATGCAAGATCGGTATCATTTTCCTTCAAACAAATCATCCATGTAGACAGCCTGAAGTTATTGGAATGATCACATTTTGCTAGCTAACATAATACAAAGACTGTTTATAGCTGCTATAATGTAAGGAACTTCCCCCACAGACGTCCCACAACATTAAATGTAACCCTAATGGGATTTAAAGAGTACCCCTCTTTCTTACTACAGCTCAGTCTTACCGATTTGGCATCCGGAATTCCACAGAGGCACAGGGTTGAAGTTGGAGGAATTGGTCCTTAGTGCTCCTGAGGGGTAAACTCTACTCAGCTTGTCCACATTATGATGAATGTATTCATTTGCTGCAAAAAAAAAAAAAAAAAAAAAAAAAATCTGATCAGTTGCATGATCAATTACAGATGATCCAGCTAGACATCTATATATAAATAACAGCCTTTAACATCATTATGTACGACGCATCAGTGTCTTACCCAAATTCTCTGCAAAATTCAACGCATCCGATTCCTTAAAAGAAGACACCTCGTAAAAGGACTGGCGAGTCTGTGCGTGTCCAAATCCTTGGAACTTGACGCTTTTGCAGTAGATAATGAGGTCTGAGAGCTCTTTAGCTAGCATCAGTGTCTTTGACTTCTAAGGCCAGAGAAATAACAACAACAACTCGAGCAAATCCAACAAATGCTGTATGTAAACATCTAATGGACTATGGTACAAGACCGTGAACACGGCAAACCTTATTGTTTTCAGAATGCTCCACCTCTTCATCACCGGAGTCCTCTTCTTCTTCTGTCATAGACCCTTCTGCTGTAGTGGCCTGGTCTGAGAAGTAATCCTCCAGTTTGTTCAGGCATTTGCCTTTGATCACAAACCGACCCTTCAGCTCCTGATGATGATCAACAAAAAGCTAATAATGAGGATCTATCAAATACTCAAATCTTATTCATCAGAATATTCTGATGGTTGTGAAGCTGCAAATCAGGTTTATATTAAAATGTGCTCATTCTAATGTTATATAGCAACAGCTATATAACAGTCTATAGCAACAGCTCGTTCCTGAAGATGTATGGTTAGCGTGCTACAATTTAAGCCTAATAATACATTAAAAACACCCCCCACCACCACCACACCACACATCAATCTGTGGATCTGGTGAGGTTTTCTGTAAGGAGATGTTTGTTTAGCATTTATGGAAGGAGACTCTAGGTGTCAGCGATTTGGGTTTTTTTTTTAAAGGGCAGGAAAAGGATAAGTGGGAAAGCCTTCAAGACAGAGGAATGTCATTTTTCTGTTTCTTGGGTAACAAGCTAAATGATAATCTCTATTAAAGTTAATAAGACAATTATTTCATTATTTTCCCTTTAAACAGGAGACCCTGTTCCAATCCTTACTGAGCCAACATTAGTAGGAATCTAAACATTTCTGGTTTTTAATTATAAATACAAGGTGTTATTTGGTACTGTGCCAGAGAGAGAACATGGATTGCACCGTTTTGATGATTGCTAGTGGGTGAAATATTACCGTGGTGTTTATGAGAGGATCAGTAGTTAAAAAAAAGCAGAGCCACACCCTGACTGAGGTGAACAAAGCCAAACAAAAGGCAGGCTTCAATTAACCATTCCTCCTGCTATCAAAACAACTCCTCGGTCATTATCTCTCCATGTGTCATCGAGGAAAACGCTCAACCACCACCATGATCAAACGCCGTCATGCTCGTCCTAGCCGTGAAGTAATTCTAGTTTTCAGACTTTAGGAGTGGACAGAGCGTTCCTCTCATACTCGAGTGTTGTCTGGAGTGATGAACACACGCTTCTGTTCCAACAGAACGTTAATCCTTGCTTCACTCACTAGAACTACACACAACACTCATCATTTCTGCTTTCAGTCTCCAGCTACGATGTTACTATTCTTTTATTTGAATGGAAATATCAGTTTTGGGTCGTGTTCTCAGTCAGAAGAAACTAAACTATACTTACAGTCTATACTATTCTATACTATCTGCATGGAGTTTCAGATGTTCTCCATTTTTCGTCCCACCTCCCAAAAATAGACCAGTAGGTAGATTGGTGACCTTCATATCTCGGGGCGATTTACTGTGCGCATGCATGTGTATGAGCATCGTGCCCTGTGACGATCTTGCATCCCATCCAGGGTGCATTTCTGCATCATACCCAGTTTTTCCTGGGATATGCTGCGGATCCACCACTACCCTGACCAGGATAAAGTGTTTACTTCGAATTTTTCATCCGTTAATCAAACTATCGCATAGATTTAAGGGAAAAAAAAAAAATGATTTGCCTGATCTGATGTCTGGTTGTTTTTATTGCTTATTTGGTATTTTGTATACGAGTCAAAGTATTATAAATATGCATAAATAATAGTCTCATGAAGCATTTTACCGGGGGGGAAAGAACTAAGAAATATTCTGTGACTTATCACGATCACAAAACTATTATAAAAGTAACAATAAAAGTATAAATGATTCCATTTCTAAGAAGACTACATTTCACTGTTTTTACTGATATGCATCACTTTACATCCACCATCTCGGTTGGTGATATAGGCATTTTTAAATATATAGTTTTGCCTTTTGCTGTACCAACTCACTGATGCATCTATAAACAGACGTGTGGAAACCACTGGACTGGGAACTGTTCTTGATTTTGGCATATACAATACAGCCTTGTGTGTGTCTGAAAGCGTGAGATTCCTCATGCTCTGAGCAGGTACCCACCTCTGGAGAGGGCAACGCTGTGGGCATGTGTTCTCCCAGGGGTTTGGTGATCAGAGCACTACCCAGAATGGATCTCATGTGCTTGGCCATGAGCTTCTGTTGGTCTACGCTGCAGTGGTTCTCCAGGGACAGGATCACTGGGTACTCTGACGTCTGAGGAGAAACACAGGAAGTTTGATTTTTACTTCGGAAATGTTTGCTAGGACACTTAGTGCAAATTGCACACCTAAAATCACATGGTTATAAAAATCAGAAAGACATTTTTCAGGAGAATTGTTTCCTAACAAGCCACAGAATGCAGTCAGACCAGCAGCACAGATTCAACCAGGAGTAACCAAGGAAGCTGTCACTATGCCAACAGATGAGGTGGAGACAATATAAGCATTAAGTACATGGAATAGAAAGAAACCACATAGGAGTTGAGTGAATACCAACAAAAGTAAATGTGGAGTGCATATGCATCGTGTAAAAATGAAGACACTCGATGCAGGCACACTGTGAAAGCTAAAATGTGACTGATGCAACAGGTGATGCTGTAAAACAAAAAGAGGTTTTATCTTATCTGGTGGACAAAAAGGACATTGTGGAGTTAAAAACCCCAGCCATCTTGTAGCTAAATTAGTTTCTTTCACAGCACATCATTTGGCATCACTCTGTGCCAAAGTTCTTTCCAATTTTTTTTTTAGAAAAGTGCAAAGTGAAAGTTTGAACCTCCTGACAAATCACATTACAGGTTTGGGGGAACAATCATGGAGGACAGAGTGCTGGTGAAAACTGTCTTGTTAAAGAGTGAATGAATACGAGGAGATTTACGACAAGCTGAAAGTACAAAGAGTAGAGAGGCAAATGCCAAGCAACAAACATCTTTTAATTGACTGCCTGCATGTTGGAAAGAGGGGGAAGAATTCTTGCAAATACCTTAAAGGCATACTCGTTAATGGCTTGGATGGCATCCTTAAATAGGATCTTTGAGGTCAACGTGTAGCCGTGGTAGATAACCGGCTCCCCGTCTGAGCCGTCCCAGATGTCCAGCTCCACGCAGCGGCAGCCCTTCGTTAGCGCTCTGTCCGGAGGTTAGAACAGCTTAGTCATGTGTAATATGCACTGGCATAGGCCACTAGAGGGTTTTTTCCTGAGTTCTGGCATGAACTGTATGCTTAGTGATTATCTTACAGAAAAGCTTTTTGTAACTCTTAGGTTGTGTTCATGTCCAAATATTCCATATTAAATTTTTTGACTTAAGATAGAACAGTTATTTTATAAATCACAGTACAGAGGTCATTTTGTACCTGGACACTAACAAGTTGAAATGTGAAAAAGAAAAAGTTTATTGTGTGTCACTCACTCCATCTCTTATGAAATGGCTGTAATTTCATTTGTGTGCATTTGCATAAATATTGTTTATATTGCAAACAGATGAGATGAGGATAAGGCATCCTGAGTGATTCAAGTGCATTTTACAACTAACACTAGATAACTAGGGAACAAAAACATAGCTGGTTTTTATTAGAAGACACCCCCACAGGATCATAGCCATGGCGTCCAGGCTGTGTGTAAAACTGAGCCATACGTACCGTATGTAGCCCTCGGTGCTGCTCGGACCTTTAAGCTGGTCTTTCAGAAGGTACGTGTTGTGAGAGGAAGAGATAAAATAGTGGTTTAACGGCTGGCTCATGTCCTGGTACACGCTCTTATGAGCCGGGCTCATGATCAGCGCTTCGGGCTGGTGCAGGAACATCAGAAAGCCGTCTTTCGTCATCAGCTGCTTTGCTTTGGCTGTCAAGGTGGAGGCAAGACAAGCAAATGTATGCAAAGGTGCAGAAGCGCATGACGGGCAAAAGCAAATGCTTGTTCGTTCGAGAGGATTTCTAAAAGGTGCCATTTGAACAAAGATGCTTTTCTTTAAATGTGAAGCCCAGTTTTATAGTCATGTCTGTCAGGGATTTAAATGGGGGAAAAAAATATCCTCATGACTTGGGATTTGTCAGTATTTTAATTTTTTTGCTTTGTTTTGTCTTTTTTCCCCCACCACATAAATACAAAATGGCCAAGGAACACAATATATAAGTAATATTTAATACTTCATGTAACTTCATGTTTCTACTGTTGCAGTCTTGTTTATGCTTTAAGCACGTCAATGATTGCTGAGGTTTGGCTATCACAATAAGAGCAGAAAGAACACACTACTGGACACATCTACTGCTGTGCAGAGATTTGCTTGCAGAGAGTCATGCAAAACACTGAAAACATCTGAACTTTAGACGACCTTGTGCATGGACGTCTCTATTCTGTGCTCCTGCAGTCGCGCATTTCCTGAATTTTCATCTAAAAACATTTATTTAAAAAATGCAAATAATAATGCAGTGATGAAAATTATATATGTTATAGATTAGACAATGTCAAACTTCAAGTATCACAGTGCCACATAAGAGACAATACAGGAGTCCTGTACACATGACTGCATAAAGAGCGTAATGCAGAAGAAAAAAAAAAAAAAAATTACAATCTGTTAAAATTTTTTGCCCCTTTATAAGTCATTACTGTAGAAATGATATGTTCAGAATGAGCACATTAATAAACCCTAAGAATTAATTAATAAACTCCTTGACCAATCAGATTCAGGGATTCAGCACTGCTGTAATATAACATGCAATATGCTACATATGATGTGTGTAAGAATGGTGTTTGAAAGAAAGCAGTGTTTACCCGTTTCATCTACTTCACATTTCTCGATGAGCTGTGCAGCGAGAGTCAGATCCACCTTTTCCGTCTGCTCCTTTACCAGGAAATCAAGGAGGTTGGCAGCGCTCATGAGTCCTTCGGTTTTCGCGTACGCTTCGTAGATCACCCCGATCTCTTCCCTGCCAGTCAGGATCTCATAAAAGTGCTTAATTTCTTTTCCTTCAAGTAAGCCAGTTTTGGACTGATCACATTTCTGCAAAGACACATGAGCATCTTCAATAACACAAAACCAGCAAAGAGTATAACGGAGTGCTGCATAATCTGATTTTTGTTTTTTTTTAAATCAAATTAAAAAAAAAAAAAAAAAAAATCACCTCAAATAGCTCCTTGACGTATTCGTCGTCCACTTCTACGTTGATGTTCTGCAGGAAGCTCTTCACCTCTTCTGGACTCATCATCTGGTCACAGTTTATGTCAGCTTTACGCAAGCAGTTGAAGATCCAGCTGATGCACTGATGTAAAGCTAACAACATTGCACAAACCATCATATAAAGCTGTACAAGGTTTATGTTCAATATCACAGGTTCCTAAAGAAATTTCAGAAAAATCTTTGTCTAATCAATGGTAAGCTACATAATTTGGGGGTGGGGAAGAACAACTAAGGATACTGTTCTGTCCTCTGTTGTTGGCTGAGCTTGCTCATGTTGGTGATGATCTTCTCCAGGCCTGACACCCAGTGCTTGGCCTCCTCCTCGGTGGTAGCGATGAGGTCTAGGTTTTTGTGGTGGCCCTTGAACAGGATGGAGAATGCCCGAGATTCAAACTCCTCTTCTGTGTACTTCCGGAGACCCTCCGTGTGCCGGCCGGAGCGCACACACTCTATATCCTCAATAGAAACTGAGGGAGGAAGCAGAACAGTCCAGTTAGGGCTGGGGAATATGATGATATGAATACAGTAAGGAATAAAACATTTGGCGTTGCACTGGTATAGGAAAATTATCAAAGTATGATGGAGCAGAGTTACTGTCATTTCATTACCCCACTGCTGATTATTTTCCTATCACCTGAATTGCTCTATTCCTCTTGTAATGACAATCTGCAAACATTTTTAAAAAAAGAAAGAACAGTTTTTATCCGTTTAGAGATGCACTCAATGTGAAAAGTCCAAAATAAGAAGTCCTACCCTCCCCAACCAAAAACAAAACAAACAAACAAACAAAAAAAAAAACACTGCAAAAACCTTCCCCCTGAAGCCTTTTCCATGGCAGAAAACCTAACGTTCCAATTTTACAAAAATGCGGACACTGGAAACTCCTTCTGTTTCCTCACAGAAAACTTCATATCAACGATTTTCATCGATAGGATTTCATCGGTTCATTTATGCACAGCATCCGCCATACAAGTCCCTGTGACTTATTATTGGTTACTATAGAAACAATAATGTATTAATTAGAATGTGCACATTATTATAAACCCGTGATCAAAACCAATGTTATAGAAAATCAAATCAACACCCTCTGACTAATCAGCAGAAGCATTACTTTGGTACAACACTAGTATACTTATTACTTACACTAACATGTCAGCAGAATTATATTAAGCCATCCAACATGTTAGCCATTTAAATATGGCTGAGCACACGGATACTGTAAATACTACAAAATGTCAATAAAACCAAAAATGCTTTCATAGCTACGTTCAAGCGTGATGTACTATTTTGAAGGCATTTTGTTCACAAACCTAAAGATTTCAAATGTCTTGAAGTATTGTGAAATGATCATGTAGTCCACTCATACAGTGTGCGTGTTTATATATAAAATATTCTCCATTTCACACACTAGACCTATGCTAGTTTAAGACGTGAACATAAATCAGGATGATGGAGTAGGACTAAACAGTACATATACGATTGCTGCAATTGTCAGGTAACGGAAACAGATGGCAATCCTGCATCACAGGCAAACCTGATGACCATGTACTTTGCTCTAACACTATACACAAAATCACCTCGCAGGCGTCCGCTTTTACAGCATAAAGAGCACTGGATGTAGTCTGTGATTTGAAGCGTGATTAGAACAATAAAATAAAGTTGCATAAAACCAATCAGTCAGCCTGTCTTAATGGTTTATCACAAACGTTGGAGCAATAAAATGGCATGGCCACTATCACTTTTTCCTTATTCCTTCTAAATAAGAGGCGTATGCTTACAAAAAACCCCCCACACACATTGGCTATATAAAATGTTTTGTATTTATAGACTTGTATGACGTCATTATTATAGACTTAAGCCCTAAAAGTCCAAGCTTACAATGTAGTTATTCATCCTAAATCTGTTTCAGTAACTATCATGAATTATTCAGTACCTCCAGTGTGACTAATAGGAAAGGTATGTTTTTAAGACCTATTGTGGTATTATTGTATAGCACAAAGGCAGAAGCACCTCTGCGCTATCCGTTACAATGAGGAAGGAGTGTCCTCAACCCATGTCAGTTCCAGTGAAGGGGGCGTGTCCTCTGGGCTGTCAGTCTCAGTATAAGAGTCATGTCCTCTGTGATGTCGGTTACACTGAAGGAGGCACGGCCTCTGTGCCCGTCAGTCCCAGTTAATCACAGTTTCAGTGTGTGTACAAGTCTTGAAAACTATTTTAAAATTAAGACTAAACTGCACCATACTGTTAGCCTTTTGCTTCTTTAGGAGTGGTGTATTGTCCTATCAAATGTCATCTGGCTCCTTTAAATTTTTTATATACCTGGGATTGTTGATCACAGATTAAGATATGCAGCGTATCATTTCAGAAACAAAGAAAGCCACTCATCTCTACAGTAACCAGTAACATGTCCATTGGTGAATGTTTTTGTGTAAAAACATAACAGACATGGGAGAATGTGAATATGACGATAAGCATTGCAATTAAGCACTCTAGCAGTTCATCTAGCTCTGACAGTCTCTCTTACAGGCTTCATTTGGCTCCAGCTGGACTTATAAAAACTGTGTAGGTGTTATTTCAACACTGGCCATTGTGCTGTGTACACTTGTGTGGGATGGACTCACAGGTGTGCTTTGGCCACAGGGGTTTTTTGGACTCGTGCCACACGGTCTTACAGTCCTCCTGCAGCTTGTAGAATCGCACCTCCCTCCATGACGCCGAGCGAACCTTCACGAGCTTTGCGCCGTTCAGAAGAAAATTCAAATCCGGATCTCCGTCCATGCCTGCGGTCAGAAAAACATGCACACAGAGGAGGAGATGTTTGAGCCACGGTTGAAGAATGCAGAACAAAATCACTTCACACCGCAACAGATAAGATAAGGTTTGATTGATAATACTCAATCTGTTCATTCTTATAACAGGATGCTTTTTGGGCAGTGGTGGCTCAGTGGTTAAGGCTCTAAGTTACTGATCAGAAGGTTAGGGGTTCGAGCCCTAGCACCACCAAGCTGCCACTGTTGTTTACCCTCTGCTCCAGGGGAGCCCCATCACGGCTGACCCCGCGCTCTGACCCCAACTCCCTAGCAAGCTGGGATATGCGAAGAAAAGAATTTTACCATGCTGTAATGTGTGTTATGTTATTATAAACAAAGGCTTCTTTTTTTTTTTTTGCATGGGTTCAAACATATCTGAAGGAGTTGTTTTTTGTTTTTTTTAAACAAAAAAAAAAAAATTCATGGTGAAATCAAGAGAGTTCACTGCATCATTTGCTAAGAATCATATCAATTACATCAAAATCTTGATTGACCTGCATTACTCAGGTTAACTTCCGTTTACTGGATCATGCAAACGCTGCGATTTACCCATGCACACAAATTTGTTTACAGGGTCTGAAGGTCAGGATAAAAATCACAGCACTACAAGATTGAGGCTAGTTGTAGGAGTCATTTGCAGGCATTCTGATACATCAGTGTAACATCATTGTTATCGCGATAACTATTACACGATATATCGTGCAATCGTATCGTATCGTGCAACGTATTAAGAAGTCTAGGAAGTGAAACTTGCTGTTCCGAAAGACTAGTGCATTATTAAAAAACAACCCCCACAAGGCTTCATTTGCGAGTCGGTTCATTCAGTGGAACACGAGCACAATGTCCACGTAGTGACATGCTCTGAATGCGCTTTTATGCAGGAGACTGTTCGTTTTATTTAATCCTGGCTTTATGTTCTTGCATAAAGAAAGCGAGTCAAGGTTTTCAGGATGAGTAACTGGAGGGAAACTGGAGCTTCCTTGAACTGAGGTACAGAAATGCGCCCGTTTTACACTCAAACTTCAGCAGAGCAATAAATACAAGATAGCACTAAACCCTAAACAGCGAGGTGGTACAGAAATGCAGGCGGCTTTTAAAAGAAACACACTGCGTATAATAAAACAGCATCCCAAGTGTGAAGGTGAATGAAGGCAGCCCTACCCAGGAGCTTCAGGTTAACGCTGGTTATTTTCTTGCTTTGCTCATAATGAAGTAATTCCTGCGACTTGCTCCTTTTCGGCTGCTTCCGTACGCACTGCATGTTGGCCCCTTTTCTTGACAGGATCCCAGCTGAATAAGACACACGGGCTGTACAGGGGAAGTGGTGAGCTCATACCTCACTGACGGGGCGTGGACCATGCAAAAGTTTACTAGAATTACACAAACCAAGCAACCTGGAAGTCGCGAGCTGGTTCGGTAGCGCCGATTAAAGCCACGACCACAAAACCACCCGCTGCACATAGTGCACTAGTTAGGGTGCTGGAGAGGTTGTTTTGAACCCTTTGCAGTGCGCTTATGTAGGTGTGGGGCATTCAGGATCAGAAAGAAAGCGAAAGAGATGCACGCGCCACGTTTCAGGAAAATAAACTCCATATTACAACCTGCACTGATACTGTTTTTGTTCATTTCTACGAGCACCCAATAATATATTAATGATTTGCAAAGTTCATCATTTGCTAAACTACACACTCACTTGGTGCGCAACGGTTTGAAAATAATCCGATATGAACCTAGTCTGAAAATATCGCGGTTAAGCCTGGGTATCGTTTGAAAAAATTTTTATATACCAATAAAAAGAAAGACTCTCTCCAATCCCCCCCTTAAAAGAAAATGCACAAACGTGTTCTATTAACCACTTTTTTGACCGAGATGAAACAAGACTTCACAACTGCTAGTTTAAAGCACTTATTGCTCCTCAAACTGCTCTTTTTATGGAGAATGGACTCTGGACCTCTGTGCCATATTTACATGCGCTCTCCTCTCTCCAAGCATCAAAGATCCAGTCAGGCTCAGAAGCCATTTATCCTTTTTTTTTTTTTTAATTTCCTAATAATTTAATACTCCTTTATATCATGCAATTTCATATCAGGCATTGGGGGAAAAAAAAAAAAAACCCACACAAACTATCCTGTAGCACTGAGATGTAATGTTAATCCACCAATTAACAACACACACTGGTGGTGAAAATTAAAATACAAAGTTTTCTACAAAGGTCTCTGCATGTGTTTCTGTATAACAAAAGAAAACAAAGAAGAGCAAATCCTTTAATTTTTGTTTCTTAGGAAAAAAAAATTTGAATTTTTTTCCCCACAACATCTTACACTGGGTCTCATTTATCAAGATGGATACAAAGATTTATTCATGAATCGTTCATATGAGCATTTACACAATAAATTTGGTATTCATGAAAATCCTGTAAATTCAGAAAAAATTGTTCCTACTTGTGCTCTTAAGTGTCTAAATGTACACAATCAGACTAATGAAAACCTTGACTTGATCAACTTCAAATCATAATCTGCATGGATTAATATCTGCACATTAATATCTGGAATATACCACCAAGCTTGAATTGCTTATATTACATTTACAGCAGACGCTCTTATCCAGAGACTTACAGAAATGCTTTGGAGCCTCTACCAAAAACACCATGCTAGTTCACTACATCAGGGACAGAGTACCATCCAAAACATTGTGAAAACCAGTCGTTTTATATTACTAACATTAATTAAAGAATATGAAAAAAAAGGAAGTGAGTCAACACAAACCAATAAGACAAATAAAACTAATTCAATTATGTCAAAAGAAGTGGCGCCTTATATACGGAGGGTATGTATATTGCTGAACTCCTACAATATCAGAATTGCAAAAAAAAGTGAATAAGACTTAATAATAAATAATAAAAATGAAAAAGAGGAGATTGCAGGTTTGTCTCACAACCATTTGTAAATCAAGAGACCCCACATGCTTCAGAATTCCAGTGGTTCCTTAATGATGGGCAGGGTGGCAATACACTCATGCACAGCAGTGAATAATTTTATACATACAAAAGAACCTACATAGGAAATAAACATGTTAAAATGGTTAATAAATCAAACTGCATAGTAAGAGAGATGAAAAATGTGCAACCTAAAACATACACAGGAGTTGCCAGTTTATTGGACAACTATTCATTTAAATAATGTCTAGGTGGTTATTAGTTAGTAGGATTAGTAGTAATAATAATAATAATAATAATAATAATAATA
>JAOTRR010000024.1:17327634-17350816 GCA_028570945.1 Gogo arcuatus
GTGTGTGTGTGTGTGTGTGTGTGTGTGTGTGTGTGTGTGTGTGTGTGTGTAGGCTTAGAGAAGAAGACGCAGGTGTTGCAGCCTGAGGAGAAAAAGACAGTAGCATACCATGAGGCAGGACATGCTGTAGCCGGGTGGTACCTGGAGCACGCAGACCCTCTGTTAAAGGTACCAATAATTGTCCTCCTCCCTCCGTGTTCTCTTCTTTTGATAGAACCCTTTTCTAATTCTGATTTGGTGTTATTGTGTCATAAAATATGAGAACCAATCATGTTCCTTTATGCAAATGCAAATGCATAGCACATATGCAAAAGAATCATGCTGTTCCTATTTTTAATACAGGTTTAATAGGTACTTGTGCCATCAAAACAAAAAGGTTTAACATTTGGTCATTGAAATGCTGCTAGCCTGTCCCCTTTATTTGCATAGCGTATGACTAGCCGTGCATATAAATGCATGTATTATTACCTCTGCCAAAGAGGTTATGTTTTTGGTGCAGTTTGTTTGTCTGTTTGTTTTCCTGTAAGGAAGATTGTGCAAAACCTACCATCCCAATTCCTATGAAACTTGGTGGAAGGGTGTAGCATGGGCCAAAGAAGAACCTATTAAATTTTGGAGTGGATCCAACTCACGGAGCGGATCCACGAATTTAGTTTCACTTACGGAAACCTGCGCTTGACAATGCCATACATCTCGAAGTCCAGTAGATGGCAGTAAAGTTCAGTAGTGACAAAACATAACCAGTGTACAAATACGATGACTCTATATCACAATCCACATTCACGGGTACCAGTAATCCTCTAGGATACACATGTAGACACACAATTCTAATAGTTTTCAAAATATATCCAGACATATGAAGTAGTTCCGGTTGCAGATTTGCATATCATAGAAGAGTCGACGATTGTTCTTGCCGGAGGTCTGTGCTCTCCGAGCGATCTAGTTTTAATGATGTTGTAACACCGTCTTTTGAGGTGTCCATCATCCCACGTGGTAAAGGCCTGGGCTATGCTCAGTACCTCCCAAAAGAGCAGTACCTCTACACCAAGGAGCAGCTTCTGGACCGGATGTGCATGATGCTCGGCGGCCGTATCTCTGAGGAGATCTTCTTCGGTCGCATCACCACTGGAGCGCAGGACGACCTGAGGAAGGTGACACAGAGCGCGTACGCACAGGTGGGCCAGTTTTAACAGGTTAGCAATAAAAGAAGGTTAACGTTTTTCAGATTATGTTCAATATGATATCCTTACTTCTGAGCACAGGTTTGGGCCAGTTCTTGATATTATTGTATAATGTTAATATAATAATGTATATATTTTCCTCTTGTAGATGAAACAACCCAAAATGCACATTTAAAAATACTTGTATAATAAAATCATTATACATTTTATGCAGCTTTTATGAGGGTAGTAAAAGCCAAAAACAGGTCACTGATATTATATCATTTTTCTAATGAATTCCATTTCACATTTACATGTACATTCCTTGTTTTGGCAGACTGTTTTCACAGAATCCAATCAATCCAATTATTATCTATTATGAGATTAGTTAGTAGTGTGTCTTGTGCGCTTCTGTCTACAGATAGTGCAGTTTGGGATGAACGAGAAGGTGGGTCAGGTGTCGTTCGACCTCCCTCGGCGGGGAGATCTGGTTCTGGAGAAGCCATATAGTGAGGCGACGGCCCGTCTGATCGATTCAGAGGTGCGGGATCTTATTAACAACGCATACGAGCGCACAAAGAAACTACTGACGGAGAAGAAGGCGGATGTGGAAAAGGTACCAGGCTTTAGTTAAAACAGATGCATGCTTTCATATTAATTGCTGTACATAACATCTTTTTCTTACAAAAAGAAGAATGTGTGCATGTAACCTGGAAGCATTTGGTCATCATAGCATTGCTTCTGATCATAAATGTGTTATAACCACCAGGTGGCGCTACGCCTGCTGGAGAAGGAGGTGCTGGATAAGAACGACATGGTGGAGCTCCTGGGCCGGCGGCCATTCGCTGAGAAGTCGACGTACGAGGAATTTGTGGAGGGCACAGGAGGACTGGATGAGGACACGTCGCTCCCTGAGGGACTGAAAGACTGGAATAAGGAACGAGGGAGCGAGAAGGAGGAGAGCACGGAGGAGCAGGTGGCACGCCAGATCACAGGCGGCATGCCGTTCTAAAGGCAATCCTCCACCAGAGGGCGGCGGTAGTGAGTGGGAAATTTAATGAGGTTCAGGTTGGTTGGGGCTTGTAATGTGACCTTCCTGAGCCACACGCAGACCTTCATCGTATCACAGGTTGGTGTGTGCTGCATAGCTGAAGATGAAGAGGTGATTTTTTTTTTTTTTTTTTTTTAATGAAGAGGTGTTCTAGCTGTTGGTCAGTGCAGCGCATGTTTGAAATCGCAGGTGGGTTTTTGGGGCACGCCTCTGAAGATCCATATTTTTGTATTTTGCTTCACTGACTGAGATGAGCAGATGTGATGTATGATGAATTTTCCTTAAGAAAACGTGTATAAAGGAAATATGAAAAGAAAAATGGTTAAATTAAATTCAAGTGTTCCTGGTCATAGTTGCTTCTGTGAAGATCTCATATCATACAGTGCATCACTCGTGTCTGCTTTATAAATCAGATCATTAGGAAGGCAACACAATGTTTTCACTAGATGTGTTCACTAAATACAAGAAACAAGTCGATTTCTAGCATAAAGCAGAAAAAGCATGAGGTCATCTTAATACTGTTGTCAAGCACTTGGTGACTGCATTTTTTTTTTCTTAATTAAAAAAAATGCTTGAGTGTTGTTTAATCTAAAGTCTATCTATTACATCTATAGTGTGTGTGTGTGTGTGTGTGTGTGTGTGCAATTACAAAAAAGTTTCCTGGTACTGAGGAAGGAGCTTTATAATGGTTCTATAAGGAACTTGTACAGTAATTGTCATTGAACTTATAAGATTTTGATGGCAATTGTTGGCTCAGTGTATATGAAGCATAATTTTATAGAACATTTCATGAATTGTTTGCTTCAATGTATTTGCAAATTAAGCCATAAGTTGTACAATTCATACTATTATACATTTTCTGTACCAAAGTGATTAATGTAATCTCAGGTAATAAAAGAGAGAGCCACAGACTCCTGATTAGTAACGGTTATGCGCTAGGGTTAGAAAATTATGGAAAACTTTACTCTCGTGTCTGTTATAAGGTTGTAGTTTTGAATTTGTGTTCGTCACATTTTAAACGTTTATCGACTGCGTCATTTTGAGTAAACAGTTTTTTGGTTCTTTTCTCAGTACAGGGAAACCACAGATGTAGTGGATGGATATTGGATTAAAAACACTGGAGTGTTGCTTTAACTGGTCCAAAGCGGGCACTTACATCATCTGTGCGTTTTCTATAAGCCGTTATATGTAAATGTATATTTCCATCTCAAGGCAATCGTAATTTTTCTTTTGGCTTTATATATTAGTAATTTATATACTACATGCCTATTTCCTTCTAGAGAGACATAAGAGAGGCAACAACTGTTTATAGCTGCTATAACATAACTGACAACAAGTATAACATCCTTGTTTCTTGAATGTTCCCTGACGTTTAATGTAACTATAAAATTAAAAATTATGGCATTTAATTCTTTAATTAATTTAAAAAAAATGCAATTGTTGGCTGAGGTATAAGAGGAATAAAGCACTTCAGGATGTGCTGCTGTAAGAAAATAATCAGCTTCTGGGTGGTAATGGTAACGCCACATCATCAGACCACACTGTCATTGATTATTTACCTATAACAGCACACCACAGAGTTCATTATTCATTACTGATTAATTCTCATAACACAATATATATGAATAGAAATCCATTCAGTAGCAGAATCAGGTTTTTCAGCCGGTTTTGTAAGGCGGGTATTGAGTATGGATTGTGTAATAATACCTCTATTTACATTTTGTGAACACAGTTTTCAGTGTTTGAATAAATGTAGATAAGTATGTGGTTATGATTTTTTGGAAGCGAGTTGAAATTATTTATCAAAATGAATTTTTCCTGATTTCTAATATTCTTTATTTATACAGCCATATTTTTTTTTATTTCGAGTTCAGAATCTTAAAGTGAGAAGGATTGAATGAAAAGATTGAATGAATTGGGTATTATGTAAAAGATGCAATAACTCAGAAGGTTAAAGAAGTATTCTGGATTCTAATATGCCATATAGAGCTATTCATAATGTTCTCTATAAAACTATTCCAGAGTTTAGGTTCTAGCAAGTGATCCTCAGGCCTTGTCTGTGCTTAAAGTTTTGAAAGTGTCCTTAACTGTTAAAATCATGAGTCAGTCCGCTTTTGCATACTTGCTGCTGCCTGAGTTAAAAAAAAAAAAAAGAAGAAGAAAGAAACCTCTGAACTGAGAGCACGATCAGCTCGAGTGCACATGTTGAGCTGTGTCATGAAAACACGCAGCAATCAGAAATAGCTACCATGCGCCGTGTGATTCAGCAGCCGAAGGAGGATGTCCACGTTTAGTCACGGCAGGCATGGAGAGGGTTCCCTTGCTCCCGCCTCTGACTCTGAGAGTGCTGAGAGGGAGTGTTTCCCCATCAGCTGACTATGACATCATCAAACGCAGATCGTCTGTGAGTTAGCGTTTAGCTACGTTCTGTCTCGATTTAGTCATCGTCTGTGTTTAGTTTGAGATTTGCTTTATTTTTATTTTTTTTTGATGAAGCTAAATTAGTCATTACATTAGACATGAGACTGAGACTAACACGGCACGTGTTTGAGATGCTAAAGTCGATGAGCGAGTTTACTGAAGCTGTTACTCATGTTGTAGTCGATGACGGAGAAGTTGCAAACACAGATGAGGATGTCGCTCCCACGGGAGATGCAGAGGCAGGGCCGAGGTGGAAGGACACAAACGTGACTTGAGGATGAGTCAGACGTGGCGATCAAGGAGCTTCTGAGCAGAATGTGTGAAGAAACAGGTACAGAGTGTGTGTGAGAGAGAGAGAAAGAGTGCGTTGGAGTGAGGAGAGAGAGAGAGAGAGAGAGAGAGGGAGAGAGGGAGAGAGAGATATGGAGGGATCCCGCCTACCCAAATTTCTCCCAGGCTCTGACTCAGAGCACAGTAGCAGTGGGTGAGGACTATCCTGCCAAAACTCACACCTTGCCACCTCGTTACTGCTTTTTACATCATGATCATAATCGTCATACACACACAAACACACACACATCAGTTATGTCTCAACATAACGTGAGTAAGACACACCCCACTGCAGGAACTGTGTATGTAAATATGCAAAACCATGTGACTGGTTCTCTGAACAACTTTCAAAGTCTGATTTCACACTTCCTAGTTTTTTCCCTTTCGCTCTCCACTAAGGTCTAAATAAAGCTATCAGCAGCGATTATGGGGTCCAAGCACCTTGGTGGAGTGACAGTGGGTATTGTTGTCGTGTCATGTCTCTGGGTTCGATCACGAGCTCGGGTTTTCATTGTATCCATGTGGGTTTCCTCCAGGTTCTCTAGGTTCATCCCACCTCCCAAAAATACCTCCCACAGACTGGTGTTCTATCCAGGATGTATTCCCTTCTTGCACTTAGTGCTATTTTATCTGAATATTCTAAGTAAAAATATCCAAGAAAGTGCACTTGTCCTACTGTCTGGGTGGGGTGAATAGCCTTCACTTGTCAAAGGGAATCTAGCCAATCATAAGCAAGTCTCATGAATAATGTTGCACAAAGCTGCTTCTCTTGCATCCGGACCACTGGCGTGCAAATGAATATATTCATTCGCTCATTTTCCTTCAGGCCAAGAAGATTCCTTCAGCCCAGAATTCTCCATCACTGGCCACGGATTTCACCTCCTCTCGCAGGATCCACTGATGTTCCCAAGGCAACTGTGAGATACAATCTCTCCAGCACGTCCTGGGCCTGCCCCAGGGTCTTCATCCAATACCTGGTACAGCTCGAGCAAAAGCCGACCAGGTGGAACAACCATTCCATATCGTCTCGATTCTGATTGGTTAGAAGATCTTGATTCATTTTCTATAACAGCAGCAGCTGCTTTGATAATAGTTCCAGCTGCAACGGAAATCGCGGGTTAATATTAATGCACCTGTTCTAATATGTGATAGTTTCTACGGTAACAACATTAATATAGATTTTTATGGTGGACACGCCACAGAAATGGAAGATGTTTCTTTAGCATTTATGGAAGGAGTATCCAGTGTCAGCGTAACAGTCAGAGGGAAAGCTGTAACTTTAGGTTTTCCGCCATGGGAAAGTCTTCAGGATGGAGGAGTTTATGGGAACATGACAAGCTGCAATTAATGCATAAATGTAATCACAGGCAACTTGTCGTACAAGATGGACAAGACACTTCAGGAGATGTTGTAATAGTAAAAACATAACACCTTACTTCATGTAAGTACTGTAATTGTGTTTTGTGTCATTGATTAGTTTTTCTTTAAAAGCACATCTTGAAGTGTTTTATTCCTTATGTAATGCAAAGCATAAAGTAATGAAATGTGAAGTTTATAAATGACAAGGACATTATTACTCATGCGCACACACATCGTAGTGAGAGTGTGTCAGCTTCAGAGAGGAGCTACCGCAATCAGTGGGATGTGTGATGGCACCTTATGGGCAGTTTTCAGAAATAGCATGCTCACCACACACACATGCGCACGTAGACACATTCAGTCATACACACTGCCCAGGCAAACATGTGGCTGTGCTAAGAATACGATTTTAAGGAGTTATATGGAAGTGTGCTTGTTTGCTTACGAACAACATGCCCAGAATAGATGTGATGATGCTGGAGGTTAGAGAGGGGGGATGCCCGTGCGCTCTGCCCACATCACTGACAGACAAGCTGCTGTACTTTAAAGTTAGAAAGTATATCAGCAGAGGAAAGTTAGTTTATGACACACACAGCCTTACAATGCTTTAAGCTTTAATGATAAACAGGATCACGAGATGTGGAAAATAAGATGCATTTTCTGCCTTGTAAGATTGGAATAGCTTGACCTTGTATAACCTAGAACTTTTATTCGACATGATGCAGTGATCACCATAATCTGCTACAGAGAGAGAGAGAGAGAGAACATTCCAGAGAGCACAAACATGTGGAAAAAGTAGATGTTTGCCAGAAACATCTAAAATTCAATTCTGATAAAGATGTGGTTGTATACAGGAAGTCCAAATTGAGGCCTGTCCCGAATTCTTGAGTACTTGAACACCAGAGGTTCGCACCATGATAACGTTACCAAATACTTGGAGGTGGCATTTTGGATATGGCCTTAATATGGACCAAAGATTTTTTTTTGGTATATTTTCTGAACTTGATATTTGAGTTCTTGGCAACACCACGCTGAAAACACTAACTGTGCTGAATAAGTCTGGACCTTGATGATGTCACTAATATCTGGCTTGGATTAAGACCACAGGGCTTAGCGTGCCATTTGGGACAGAGCCTTAATATGGACCACATTTTTCCACTTAACATGGGCTTCACGAGTGGCAGTCCATTCACCTTGATTTTCAAACCTGAAGGAAAGAGTTGAATATTCTTAACATTTTACTCAATCATGATAGTTTATGAATGGAAATCAGAGAGAGAGAGAGGTATTATTGGGTCATTATTAGCTAACCCTAGAACCAAACACAATTTACAAGGTGCAAACTTCTCAGTTTATCTCTCCTTCTGGTTGAGGAACACGGTGTGTTTTCTCACTCTCAGTCTATCACATGCTCACAGGCTGTGACCGAACAATTGTTTTCTTTTGTGTCTGGTGTCTGAACACATCTGGAAAAGTGTTACTATCTGGCATAGTCTTGAAGGAAAGTGAGATGGAGCGATCAGGCCAGATTGATGTATGTTATATCTTTATTTTTTGTAAAGGGAGAGATGGGAATGATATCACAGCATTTAGTACAATCATAGTCATGATGATATTCATGCAAAATGCATAACCTTCCTCGTATATTTTACAGATTTTTAAGATGGAGTGTCATGCATATTGGGAATGTGGGAATCTTCTATTAAAGAGAGAGAGAGAGAGAGATTGATTCCTTAAATTGTTTCACATCTCTTGGGAACTTTTTTCACTGAATGAAATGGTGTTACAGGGGATGTACCACAAGAGGGAGTCATGTGGTATCTCTCTTGTGCCTCCTGTCGAGAGCAAAGCTGCGTTTGGCACAGGTGGAACCTGTCACAGGTGTCACGCTTCTGCTCTGTTCCAGCATCATCTCATCAGACAAAACTCTTATTTATTTCAGGCCTATTTAAAATAAATACGTTCATGCTTAGTAGGTTTCGGTTCTGCTCATGAGCAACGGACTGGGATAAATAGCCAAGTTATTTTTAACAAAGTCCAACAGGTGATATGACATATGTTTGCATCACTCCTGCGAGCAGTCAGACTCTCGGTTTAATGATTAAATGTTAAATATGTAGCAAACTGGAGGTTTGGGCCATGTGGCCTATGATAATGTCCTGCAGAGTAGTTAATTCGGTGCAGAGAACACCCCCAGTGGTAGAGGAAATGCCCAAGCTGTGCTTGTGTGTGTGTGTGCATACGAGAGCGATAGAGAGAGACAGACGAAGCATGAATGAGTCTGTGTGTGTTGCGATAGCTATGTTGAACCTTCGCCTCTCCATAACGCTGCATCCCGGGACAGAGTTAAAACACCAAGCAGGCCGGGAGAGAGATAGAAAAAAAGATGTACAGGCGTGAGGGAAGTGTGACAGAGAAAGCATGCGTGAGTGAGTGTTAGGATCTTTCTGCCAGGCAAGAAAAAAAACTGTTACACATATTACTGGGGGAGTTGCAGAGAGAGAGAGAGAGAGAGAGAGAGAGAGCAAAAAAGGAAAGTAGAAGTTAGTGACTCAGAAGTAGTGAGGAAGATAGTAATAAACTGAGAGGGAGGAAAGAAGGAGGAGGAAGGTATAATTACAGAGAGAGAAAGCGAGAGGGTACACACAGTGGAGACACAGGGAAAGAGAGAGAGAGAGAGAGAGAGAGAGAGAGAGAGTCAGAGAACTGTCTAACCCTGCCCACTTTCTACAAAACCATTCAGCTCCGGTGTAACGAGCTGCACTCTGTCAGGTTTCTCCTCTCCAGAGCTCATCAGGACCAAACCATAACTGGGACCAGGACTAAAAACACAGGATCAGAAGCTCCAGGACCTTGACGACAGCTTCCTCTTTTCCAGCATGTTCACACCTTTCAGATCAGGATTATTTTAGCTTTCTTTCCACGCTCACTTTTTTTTTTTTCCTGAGGGTGGCCGGGCGCTTATCCACTCTAGCTGGCATCTGATTGCGAGAAGCGGCAGTGCCCACAATGCCCTCTCTCGCCCTGCTGATGGCTCTGGCACTGCTCCTCTCCGGCTGCCTGTCCGGACACTGTTCCCCAACGCCCTCAGGCATGCAAGACATGACTCCTCTAGAGAGCGAGAGACAGGCAGGGTCTCGGGAGGCTGAGCAGCAGGAGGAGGGTGGTGTGGTGAGTCCGTGTCCATCCTGCGCCCTCGCCCAGTTAGACAGGGATTCAGAGCCTGGTATGGTGGAGGCAGTGAAGAGGCACATCCTGAACATGCTGCACCTGAGTGCTCCACCCAACATTAGCAATCCGGTGCCCCGTGCTGCCCTGCTTAATGCCCTGCGCAAGCTGCACATGGGCCGCGTTGCACAGGATGGCACGGTGGAGATCGAAGATGAAGCAGAAGAGTTCGAAGGACACGGCACACCAGGTGATGAGCAGCCGTCTGAAATCATCACCTTCGCAGAACCAGGTGAGTCAAAAAAAAAAAGTGGGTTTGGGGGAAAAAGCTAGAGATGCAGTCCCTTATCTAGAGAATATGATGTTCATAATCATCAACTACAATTAACAAAGCTCCAAAAAGCAGTCCTGTGTCTGAAATGTGCACTGTGGAGTGCCTACAGATCACAAGGTCTACACTCTCTCCCAGCAATAAGGATGAGAATGTGAGAGAGATCACTACCGGCTAGAATGCCACAGAAATAAACACATGCTCTCCAAATGTGGAACTTCCAGCCAGGAAATTGGAATGGTCTGTTGTGCTACTGACAGAACTGTCTTCTGGGCAGCTCTTAATCTTGGGTTTTGTTTGAAGTGGTACTTGTAAATCCGCTATCTGTGTTCACTGTAAATCAGAGTACGGAGTACATTTTTAAGATTTACATCCAGAGATTAGTCCTAATTAAATGAAATCACACTTTAGAGAACCTAAAGGTTGCAACTTTATCATCACTCATGATAAACAAGAAGGATTTGCCATTGAGGGTTAGAGTGAGCTTGTAACTATATTTATGCTCAAGTTGAAAGACCATTTGACTGCTTTCACATGTAGACCTGTAGTTAAGATTTCTCCAAGGCTGTCTCTACCTGCTGTGGAGCTGCCGCTCTGCTCGCTCGAGGCGTTCTCTGATTTGTGACATTGCTCCTGTAATCACAGCGTAGCTCTCAGACAGGAGGATGTCATCGCTGCCTTCAGCGCAGCGTGGGGAACCGGTCATTAAAGAAAAGCGTGCAGGCTTGCAGAATACAGTGCGGGAATCATTAATAGCCTCAGCGGCTCCGGCGCAGTCAGTGTGGGACGACCGGAGCTGTGAAGGCATTCTGTTTTTAATTGGTTCCTCATGACTTATTTATAACAATGTCACAGAGCCATAAATCAGTACGGCACCTTTACAAAAAGGGGGTAGTGATGTTTTTCCCCCTTAAACACTGCTATTCTATTAACGAAGAAGTTTGCCCACCAACCTGATGGAATCCTTTTCTGGGAGGGGTGAGGTAACATTTCCCTGGCAGAATGTTTCTAAAGATAACAAGTGGGGTCTATTTTTAGTGCACAAAGCCCCATTGTATACATTTGCCCTTTTTGCGCATCTAATAGTGCTCCTATGCATTGATTAGTTCCATATTAGTGGACGCGAAAGCAAGCATGCTTACGTAAGAGCCCATGGCTATAAATAGCCCCTTTTCAACGGACCTGAGATTGAAAAAAAGGGAGCCCTCTACATCTTTATGAGATCAGAGGGTGTTAACGATACTCCCGGCAATAGGGCACAGAGGGAAGCTGGTTTGCGTACATACAAACATGCAAGGTTGTTAGCTGTACATAATTACTCCATTCATCAAAATATGCGTCCCGATAATTGCTTGGGGATCAGCCAAGCCTGGGGAAGTGGTGGAGGGGGCTCTTTCAGTGCTTATTAAAAGAAAAAGGGAAAGAGAGAGAGAGAGAGGGGCTCATCCATAGTTCTCCCAAATGAGCCAAAGGCATCATTAATGAGATTGCGGCATTCCCAAATCAGGGATTCTGAAGCGGCTTCTTTGTGCCTAGGGAGCTTTATTTATAGCTGTTGTGATTTTCTGCAGCACCCTACGACGCCTCTCCAATCAAACCGTTTCCATTCAAACCGCCTGCTCATTCATGAAGATGATGATAGACAAAGCAAGGGGAGAGAGAGAGAGAGAGAGAGTTTCGGAGCCAATGATGGGTCAGCTCCAGGATTTCCCCACTTGCCCTCTTGCCCATTGAAACTGGCCATGCAGAAATGGGACAAACAACTCTGCCTGACTCTGTGCAAACATTATCAAAGAGAGAAGACAGTCTAGCATGAATGATCAGGAATTCCAGTTGACCAGGATTGTCAGTTGATACAAAAGCGTCTTTGTGGGACATTGAGGGGTGATACGCTTCGTAAAGAAAAAGTTAATCTAATACATTAAACATACAGTATATTCATTCATTCATTCATTTATATTCGTTAAGCCCCTTATCCTGGTCAGGGTTGAGATAGATCCGAAACCTATCCTGGGATCACTGGTTGAAAGGCGGGAATACACCTTGGATGGGACTCCAGACTCCGCCAGCATCTGTCAACCCTGGAGCTCTTAGTCAGCTTTTAGTCAGATCCTCCAAAATAAGATTTGCTTTAAATCAGCTTTTGTATGTTTTCTACTTTCTAGTGGTGTTGGACGTGAAGTGCATTCTGGTGCGCATTTTGATTCCATAAACACTTTTTTATGATTGACTGTTTAATAAAGATCTCACATTGCCTTTAAGTGCAGCGGCACAGCAGGAAGGTACGCTCTACAGAAAAACTGGGCACAGGACGTCAGCCTAATGATAAGCAAGAGATGACCACTGGAGCTCTGTGTGTTTAGTGGACGTTCGAGGGGGTGTGACCCTGTGTTTACGTGCTGAGTCTCGCATGTGACCTCTGTCACTGCCAATGAAAGGTTACAGCAGGGTCCTCAAATAGGAGAGAACGGATGTGAATGCAAACATCAAAATTAGTCAGAGCAAACGGAACAAATCCCAAATCTTGTACAAACAGGAACTGATGTCAATAAACCTGAGTTGATAACGGTGCTGTAGTATCCTTTTGCTGTCGTTTTACCCTGGGAGAACTTAGTTAGCCTCTTATATAAAAGGTAAAGTGTGTCATTGACCTTGATAAATCAAAATGACAAAATGGTTACCTGTATTGCTTAACATCATTCAGGATAGAAGGGTGAACACTTGGGCAGATTTGCTGTTCACAGCGGTGTTGAATATGTAAGGAATAAAAAATTTATATCACTGATATTAAAGAAGTTGATTATTTTCCTTTTCCAATAACAGCACGTACTAAAGTGTTTTATTCCTTACAAATTCAAACCCAGCTCCCTTTTTTTTCTCTTTTGAATTTAATAAGACAAAAATACAGACCTACTAGCTTATTATTTATGTCCTACATTCGATCCGCTAAACGTTTCTTGGATCTACATCACATCTTGCATAACTTCTGTTGTATCAATGTATCAATTTCTGTCATGAGGCTTTAGGTCAAGGATGAAGAAACAAGGGAAATTAAACTGAGGTGACGTGAATGAGAGGAAAAAAGTTTTGAGTGTGCATTTTTACTAACTAGCTATTTTTTTTTTAGTTATGCTTAAATGCAAAAAGCAGTAATCAGTTACTTGACATTTAAAATTAACATTATTTCAGTTTTAACCATTTATTTTATGATATGAGGCCTACATTTTGTTGTTCTTACCAGTTTATGAACCTTATTATGATTTTGGGAATCAAGAAGAGAAATGTAAAAATATCAGTTCTGCTCAGAGTGAACTGACTGACTTTTTATAATGTTTCAGATCCCTGCTTCTCGCTAACACTTCTGAGAGTTAAATCAAAAGAAGGCCGCTCCATCAGTCATGCAGAGTGAGAAAGCTTAGCAAAGTCGGTCCTCTATCACTGTGACACTCGATCTTTCACTAAGCAGTGTGTTTGACATTGTTATCCACCATGGATGGGAAAAGTATCACTGCTCTGCTTTGTTTAAAAAAAAAAAAAAACAGCTTCTGATGTTAGATCTGAAGAACCTTCTAAGATTTCAGACCTTGCGAGAACTTTTGGTGAGAGATTTTATGGAAGATACAGGTCAGCTCCACTTGGTGACCTGGGGGCAAGTGAGCACAAAGTCGCAATGTAATCAGCGCGAATGTATCGAGCCAGATTTTCTGAGGGGAATAGCATCATCACTGCTACATTGTTAGAAAGTGCCTGGATAACCTGTAGCAATGGATTAAAAAAGGCTTGGAAATTCTTTTAGTTTCATAGAACTCTTGTCTTCAGTGCAATATCAGATGACAAGGTGAAAGAAAATATCGCCAATTCCTGGATTCCTCTTCAAATCTCGGCGTCATTCCTATTTTGAGAGCATTCTCTGATATATACATGTAAAATATACTATTTATAGAGCCAAAAGGGACAAAAATTTGGGGGGATTTGGATATTTAGTGGGCTGTCCTTACCAATATCAGGTAACACATCATAGATCTTAAGCAGACGTGTTGACTAAATAGTTGGAATGAACACTAACTCTTTGCTGTTGATGAGAGCGGTGTGAGACAGGGCTGTATCTCAAATCAATAAATCATGTGTTGTAACTGAATCGGAGCAGGCTTACAGACTTACACAGTCGTGCGAGTTATTGGGAAGGTCCTTGTCATAACATGACATGCTTTATGTACACAAACGTAGTGCCAAGATTTTAGCAGCAGGAAATGTTTTTATGGAGAAGGGGACTAGGTGTTGACGAAGGATTGCAGATGGTGGAGAAGCGCTGACTCTGTCAGAGAGCGTTTGGGTTCTGTTGGTGCTGTTAAGACTGGCCTGGGATCCTGATTCCAGTCAGCTGGTGCTAGAATTCCAATACACCAACACAACAAACACAAACACAACAAATTATTTGGATCGTTTACTTGTAAATCAACTGCCTAAATCTGGATCTTGGGAATATAAACTTGAGTGGGGGTGGGGGGAAGAGCTTTCCATTTGGTTAAAATGGTACTGAGTTAACCAGGACAGTCATTTTTAAAACGGTACTATGTTGTGAATCATGATAAAAGGTTCAGTATTATGATGCTACTTAGTGTGTAGATTAGATTAGATTAGATTACCTCAATTTCTCTCAATTCAGTCTAATGGAATACCAATTTTGCAGTCCTGGTTTAATTCCAAAAATTGTCCATACTGACCTAAGTTCTTCCTCTTATGTCTTTGGCAGTTGATGTTCCTGGTGTGGTGAAGTTTGACATCTCGAAGGAGAGTGCCCCACAGTCCGTGGTGGAGCAGGCCAATGTGTGGGTCTTCCTTAAACTGGCAAAGGGAAGCCACGCAAAGGGCAAAGTTTCCCTGCAGCTCCTGCAGACCCCGAGTGTGAGCACAGCGTCGAATCCAGACCCCCAGGATGAGGTGTTGGTGTCTCAGAAGATGGTGGATGCCCGGCGTAGTGGCTGGCACACCCTGTCCGTGGGAGCCAGTGTGCAGGCACTGCTGGACATGGGCGGTGGAGAGCTGCGTCTTCGTGTGTCCTGCCCGCTGTGTGCTGACGTGGGTGCAGTGCCAATCCTCAGTGTAGGAAAAGGGAAGGAGCACTCGCAATCACACCGCCCATTCCTGATGTTGGTGCTACGTCCGGCTGAGGAACGGCAACACCGGCGCAGCAAGCGTGGCCTCGAGTGTGAAAGCAACATGCGAGCATGCTGCAAGCGCCACTTCTACGTCAACTTCAAGGACATCGGTTGGAGCGACTGGATCATTGCGCCCTCGGGTTACCATGCCAACTACTGCGAGGGTGAGTGCCCAGGCCACGCTGCCAACATGGCGGGTACGGCGCTTTCGTTCCACTCCACCGTCATCAACCACTACCGCATGCGCGGCTACAGCCCGTTCGCAGGCATCCGGTCATGCTGCGTTCCAACACGTCTCCGCGCCATGTCCATGCTCTATTACAACGAAGAGCAAAAGATCATCAAAAAGGACATCCAGAACATGATCGTAGAAGAATGCGGCTGCTCATAAAATTAATAAAAAATAAAAACTTAACCACAATCCTTGTGGAACTGTTTCAAAACTGCTTAGCCAAGGTCGAAGCACATGATTGGTGGATTAGCAGCCTAGGCTGGCCCACAAACATTTCTCGAACTGTCATTGTTTTTGACTTGAACATGCTCTGTTCATGAACTGTTCTATTCAGGACTCTTGATTTGAGTGATCTCTGTGGCACTTTCATATAAATATAAAAAAAAAAGAGAAAGAGGCGTAATATATTTTTGTTATTTGAAGGGAAAGCGGAAATACGAAGGAACAGGTGCATGGTCAGGATAAAATGTTGTTCCGTGTTCTCTGCGCTGCAATAAAAAGAAGCATCTCGGAAATATGAATCCGAGGAAAAAAAAAAAGAACTATGCAACTGGTGTTATTGGATGTTCATTTTGTCATTCATGTTTTTATGGTTTTCTTCTGTGAACCCTTTTAAGCAAAACAAAAAAAAACAACAACAAAGAGCTGGTTGTGTTTCTTTTTTGGAAAAAAAAAAAACTTGAAGAAAAGTAGTTGGACCAGGTACTGGAGCCAAACTATTTTTTTTCTTATTATTATTACCTATAAATTATGAACGTTGCCGAAAAGTGATCAGGATTTGCACTAAACCAACATTCTTATAACAACCACACAAGAATATGAAGTACATTTGGAACTTTATATATATACATATATAGTATACCAAAGATGCTACATTATTAATAGCTTTCAGAACAATTCTTCATAACGCCCAGCTCGACTGTGGTATTAACCCAATTAGCAACAGTACACGGCCAACTATACGTGTCATTGTCTAATCCAGTTTTCAGTTTTCCTTAGTGTTTCCTAAATGTACAGTTTTCATGCAACTTTGTGGTCCAGGCGTTCAATGCCATGATCTTACAGCCTTCACACAAACCCATCATGACACCATGCACCAAGATAAAATATGAGGTTTTCATGAACGAAAATGACTGACAAAACAAAGCAAGATATGTTGAAGGATTGCTGTTGGATGTTGAACTTGTTGACTTTTTATGTATAGATCTCTAAGATGAGGTGACACGATGCATTGTTGTACAAAATGTGCTTGTTATGTTTTATATCTAATTTATTTTGCAGCATACTCTTTGCTTCACTATTAAAGCTGAACTGTAAAAGTAATCCTCTTGTGCTGACCTTTGTTTATTTATTAATTTAAAGACTCAGCCGGGTTTGTCTAATTTAAAGATTTGCAGCTGTATCCCTTGAGGTTTGTAAAGCCGGGGTTGATTTGTTCATTAGAGGGTTTGATGCTTAGCAGATGAATAAGAAATGTTAAACATCCTCTAACTCGGAAAAATGGAGTTTAGTCATTCATGCATGAGAACGTATTGAATTTCTAATTAATTTTTTACATTTTCTGAGTGAACCATGTTTCGCAAACTTGAAATTTTGACTTCTCAATGCGATATTTATCGTCATCTCATTAACATACTGTAGATGTATTCAGAGGAGCGAAATAGTGAAAAAGATGACTACATCTACAACCTGAAGAGGTCTAACCAATTTCATTTGAGTCTAAAACCTTTTGCTTGTAGATCTCTCTGTGAGCTGACTTGCTGTGTAAGGATAAGAGTGGCTGAGCCGAGGTGCAGAGGTAATTACTGCTCTCATCACTCTGCAAATGAAAGCTATCTAGTTCTCTTTGGGACGTTTTGAAAAAGAGCAGTGCATTATTGCTTTCCTTGCTGCATTAGAGGTGTGCAGCGGGAATGGAATCCTGTGTGACTCAACAAAAAAAGTCACAGGAGAGACCGTTTTTTTGCCGTCATGTGGGCGGTCAGATATGAAGCTCACCACTTTCATTACCATGAGAACTTCCTGGGTCTAATTCACTAATTTGTTTATATTTTAGGAAATAGAACCACTAGGGAATATCATGGACAAGTACAACCAAAAATAAAAACTGTGGAAGCGGATTAGTGGGATTGATCAAACTTTTTGCAGAAGTTGGTGGGATTGGACAGAATAAATTCAGGAATGGCTGGGAATGGTCAAAAATCCTTTGGGAGTGATCAGGATTCCTTTGGGAGTGGGTGAGTTTGGTCAGAATTCCTTCAGGAATGGGCAGGATTGGTAAGAAGTCCTACGAGGAGCATACAGAAATGGTCAGAATTCCTTCAAACGTAGGCAGCAGTGGTCAGATTTCCTTTGGGAGGCAGCATATTTGGTAAATATTCCATCACGAGCAGGTGGGATTGGTCAGAATTCGTTTGTGAGCTGATAGGATTGGTCAGAATTCCTTAAGGTGCAAGCAGGATAGTTTGGAATTCCTTCGAGAGGAAGCAGGAGTGGCTAGAATTCCTCTGGGAATAGATGGAATTTGGTTAGAATTCCTTCAGGAGTGGGTAGGATTCCTTCAGGACCAGGAAGAATTGGTGAGAATTCCATCAGAAGCAGGCAGGATTGGTCAGAATTCTTTCGGCAGAATTTGTTTGGGAGTGGACAGGTGTGTAAGAAGTTATTTGGGAACAGGCAGGATTAGTCAGAATTCCTTCAGAAGTGGATGGAAGTGGGATTTAAAAAAATGTGTACACCTCTAGGCCAGGTATTCTCAAACTTTTTACACTCAGGGATTCCTTTAACTGTATTAAAAAAAAAATCACTGATGTCAGTACAGAGTTACTTTGCAAACAAATGTTTTAGGGATATTATTTAAATAGTGGCTATTTCTTGGCTCCAGAACCAATTTTTTTTTATTAAAACGGTCGCATCCCAGTTGATATTACTCAGAATTATTATTATTAATAATAATAATAATAATAATAATAGTGCTGCAACTTTTGATTGGCCTAGACCACTTTCACTCATCACTATATTGTTGTATAGCAGTGTATTTTGGAAAAACATCTGTAGCTATGTTTCACATATGTACAATTTAGTCAGTTATTTCTTCTTGTTACAATTATCACAGCACGATCACACTGACATTGTGCAATGGAATAAAAAACTAAAAGCCATGCCAGATCTCCGCCTAAATAAGTTGAGACGCCTGAGCTGACACTTTTCAACACATGCTCATCTCAGGTGCTTTGTCAACAGGATATAAACCTTACATGCACTCCAGCTAATCCACAGATTTCATATGTGCAAGGTGTTGACATGGCATAAAAACAGTGTTTGTGAAATATCCTGTGCTGACATGTCTATCTTGTCTTTGCAGCAGCCATATAGCAAAATATGTCAAGATGCACAACGAATTAAAAAAAAGTAGCGCGTCCATATTCCACTTAATGGAATGCGGAGAATGTGTTGCATAAGATCATGCTGAGAATCAAACCTGCAGATTATACAATAGTGACTAGACAGTGAAACACAATGAAATAAAATAAAATAAAACAAATATCAGCCTGAGCATTCCTTCTCTTTCAAGGGCGCATGCCACACGCTAGCAGTGCCTGCTTTTTACCCTGAAGGTCTAAGAAGAAGCTCTTAAAACAGCAGACATTCCAGTGGTAAAACACAAACACACACACACACACACACACACAAAAGGGTTTGGAGGACAGGTACAGTTTTCAGCATTTGCATCTTTGGAGGACGGCTATTACAGCTATTTACATCTTTTTCGAACCTGAGCCTGATACTGTATTTATCAGCTCTTGGACAATGTGACATGGTTCAGAGTGAGAGCAGAGCACAGGGCAGTCCTCTCTCTGGTCATGAGCTGAAGGTAAAATCAATATTTACATATTCAGTAAATTCCCATTTCAGTCACCTGCTTTGGAAGAAGATTCACTGAAAAAAATAAATTATAATATCAAACTTTATAGTGCACGTTTCATACACGTGGTAGCTCAACATGCTGTACAATTACAGTTAAGTAGTAAACAGTGATTGATAAAAAAAAATAATGTGATAGAATATACAGGATAAAATAAAAGTCAAAACATTAGTACAAAAATAACTAGAAGAGCACTCGGTTGAGTAGAGTCCATACCTCCGCCAAGCCACATATTATCAACATCAAAATCAAATTGCTTGAACCTAGGATAATACTAAAGCTGTACACCAAATTTCATCCAAATCCGTTCACTACTTTTTGAGTTACGTTGGGAACAGACAAACAAGCAAACAAACAAACGGAGGCAAAATCATAACCTCCTCCAACACGGTTGGCGGAGGTAAAAATAAGTATAAAGAGATAATAAAACCCACAAGTGTAGAGTAACATTAAACATATATGTAACAAAAAAGAATAAAATATAACAAACAATAAAATAATTACAATATTTTTATAAATGTATTTATTTAAATAGAATTAAACTGAAATAATTAAAATGAAATTTGCTGCAAATACAAAAACAGGAAGTATGTTCAAATAAACATAAGATTTCAAATGTTTTTTAAGAGTTTATGAAGCTTGAGTGCTTAATGAAAAGTAGTATTGAGTTATACAAGACTTAAATGTTACTTATGTCCTGCTTAAATTTCAAATTTTGTGTGGAAATCACATTATTCACTTCCTTTCACATGTGGCATTTTATACACTATTCATTTAATTTCACATAATTTTCTTAAACAATTCATTTACCTTCGCATGTGATTTTCTCCCACGTAATTCATAATTAAATTCATTAAATCATTAATTGATATTTGCATAATGTTTTCACGTGATTCATTTATTTGTACATGATTTTTTCCCACATGATTCACTGATATTCACATGTAATTTTTCTCCACATGATTCATCTGTTTTCGCTTGTGACGTTTTCACATGATTCATTTATTTGCACGTGTGATTTTTACACATGATGATTTTTCTTTTACATGATTAATTTCTTTTCATGTGTGATTTTTTTACACGATTAATTTCTTTTCACATGATTTGTTTAACTTCACGTGATTTTTACACGTTATTAATGTTTCACAAATAAGACAAGCGGTTTTGATTTTAAATGTGATTTTCTGATGTAATTATTTTTCCATGTGATCACATACTTGAGGTCACGTGTGCAGGCATAACATGAAATATTTTCACTCACATAATCACATACGATAATCTTAGGATCACATGGGAATTGTATGTGATATTTCTGTAAGGGAACAACTGTAAATGTTACCTAGGGAATATTTTTATTTTAACGAAAAGTGCTTTATATTTTAATGGCAAGCTGCTTAACAATTTGACTAAAAACAATGATGTATTAAAATCTGGAAAAAATAGCCAGCTCATATCAACGGGTTTTCCTAAATAGCCCAAGTTTTATGCAAGACTGGAGCATCATGGAGCTTTTATGCCGTTTCACTTCACTTGATCATTGCTGTGTCGCTGTGGATCCTCCTGCTACATTCTACTGAGATGTTTTGTCACCCAAAAAGTCCTAGTGCGCATCCTGATCCCATCTAAGACAGAGCAGCTCCTCGGCCCTGATAGCGACTCAGCACGGACACTTACTCAGAGGGTCCAAGATGAGCGTTATCTCAAGGCTGCCGAGGGCTTCATGTCATGCCAACCTCGACGGTTTTCAGGCGACGAAAGGGAAGAAAGGTCGAAAAGAAAGGAAACTGGTTCTGAAGTTGGTCTTGCTGCACTGACCTGTGGCAGGACTCCACACAAGGTGGTCTATTGTTTTCAAGGCTGAGAACAACAGCGTATCATGTCCGCCGGCCTGGTCGGCTTTCTCACTTCCACAATGGGAGTGAGAGTGACTGGGAAATCTAACACTCGCCTCTTTGTTCTGGGGGGAAAATTAGAACGGCAACGTTCAGACTGCGCGGCTCCTGTGTTATCGCGACGAACCCTTCTCTTCCCTCTCTGCTGAGACATGAACTCCTTTATGGTGCGCTGTATACCGACTCGCACTTGGCCGGCGGGAATGTAATACCTGCCGTGGGCACAGAAAGTGCATTCAGGACAAGAGAAAGGCCCCAGATAAGACAGCCTGGCATCGCAGAGCAAGACCTACACAACCCGGTTGGTCTGTGCGCTGACCTGTAAATCTCTTCAATGTACCGTATTTGTCATGTGATTAGCACATAAAAAAGAGTTCCTAAGCTCCAGATGTACTTTCAAGTTCTTTGCAGCAAAACTAACTACTCACTACAAAGTGTCATATTACCACAAGTGAACGTAAAACATCAGAAGAAAATCCTGGGTTTCTTTAGCAATGTAAATATGTGCATTCACTCATTCATTCATTTTATTTAGAGTACAGCACAATCCAAGTCCAGAGTTGTGTAGTTGAGGATTAATGGCCCAACAATGGCTTTGTGGCAGTGCTGGGACTTGAACTTTCAACCTTTTGGGAATTATCACAGAACCCAAACTACATCATATCTGCATAACATAATCTTAATTAACCTTATTTTCCGATAGCAATACATCCTGAACTATTTTATTCCTTTTATACCACAGCAGTTTGGCAACAACTGAAATTGTATTTATTTAAGAACACGATATACTTTTTATCCATTATTTATAGTTACATTTAATGTTGTGGAACATACACAAACCAGCTAGTTATCAGTCGTTCCCTGTTAGCCTCTCTTTTTTTCTCTTTAGAAGTTATTAAATAAAAAAAACAGCCATGTTGTCATGTTACCAAGAAACCGGAATGATAAACTTACCTTCTATAAATGATAAATAAAAAGACAAATTCACCATATCAACGTTTACATACGTTTTTAAAATCCATTTATGTGGAGCGTCCACCATACAAGTCCCTGTTTAAGTTGTGTAAGTTTTATTCATAAAAAAAAAAGGGATCAATCGAAACACTGAAACGTTACTCTTTAAAATCTCATTAAAAGTAACATCACATAGCTCAGTGGAAGAATGTAAATGCTTTACATTTTGTAGGAATTTTGTAGCTTTTCCATGTATGATCAACAAAGCTAAATATAGAGAATCATGTATTGTGTATTGTAAACTGCTTCAATCATGCAAATATGATAATTATGTCATACAGCCAACCCCTGTATCTAAAAACTCATTGTTTTATCTCTGTTATGAAATCCACACACTACTTAAACACTCAGTACTGGTGAAATTAAAAGGCAGATGCTTTAGATACGATAGATCATGACTCCTAACATAACTTCAGTGTGAACCGACTGCCCTGATGTAAACCGAAGCCTAAAAAAAACTTGTTTTTCAAATGGCTAAAGTTCATCAATGTGTCTCTCAGCCAGGGACACCATGTGCAAACTGGAGCTGGACTGATAACGTTGGCGCTGGTGCAAAGATGGTGTGCAAAGCCAGCTGAAATGGCAGTCACAGTGAGGATAATATTCTGCAAGCAGAAACAGTGTACTGACCATCTTGGTCAGCGGCCAACGCTGGTGTCAGAAGCTTATGGTAAAGCAAAGCATGGCACAATGCTGTTCAAAATTGCCTTCTGGGTGGCAAGATGATTTTTTTAAAATATTTGTTTAATATCTATTTCCAGGTTCTGGTATACACATGCATGGAAACATTTGTGACCCTTTTGGATTTCTGCATTAATTTCTCATAAAATATGGTCTGATCTTCTACCAAGTCTTAGCAATAGACAAACATGTTTTTATTTAAAAAATTTTTGTTTTGTTTTTTTACGTCCGTTGCTGCATCCAGAAATGCAACCTGAAACCGTATTACGCAAGGAGGAAGCCATTCATCAATTCTATTCAGAAACGCCACAGATTTCTCTGGGCCTGAACTCATCTCAGATGGACTGAAAGACAGTGGAACCGTGTGCTGTGGTCAGATGAGTCCCCATTTCAGTTTATTTTCAGGAAAACAGGACGTCGAGTTCTCAGTGCCAAAGGTGAACATGACCATCCAGTTTG
>JAOTRR010000024.1:17370545-17387516 GCA_028570945.1 Gogo arcuatus
TGATTTAAGAAAAAATTGAAGTGGTCTCTTAATTTTTTCCAGAGCTGTATATATATATATATATAAAATGCTGTTTATTAAAAAATATCCAAGAGAATAAATGCTTTAAAAGTTCAGAGCTAACCACAGACCGTAGACCATGAATGCTGTAACGTCTTCTCAGATGCTAATCTTCATGAACGTCATAATTAAGCGGTCATTTTTTGCTGCTGTAAACAGGTTCCTCTTTTTCACTTTTTCACATCCTACTTCACCTGGAAACTCGAATGGATGCTGATTTTCTCAGGTCTTTTCTGTGTAGCAGATGTGAAAACAGACAAATCTGACCATCAGACATGTGGTTTCAGTCAGGCCAAAGTATGAGTATTGTCGGTTTTTTTTTTTTTTTTTTTGAAAAGCATTATCTTGAGTGCTTTTGTTACTCAGGAAATGTCATTTCCATCCCAAATCCATCCAGCATTCATCTTCCACAGAACAATAAAATTCTTTAGCTTGTATGATTCAATTTCCCATTCGAGAGAAATACCTTAATATGTTTTGTTTTTTTCATGCTTAAAGGTGTAGTCTGTGATTTTGGAGTGAGTGTAGTGTGAGTGTTGTGCCTGACATATCATTTACTATTTAACCGTACACTAAAATTGCAATCCATAATTAGAATAACCAGAAGAAACATGTTTTTAGGCTTTAACTACACTGTTTGTACGGTAATAATAGATGTCAGGTGTGAGCAAGCATGGCCCTTAATTAGGAAACCTGAAAATGTCTACGTCCACCAACTGGTGGCTCGTGAGTTTCTGACAGAGTGATTTAACTGATATGTTGCACTTCAGAAAATGGGAAGATTCCCAAAATTTTAGAATTTTTCAGTGTTCAATGTGAAAAATCACATACATTTTGCAAAAAAAAAAAAGTGAAAATGCATTTCAATATGTTATGCCATGGGACATTATGTGAACAATGTGATCACATGCAAAAAACCCAAATTATTGATGTAAGAAAATCACACGTGAAAAGCAAAATCATGCATATGTAAAAGATTAATGTGAAAATTAATGGGTAATTTCCTGGAAAATTAACAGGATAAAGTATAACCATATTTGTAAAAAGCAATAAGAAAAATCACATTTGAAAAATAAAACCACATGCTATATACATGTGAAAAATTAGCGTGTGAAAATTAAAAAATCTCATACATGTGTAAATTGCATGAAACAAAACATGGCAATTGTCTAAAGGCCACACATGGAACCTTCACATTACACATGACTATTCACATGTGAAATGCATGACTTTTCTGTCAGGGCATAACACAATTCCGACTCAGGGTTAATGTTTTGTTTTCTGAAGAGCTCAAAAATGTCTCTGACAGTCCATGAACCTTAGAAGAACCTTAAATGCATCTGAACATCTGCATGTGTACAGAAAATATGGCATTCATGACAACTGTTGAGCATCAACGACCTCTTTGAACTTTCTGACAACAAAATATTTTCCAGCATATCCGTGTAGAAAATGTGGTTTGTGTTGGAAATGAAGCATGTGAGTGGTTTTTAAAAAAAATAAGAATGCCATCTTGTGGTTAAAATCAAGCACTGGTTTTAAGGTTTAAGCTTTTAGCTGGATGGTAAGACGGAATTTAATCTGAAATCCAAAGCAAAATGAGAATCGTGTATTGATTATTGCTTTGTTTTTGGAGTTTTATCATATAATACCAGGGACGGACAGAGACACTGTTCTTAAGTAAAAGTTTGGGTATTGTGTCAAACTCTTACTCCATTAAAAGTAGGAGTATGGAGACAGAAATTACCTAAAAGTATCTACATTTAAACATACTCACATGCTCAAGTGTGAAAAGTTGAAAAAGATTAAAAGATCTGACCACATGTTCATCATGCCCGACCCTGCATGACTAGCCAGTTCTCTAAGAAATTAGTCATAAAGAAAACATTATGCTAACACAGATATTCCTAGAATTTGTTTTGCATGTTCTCTAATGCTTAATTAACTTTTTGGAAAGAATGCTAAGGCACATTAGGAACAAAAACCAAGGTTTAATAGCTAGCTAATTTAATTAGTTAATTTGCAAAATCTATCAATCTAGCTAATTTACAAAACATAAACAAATAGCAAATTTAACAAACTAATTTACAAAGCTTTTCTAGCTAACTAATTTAACAAGCTAAATTACAAATACTAACTAGCTAGCTATTGAAACTGACAAATTTACTAATTTTATTTAGCTAGCTAATTTAACAAAATAATGTGCAAAATTTAACTAGCTAGCTAAGTTAATGTGTGAATTTGCAAAACTTAACTAGTTAGCCAATTTAACAAGTTAATTTAACAAACCTTTTCTAGCTAACTAATGTAACAAGCTAATTTACAAAATTTAATTAGCTAGCTAATTGAACAAAATAATGTACGAAATTAACTAGCTAGCTAATTTAATGTGTTAATTTGCAAACCTTAACTAGTGAGCTAATTTAACAAGCTAATTTACAAAATGTAACTAGCTAGCTAATTTCATGATTTAATTTACAAAACATAAGTAGCTATCTAATTTATTGAGTTAATTTGAAAATTTAACAAACTAGTTAATTAAACAAACCAATTTGCAAAACTTAACTAGATTTGACAGTGAATTTTAAAGGCAGATATTTCATTTTTTTCTGAGAAAAAAGATAACTCATGGTATAAGGATTAAAAAGTATGGTTTTGTATCTTGTATATTTACTTTAGTAAGAGTACAAGTATTTAATTTCAATAATAGTCAAGTAAAGTACAAATGATCCAAAATAGTACTTATGTACTCCAGAATAATACGAACATTTGGATGCAGAGAGTTTACGTATTTTTCTCAGGGGAGAAGAAAATCAGCTCACATGCCTGCTACTTTATTAAGTATTAAACTAACATTAAACATTTCATTAAATAAATATAAATTTTGGATTTAGGACATTTTAACCATACTCATCTCTTCCTGCTGTGTTCTCCTGCTGTGTTAGATGTGAATGGTAGCTAGCTAGTTATTTAGGTAATGTCTGTAAACCAGTACTAAACCAAGTGAACTTGTGAACCAAGCAAACTTGCGAACATTGTCATGAGATTTATTATCTTGCTAAAAACAGTCTCACATAAAATCATGGGTGTTCCACAGCATTAAATGCAGTTAACTAAATGTCATCAACATTTCCATCCTGTCACTGATTATTTTCCTATCGCAGCACATCCTGTTATGTTTTATTCATTACTTATTTTTTGTCGTCTGTCTGTCAGGTTGATTTATGTTGAGTAGTATCTTGTAAAAAGGCTAATTAACCTGTTTAGCTAACAGAGTTTTAACTAGCCAGTGAATATGCTGCAATGGTTATAAGCAACTCTACTTTGTGACGAAGTTAAATATAAACTTTCAAACCCTAGTGTTTTGAATACACCATATTTTCATCAACGTGGAGCTGGAGAAGGAAGAGAAAAGTGGAAAGCAAACAGGAGTGTACCGTAACATCATCTCTGAGTTTGGTTTCATCCTTAAACTGAAAGATCACTAGAAATAAAGTACTACAGGGAGTCATAGAGAAGAGAAAAACCCAGACCTAGCAGTGCAGCTGTCATGAGAGTGAAGATGTCTGCCATTAAAGCACTCGGGTGGGTGATCTGTTTCCTGCTTGACAAGAAATTATAGGTCCATTTGGAATGTCAATGATGTAGTTTTATTTGTTTAATTTCTAAGATGTCTTTCTCACACAGTGCTGCTGTGGATGATGATGATGATGATGATGGTGATGATGATGCTGTCAGCGCTTTGTAACAGACAGAGGTAAAGCTGTGACTTTCCAACACGAAAAAGTACTAACTTATTTTGCGTAACTATAAACAGATAAAAAGTACAATGTGTCATACTTTTATTAAAAATGAAATCATTGACAAACTGCTGTGAGGAATAAAAATACTCCGGAAGGTCCTGTTATTGAAAACTAATCAACTACAGGGTGGTAACAGTAACTCTGTTTCATCACATCACCCTATTGTTGATTATTTTCCTCTAACACCACACCCCGTTGTGTTTCGTTCCTCACTTATTGAACAATACCGGTTTGGATATATAATGTGACAAATGTTTTTTAAGTTATCATAGCTGCTGAAATAAAAACAGTTTGTAGCTCTGGATTAGAGAGGTTATTAAATCTGCAGTGTGCGGGCCAAGCACCGGGGGAGGACGGAAAACATTGTCTGAATCTACAATGGAATAAAGTATGTGTGTCTGTCTGGAATATGACATACATACATCTGATCCAAGACGCCTGCAGCTTCACCAAAGGCAGTTGGATGATGTTTGAGGCATTGTCATATCCAAAACATCTGCCAAAAATCTAGCACACACACCAAATTACTGCTGAATTACTGCCACTACTACAGGCTGGAATATCTGTAGACCATTAAAAAAATTTTTTTTAAAAATTCCATCCAAAGTTCAAAAAGGAAGTGTTGATAATTTGGGCAAAACACATTATTCTTTTAAGAATTACAATCTTTTCTTTTATATACAGATCATTTTGTATGTGTTGTGCCCCAGCTACACCCGCCTCCTTGCCATCGTTTCCATGGATCACCCTCAGCACCTGAGTAACACAAATCAGCCATCACCAGAGTGTATTAGCCGCTCCACTACCTTGTTACACCACTAGAACTGTCGAGCTTTTGGTAAAATAATGAACGCCCTCAGTGCCAGTGAAGTGGTCATGATGGAAAAGTCAGAGCTGACAGGATGTAAGGATGTGAGAGGGGGATTTCTCCTTCATCACTAAAGCCAAACCCAGAGTCTTGGAAAACCAAATCCCCTCCACAGAGAACATGAAGAAAGGAGGAAAAAAACCCATACAGGAAGCATTTCAGCCCAGCTCTGAGCCTCGCTGAGTCACTCACTTTCATCTGGACAACAAATGAAATGGTTAAGGATATGAAGCATGAAAATGTCTTCTTCTTCTACTTAAAAACAGTCTATAAAGTTATCCACATTTTTCTTTTTCACTCTCAGTCTCCTGTTCCATGTCCAGAAATATAACATTCATGTAACATAATGCTATTGTCTGTATCTGTAATAATTTTAATCAACTCCTGAACTTCTACAGTTCCTCAACCTCAGCTACATCACTCAAGTTCATAATTGGTCTCAGCGAGACGCCCTGTGGAGCTTTCAGGAAAGCTTTCTTTCTTCCTCCTGTGACTGAGAAAGCTCGGGAGCTTAATGTATTCTCAAGGACAATTTTTGAATGCTACAGAAATATCACAAATTATTGATGTAACCAAATACAAAATGAAAAATTTCAACTGTTATGAAATGAAAATCTTCCTGGAAATGATACAGGCATTATAATGAAATGCCATTTAAAGGACCACATTTTGTTTTTCATTGTTTATTTTTTCTCCATTTTCCCAAGTTTGGATGATCACCTGCCAATTCCCGCTCATCATCCAGGGCTCCTGCAGATGTACACTCCTCTTTTTCCTAATTAAGCACTTCCATTAACTATCATCTCACTGTCTTTACTGAATATCTTGATGGTGAAATGTGTTAGCTAGTGAAGCAGGCAAGTAAAACTCCAGTTTGCCCAGTCCCATGTTTTGGTTACCAGGTATCTAATTGAGTAGGCCAAAATGAGTGGTAGATAGGGTAATGCAATAACATATTGTGAGCTAGTTAGCTAGTGAACTAGCATTAGTTAACTAGTTAACTGAGATAGACTTATTTGTTAGCTACATTAACCTCAAGCTCTCCAAATACCAAACTTGACTATATTTGGGGTAACAGCAAATATAAATAAATTTTATTTGTTTGCCAAAATCCTGCATCATCTTTTACCACCTTACTGCTTTCAGTCGACATTCAATTCAGCATGTATAGATTTAGTCTTGACTGAGAAACATTTGACAAATGCATTTGTTTAATATTGGACTTTTGAACCGTACTGGATAATGTGCACTAATGTTGGGTGTTCTTGTCCTTGACTCATTTTCCCCTAACAGATCCCACACCTGCAAGGTGAGGATAGGAACAAAAGCAGTTCCCATGGCTTCATGGCCAGATCTATAAATCTCCATCTCTGGCTCTCTTCCTGACTTCTCTGGTTCAACAGTGCAGGTACAGCAGCTTGGATACGTTTTTGTGTGGCTTCTCTACAAAAGGTCTTGTGTTGTCCAAAAGTCCTCATCCCTAGAAACGCTAAAAAGGAAAACTTGACATTATAACTATCACGGGACAGGCAGAACTCTGGTATAATATAAGAACATGGCTGTAATATTGTATGTGGGTTCCGCTACATTTGGAAAGTCCTCTTTAGATTTACTGCAGGTTCCTACTTTCAGGATAAACGGGATAACAGCTGGAGGTAAATTTGGGCTTAGTTCAGAGGTAAGTTTAAGGTTATGGTTGGAGTGAATATTACCTTTTAGTATTAAAATGATGACTAGAAATAAGCCAGATAAATAGAACATAGGAACATTGAAATGCTGAACATTGAAAATATCTCATATCCAGTAGATTAGCTGTACTTTTTGCTAGAAGAATTAAAAGTCAGAATATTGGAGCACTGACGTAAAGAGTCAGTAATGTTAATAATACTGCTGAGTAAGGAATAAAACACTAATACATGCGCTATTATAGGAATATAAAGTGGAGCTACTTTTACCACCCGAAAGTTCACTTTTTCCCCCCTATAACAGCCCCTCCCAAAGTATTTTATTTCTCTTATACCACATTCATTTGCCAACACTAACAACTTTTTGATTCATTAAAGAATGACATGATACTTTTTATCCATTTATAGTTACAGTTCATGTTGTGGAAAGTCTGTGAAACAAGTTTTCCCCCTATTACTGTATCATGTTATAGCAGCAACAAACAGTAGTTCCCTCACCAGCCTTGCTTTTTTATTCTTAATGTTAATAAGACAAACAACAGAGTTTGTCAAGTTACCAAGAAACCAGAAGGCACAAAGCCCTGAAGTTTTCCACTGACACTGGAGACTCCTTCCATTAAGGTTAAACAAACATTCCCTTACAGCAAACTTTGGTTTCTGTTTGGTTGTTTGTTGATCGCCTGGACCATTGCATGTTTTGCCTTCAACATTTGACCTGCCCTTTGGATTTCTTCATCAATAAACCTGCATTTGCACCCAAGCCCAAGCAATGTGTCACACTGTGGACTCATAGATTAATGAAATCCTGATTTCTAGTCTAGCTTCAAAACGGTGAGATGAACAAAAGGAACCTAAGAACAGTTACATGCCAAGCCTAAACTATTTCCACCCATTCTGCTCATGATATGTCTCTCTCTCTCTCTTCTAAACTTCCTTCTTCTCAGCACATGCTTTTTGTTCTTAGAGTCAGTTTCATCAATCTTCTTTTGACGGGAAAGCTCCCAAAATGGAAGCCCTTTAACTCAGAGACCCTCATTTACCCCTTCATTCCCACCACTGGCCTGCTTCCTGTATGGTATAAATAGGCAGTATTATGGTGAGGACTGAGGAGAAGCAGATACGGCGAAGGGTCTGTGGTCTGAAGATCCATAACAGGACCATATTGTCTTCTGTGTGGCATCACTAGTGTGTCAGTTTGTGACTTGCCTTGCTTCTGTTTTTTTTTTTATTTTTTAAATCCACTGTGAGATATAAAAAAGTGAATGCTTAGCTTTTGAATATAGAAACAAAGGAGCAGCTGATGGGGAAAATCCGGGTTCACACACTCTGACCCGAGCTCAGACAGTGGAGATGTGGAAGAATTGGGCTGTTACGACTCGGTCAATTAGAGCTGGAACAGTCTGAGCGGCACAAACTTTATTGTCGTGCTCTGAATTCTTTCTTTAATTGCTGTTTGTGTGTTTGTGTGGATGAGTCTATAGATTTGTGGGTGGCTTCTCATGGAAGCACTTGATTATGTCTGTTTATCGTAGAGGTTTATTTAAGCAAGGCTATGTGTAACTATAGTATTTTATTTAAAATGATTTTAAATACGTTACAAATTTTAAAATATAAGTGCAACTCTGACTCACAATTAGTAAATTCTAGAAACAAATTCAGATATTATGGGACACTTTATGATTTTTTTTTTATCCTCACAGTATCCCATCACATTATACACATTATATACTGTGTTAAGTACAGACTTAAAAAAATATTTTTTTGACAAATAAGTCAGCAAAATTATTATAATGCTATATACAATTGAAAATTGAAATTGAAATTATAATGGCATAATAGTATACCTATTTAGGATTTATAATATAAATGCCATATTGTCCTATCTAGATATATAGGAACACAAATTACTATAATTACTACAATAATTACTAAATTAAATTTTAGGCTTTGGAATATGCAATAAATGCATGCCTGACTCAGAGTACATTTGTTTATTACTAAATAAAATTATTAAATAATTATAGCTACAATTATAATATATAAACCTCTATGTATCTCTGTAACTATAAAATAACTGTATACATATAACTTATAATTACTGTAGTAATAAAACTGCAATAAGAAAGTTATAATTAATTATACAGCAACACTTCTGAGTTCTTGAATATGATTGGCCAGAAGGTGTTGATAAATTTTCTATAACAGCAGCTCTGAAATTAACGCGTTTCACGTCAGCTCCAGAATTCATTCCGAACTCCAGTCCTAAGAACACACTGTGGCCTGCAAACATGGCTGCCATGGACTACAATCCCCACCACTGCACAGCACAGTCACCAGAGTTCTGATCACACACACCTGTCCCCAATCACAGTCACACTCTTCATATACAGACTCCCACCAAGGACTCATTTGCAAATTAAACACTTAGTGTATTCTTGCCTGACTTTACCAAGCCTTATTGTTGTATTTGCTATTCTGGTTTTTGATCTTTCTCTGGATTTTCAATAAACTTCTAACTACATTTGCATTCTCCTGCAGTCTGTTTCATGGCAGATTATTTCGCTGTCCCTATCTATGCAGAAGGAGAAGAAAGCTAGCAGAACAGCATTTCAACTCAGAGGAGGCTAGTAGGAGAACAACAGCAACAATTGGGTGAGCTCAACGCTAAATTAACTTAGCTCACCAATGCAGTTTCCCAGGCGTTCTTAGCAAGTCAAGCTCCAGTCATGCCTCCCAGCTCACTCATACCCTTTTTCGATCAACAGGGAACGGGTTCCGTTCTGATTCGCACACCAAATTATGAACCGTTCAGAGCACTTCGACCAAAAATAAATTGGTTCAGAACATGAAAAGTTGGTTCTCAGCTGGAACCAAAATATAGCTGGTTTTTCCAGCACGAACCGTGATGATATAGTTTAGAGAAGAAGCGGAGCGCAGCAATGGAGAATGCAAAGGAAAAGGATACATCTTCAGAAAAAATGGAACAAAAACAAATATCTTCAATAACAGAACAAAAGCTCGCAGGTAATCAATGCAATCTGTTTTCTTGCTACTACTGTTTACTCCCATTGTGTATCATGCAACGCCCTCCGTTCATGATGCATCCTTGATTACAATGGTTCAGCTCAAAACTGATGAAAACATGGGCTGGTTTTCTAGCTGGCACCAAGATTCAAAGAATCCTGAGTGGAACCGGTTCAAGAACCCATTCCTTGTTGGTCGAAAAGGGGTATCATTCCCCATCCCGACAAGTTTTCTGGAGAAACCTCCCAGTGCAAGGGTCACTGATCACCAGAAAATTGAAGAGTTTCTCAACCTACTCACTGATAAAGCTCTTAGATGGGCAACGGCTGTGTGGGAGAAAGGCAGTGAGCCACTATCCTTCTATGACCACTTCATTGAAATGTTTCGTAGTCTTAGACCACACCCCCGAAAAGAAAGAAGTGGGAGAGCAGCTGCCCCCTGTCAAATAAGGGAAAAGACATGCAGCTGATTATGCTCTAGTGTTCTGTACTCTCACTGCTGGAAATGGATGGAATGAGCAGGTACTTCAGGCTGCTCATTGACCTGGCTATCTTCCTTAACAACCTCATCCAAAATCGCCCAGCTTACCATGCAGCAGCCAATCTCATGAGTGTGACAGACCATCCTGAGCCCATGCAGAAAGCCTGGTACTTGCTAAACTTGATCTCTGCAATGCCTATAACTGCTTGTGCATCCGACAGGGTGATGACTGCATCATGTCTTATGGGATCTCTTGTACCCCCTCTGTTTTCCAAAGTCTGATTAATGATGTGCTGTGAGATATGCTGGGAAAACTCCTTATCACCTATGTATATCGACATTTTGTCCCCACTATCTCATTCTTGGGTTATGTCATCAGCCAGAAAAGGATAGCCATGAACAAAGCCAAGGTGACTACAGTGACTGAGTGGCCAACACCCATGACAGTTAAGGAGCTCCAACATTTCCTTGGGTTTGTGAACTTTTATGGGTGATTCATATGGGGTTTTAACTCCATCTCCTCCCCTCTCACTGCTCTCCTAAGGAAAGGCCCCAAGCGACTGAAATGGAACCAAGCAGCCGATGATGCATTTGCCAAGCTCAAGACCACCTTTACTACATCTCCCATTCTTGAGCACCCAGATCCATCCAAGCCTTTCATCATGGAGGTAGATGCCTCAGAATCAGGAGCAAAAGGTATGTTGTACCAGTGCTTTGGTGAGAAACCCAAAGTCCATCTGGTGGCCTTTTTTTTCAGCTGAAGAAAATTATGATCTTGGGTGTGAGTTGTGAGTTGCTGGCAGTTAAACTTGCCCTGGAAGAGAGGCACAACTGGCTGAAGGGAGCAACTTACCCTTTCACAATCTTCACTGATCATAAGAACCTTGACTACTTGAAAACAGCCACGCATCTTAACCCATGCCAATCCTGATGGGCTTTGTTCTTTACCAGGTTCAATTTCATACTCTCGTACAGACCAGGCTCCAACAACACTAAAGCCTCAGACATTCAGACACCCTGAACCAAGGTCATGAATCCATACTCCCCCCCCTTCCCCCCATTTCATCTGAGCCATAACCTAGGAGTTTGAAAGAGAGATCACTAATACTCTACACATCGAGTCCCATCTGCATGTCCGCTTAACCTAACCTTTGTCCCAAATCATAACCTGGGCACACCCAACTCCAGCCACCCCGGCAATCAACGCACCTATAACCTGCTCAAGACAAATGTGGCCAAATGTCACAAAAGTCCTGGTGGCCAAATGTGTTAACTGATATCCACAGATACTCCTCTTGTACAACATGTGCCCAAGCTAAGGTGCCCCACACACTACCAGCCGGTAAGCTCCTGCCACTACCTCAACACCCATGATCCCACATATCCATAGATTTTATTACCGACTTTCCCAAGTCAAATGGTAACACGGTAATCATGGAGGTCATTAATAGGTTCTCTAAATCTGTTTCAGTCTGTTTCATGACAATGCATTTGTTTTAATACATTATTATTTCTACAGTAGCAGCTCATTCACATGGACTTGTATATAATTTAGTCTAATAATAAATAGATGAATAGTGACTGTCTTTTAATTTAAAAAAATGCATTATCAGTGATATGGCGAATTTTGTCTGTAACGAGATGTTTACTTAACGTGCATGGAAGGAGTCTCCAGCGTCAGCACTTTGTAACAGCCAAGGGTAAAGCTGTATATTTATGCTTTGTGCTATGGGAAAGTCTTCAGTATGATCTGTCATTATTTAACGAATAAAAAAATGTCATTGTTGGCAAATTACTGTAGCATAAGAGGAATAAAACACTTCAGGATGTGCTATAGGAAAATAACAATCTTTGGGGTGGTAACAACCATCCCTTCATGATTTCTCTCTTACTAAATAAGTACTAAAATACTATAACTATTCATAACATATAAATATGAGCTATATTTTCTGAGCAATATCTTTAGGCACTTAAATTTCTATAACTAGTAGAATATATTATTTATGGTCTTATAACCCAAACATTATTCCATTCAATCTACCTCAAGCCATTTAACAGTATGACTTTTTCCTCTTGTTTTTACTCTCCTTACTGTCTCATTGTCTTGTTATTATCTGACTACTCTTCTTCAAATGGCATTTGTTTGACCCTTCTTTTTATTTTTGCATCAGTACAACTGAAATGTTTACTGGCCCGTTTTCCATTACAGTTCACGTCTTTCAACAAAACGACCTTAAAACTGCTGCACGAGATAACAAATTGTATAAGCAAATTTGTTTTGAAAAGTTACAAATGGTTGAGGACAGCATGTCAGAGCATCTCCTAGGGCTTCATGTGTAGAACAGCCAATAACATCGCCGTCACTCATTAGAATCACCATGAGGTCTTCATGAGGTCAGGTTGCACTCACGGTCAGACTGAATCAAACCGCTGCAGCAGATGAAGGAAAATTGGAAATGTGGATGCTTCGGGGATGTTGTGCTCCTTGCTCGTGTGCTAATCAGTCTTCACATGAATCATCTGAACTTCAGGGGTCTTCTTATGCTGCTTGGTAATAAACAAGAGGAGATTGTATTTCTGTCTGTTACTTCTGTGAAGTCTATCATTCAAAAAGTCTAAATATACAAGTGGGAAAATGCAGAAAAGCAATAGAGTGTGACTATTCTAATGAAAACCACCAAGACACTAAGACACCAGTGCACATTTTATATGTAAGTCCCAAGTTAAGAAGTGTCAAGCGAGTAAAAACAAAATGGAGGACAAATTGTTGGTAAAGAAAATTTGTTACTGAGTAAATACGAGGAGATTTACGCCATGTTGAATCAAATACGGTATATTTCATGGCCAATATTCCAACATCTATGTGTATACACGATGTGATGTTCCACTATAACTGTGGCTGCATACAGTTGTCACACAAGCTGCTCAAATTCTCTTGATTTTCTGTCTTGGAAGCTACAGTGAAGGCAAACAATCTCCTCGCTGCCATAGTTACACCAGTCTTTATTTCATCTGCATTACTGATAGTAATAAATCAAATCTATAATAAATCAAGCTAGGCTAGTAAGTTAGCTGGTACTAGCTAGGACATTTGATAAGAGCGTTGTTATTGTTACATTAAGCAAAATGGTGCTCCAGTCAGCACTTTTTCTGGGGGGGAAAAAAAGAAAAGTGTAAAAGCACTTTTACTTTCAAATTCAATTATGACTAAAGTGTAATTCTTAAATTATAGTGCTTGCAAAACACTATATTGTTATCCCTAGCTTTCTTCTTCTTCTTCTTCTTCTTCTTCTTCTTGAACCGCTTAATGTATAAACTTCATTCAAACTTTAATGCATAGATATTGTAAATGACACTTAGGCTGTGTTATTTCCATTTTGACATTCCACCCACATCCCTCTTTTTTATCCCTCTATCCGTTTGTTTATCTGTTCATAAACGTTGAATGGGAAATTTTTCAAACTGCTCCCATATACAGTAGTCAATTTTCAAAATAATTCCTCCAAACTTACTAGACATTTTCTGAGCAATACTACAAAGCACTCTACCTACAGTATTTTCATACCTCTATCGCTCCTGCTTTCTGTTTTTCATCCCTCGCTTTTCCTCCCATTAGCTTCAGTTAATTTTTCAAGGCCTGCTGCTCCTACAGATTAAAAAGTTAGAACCACCGAAGTTGGCATTAGGTTGTCGTACCTTACGTAAATACGGCATAACTTTTTCTCTGCTCCTCTTTCTTTCTTTCTTTTTCATCCCTCTATCCTCTCATTAGAACCCATTGATTTTACTACTCCTACATCTTCTAAGGGAGGGTCATGAAACTTGGTATATGGAATCAACTGCAAAAGTACAGCACTTAACTGCTTTTCATACTAATGACACTCATCTATTTCACCCTTCTATTCTTTCATTCATCCCTCTATCCTTCCATAGCAGTCAACTGATTTTAACTGCTCCTTCAACTTCTAAGGTAGAACTGCTAAACTTTGTATCTAGATTCAGCTGCGAAACAAAGCACACACCTTATCTATCTATCTATCTATCTATCTATCTATCATTTTTAATTTTTTGCTTTGCAAGCTCTAGTATTTTCTTCAGGAAATGCAAATATAGTTTTGAAATTTTTTAAATTACATCCCTGAATTTGTGTACATGGAAAAGAAAGATAAGGCCGGAAATGTTGTTAACAAAGAGTACAAAGGCTTTTCCAGTATAACATGTCAAAATGAAAAAAATAAATCATCACTACGCACTCGTAAAAACATTCTGGAAAACCTTTGGTTACACTGTAATAAAATTCAGTCATTTCTACAACAATAGAAATAAGCAGTGTAATCATTTAAATGTGTTTTACAGTTCAATACTGTCACCTGTCTGTTATTCTGGTTCTGTAGATTAGACTGTATTAAAGAATAACTACTGTAGCAGCAAACAAACCTTGTCTGTCTAATTTTTCCATTTTTCATCATCCTGATTTTTAACGTATAGCAGATCCTCAATAATTTTAGCTTGTATCTGTAATAACTGTTACAAATACATGGGGTACCAACAGTATTACTAAGTATGCATCATTTATAGGTTGTGTTCATTTGTGCAAAGCATTGTGGGTAATATTCTGTTGCTGATGTGTTTCTCATGCCCCTTTTGCACACTCCTGTCAGTACAGATGCAGGAAAAGGGGACGCCCTGTTCGTCTGCCAGATAACTCCAGCAAGACGTGTCCAAGGTAAACAGGGTGTGTGAGTATAAACTTCCACAAGAGGTGTGTTTCTGTCATGTGCTCAACAAAACCCCTCTAATTACCATCCAACAGAAACAGCCTGAGACTGTCAGAGCGGGTAATGAGGAAGGTGAAAATGCACATCCAGGATAAGCCTTGAGTCTGTAAAGCTGACGTAATCTCCACCCTGTGTAATACAACATGAAGATTACATCCAGGACACTGATGCTGCTTTGTAAATGCAGGAAGGAGAAAAACTTTGCATAATCGCATATTATCTTGAACATATCACACACACTGTGTTATTATGATCCACATTCGACAAGCCATCAAATCAGAGTTAGATAAGGATTGGAGTCACTCCATATGTCACAGGAGAGGTGCTGATCTGGGTTCCTGGAGATCCACCCTCCTGTGTTTTGTTCCAACTCTGAACTAACACGCTAAACTTTTCCAACTCAAAGGTATTAGGAGCTTTTCAAGTGCAAATTCTACACAGTGCTCGTTATAAGTTCAGTTTAAGACTGAATTTATGTTCTAAAAATGTGGTTTGGAGCTTGAAGAACTGATGAACCTTCTCGGATTAGAGATTGGTGAGGCACTTTTGATTTGGAAGACTGAAACTTTCACAGACAAGAATAGTTCTGCATTCAACTTAACTGGAAACTTGTCATTTACGGAGTTACATCATATATAACTCGTAACGTAAATGTACGAAGTGCTACTTTGTTTACTGTTGATCCTGTGAGCAGCCATGTTGATTTAGTGGACGTGACATGGAGTTGAGAGGACCTTCCTGACTTTACATGCCGGAATTTGAGGGAATTTTCATTGCTTTTTCTTAGTCAGAGGCCAGATTTGCAATTTTTAGTTTAATGTGCCGTAAATATACATACGCAAGATAGCTGCTGTACGTATCCTCGAAATATTTGTGTATACTGACAGAAATAAATGCTAAACGTCCATGTGGTGTAATCCCAAATATAGCAGTATAGCACCACATGACACTGTGCTCATAATTAAACAAACTAGCATTGTGTTTCAAATCGCATATTTATGTATTACATGACAGCTACCAACCAGGGCGAAGACTATCATGTGCCTCCGCCCTCTTTTCGAATTGCTGCAGCATAACACACTAAACATGTGTATATACATCCACCTCTGTATGCATGAGCTCACAGATGCACATGATTGGTTAGGGTCACTTGTGAATGTAATTGCCAATTTTGCTGTCTTAGCCATGGCAACATCAGGATTCAAACTCACGACCTCCAGATGATAGGGTGAAAGCTTTTCTACTGCACCATTCATCCGCGTGTTGCGAATTCGAATCCCGATGATGCCACAGCCATCCGTGGCCGGGATCCTAAGCAAGCAAAATTGGCCTGTGCTCTCAGGGAGGGAGGGAGGGATGGCATACTTTTTTTTAAAAAATTTTATTAGCTTCTCCATCAGTACTTAAATTAACAAAAATAAATAATGTAAATCTTTACAAGTAAATAAGTAAATTAAAAAAAAAAGTATGGCAGGGTGACCACAACAGCGTTAATACTCTCTCTCCCCTGTCAATTACAGCAACGCTAGCCAATCATGGGCATCTGTGAGCTCATCCATACGGAAGTAGGCGGAGAATGTTTTCCTCCGGGTGTGTTACGCCGCCCCTAACGTTGCATAAGCAGCAGTTCGAAAAGATGCATTCGGCTGGTGTCATGTGCCTCGGAGGAAGCCCATGATGACCTTCGCCCTCCCTGGTGTGATAGAGGAGACCTGTCTGGTGGGTGGGAATTGGCCATATTTAAAAATTAGGGAGAAAATTAGGGGGGAAAAAAACCAAACCTCTCATGTAGCCTTCAAAGTTCTGATTTGCGTACCAGTCTTTTGGCTCTTCTAGATTAGTAAATACTTTTGAAAGTAAAGTTGTAGTTTTTGAACTTTTAGTCTTGTTATCATTTCTGTGCATGAAATCACTGAACATTTTGCAATTCTATTTGGAAACCTGATGGACAGGGATGTTTAGGCTCTGATAGGCGGTCTAGTGGACATCACTTTTATTCCCCCAGATGTTGTACATAAGATGTAGGACCCTGATGGGGGTAAAGATTAAGAATGAATGAATTAATTATTAGATCTACTTTCTTCTCTATAGAACAGTGTCAAACTTCATGTCTGGTTCACTATACATATACAGCTCTGGAAAAAATTAAGAGACCACTGCAAAATTATCAGTTTATCTGGTTTTACTGTTTATAGGTATGTGTTTGAGGAACATGAATATTTTTGTTTTATTCCATAAACTACTGACAACATTTCCCCCAAATTCCACATAAA
>JAOTRR010000024.1:17391672-17412145 GCA_028570945.1 Gogo arcuatus
TGAGTGAGTGAGTGAGTGAGTGAGTGAGTGAGTGAGTGAGTGAGTGAGTGAGTGTATTGGGTGTTATTCTTGTGTTTGGCAAATCCTGGTTGTCTGAAAACAGGAAAGAGGTCACTGTCTGGACCATTGATGACAGAGTACAGCTTGTCTGTGCTGTCCATTGGTCAATCAGTCCATAATCTCACTCCTACTCTTCTGTCCCATAAACCCCTGTGTGACATCCACAACAGGGCCAAAACGAAGCACGAATCCAGGCTGAACTGTGTCAGTGCTTTGTTTTTGGGTGTACTTACTTTAGCCGTGCCTTTGTGGCGTCGGTCATGGTCATGATTATGCCGTTCTCTGTTAATGAGAACAGTGATGTGAGAGCTGCTGACCCTCATATAAGTAAGAACGAAATTGAATTGGGTCACTTGGAGGGATAGAGAGAGAGAGAGAGAGAGAGAGAGAGAGAGAGAGAGAGAGAGAGTTTGGATTGTTGTGATGGGAATTCATATGTGGATTATATGTTTCCTGCTTTTAAGACAATAGAAAATGGCAACAACAAAAAAAATTCCAAATAATGCAATACGTAGTGAACAGGGTGTGGCTTTGAGAATATTGACAGTCCTTATTCACAGTATGTATATTTTGTATGTGTGTGTGTGTGTGTGTGTGTGTACACAGTCTGGGGTTCTATCATGGCCTCGGGGTTTCTGTCTGCATGGAGATATACGTGTTCTTATCGTGTTTGTGTGGGTTTTCTCCGTGTTCGCCGGTTTCCTCCAACCTCCCAAAAAAGGCACTAGGTGGATGGGCGACTCTAAATTGTGTAATTGTGTGTGAGGCCATGCGATGGACTAGTATGGTGCTAGCTAGCCTGCCCAGGATAAAAGACTGAATGAAAGTAAACAGTAAAGAGTAGTTTTGGGTGATTCCACAATTGTGGTGCCTTGGCAACTATTTAAAATGTATTTTATTTAAATGTTTTTAAACACCAATGTTTGTTTATTTATAGTGTAAACTATATGTGTTAATCCATCTCAGACAACAGTATGGTTTTTGAGGTTTCTTGGCCTCATTTTGCTCTCAAATGAGTAACAGAGTTGAGATTAGAACTAAATTAGAAAAATGTTTAACTAGCATCCATGCTAATGACATGAGGGTGAATTTTGTATGTGATTGTTGTTCATTCTGAAGATTTCATGAACTGATATCAAGGGAATTTAGGCAAAGAACAACATTCACTGATTATAATTTAGCAAAACATTGTGAGACGAAAGAGTCGAATCTTATTAGTGAGCTGAATCGAATAATTTGACTCACTGAAAAGAATCAGAATTCTTAAACGCCGCCAAGCAACAGCGGCCCCTAATGGTGAATGTGTAGTATTACATTAATCTGCATTTTATTGTATAGTATTAAAACATTTGTCATGTTTATCATCATTATTATAAAAGCCTGGTAAGTATTTTTGCCTAATTAAATCTTGTTGCATGGACAGAATTCAGTGCCTGTTTGACTGCATTACATTTTGTTTCGGTGAAACACTAAGGTGTGAATGAGTTGAGGTGAGAATAGGAGTACAGGTGTGGGGGTTCCCTCTTTTGTCTGTGCATAATGAGGTGTTAATGGGCCTGTTGAAAGCTTTCTTTCAGCAATGAATTTGGATTTTTTGTGTGATACAGAGACTGCGTCTGGTTCTCAGCTTTTTTAACTGCTGAAACATTTCTCATTCAGTTATTTATTGTGTCCATTAAAAGCAAAGATATCAATCATCATATCATCATACATCATATAGGGAGATTTTACTGTCAGATGTTCAATATAATTAAAAATAAATACAGGAACAGTTTTAAAGCTACACTGTAATCTGTTGGCGCATGTTTTTAAACCTTTTAAGATAACAGGTAATTAGAGGGGATACAGATCAAAATAAAAGTACACTCTTAGAAATAAGATACAGTGCTAAATTGTACTTGTCACTGGGGTGGTAACATCAAACATAGATCTTTTGTACCTTTTATATTTAGCTTTTGTCTGGAAACATGGATATAGAGGACCTTTAAATGTGCATAAATGGACTGTAATTGATGTAAAGCTTACTCTATAAGTAAAGTACACATGCAACATTCTAGGTACATTTTATGGTACAGAAATATTACAATTTCTCTGACAAGGAAATGTACAATTTAGTACCCTTTTTCCTGAGAGTGCAAACATACATACTAGTTAATGTAAAATGTAATTACTGTATTTGAGATGTTCTTATAAATAAAATTTTCTAAAAGGTTGTGTTGTGTTTGCACTCTTTAGCTCGCCCCAATTCCCTAAAACTATTGGATATTTTATGTTACTATTTTAAGACACTTGCAATAAAATAAAACCATAAACATAAAATTCCCAATGAAATGATGGATTTGGACATTTTGAATGTAAAGCAAATCCTCCATTACCCACAATGCTGCGCGGTTTCCTTGTTATTTAAACGGTGGAACTGCAGCGCGCGACGCGCAGATAATTTGTGTTGTTCGTGCGTCAACGCTGGGAATCCGGACTGAAGGATATCTTCATTTGGAAAGACAGCATGGAAATTTCATTATAGTGTAAAATTAATATTGTTCGGATCCACTGGGATCGGTTGAAGAGCCGAATAATCGCACAAAATAAGAAACGTTTAAGAAGCGGATTACAGCGGAGGATATGCGGAACTGATTTGTACTTAGGTTGTGTTTAGGTCGGACTCTTTTTTGTTGTTGTACCGTGGGTACAGTTCAGGACAAACCCGGAAGTGTGAAAAAGGACAATTAGGAAGGAAGTTAAAATATATTAAATGCTAAAATGGACTCAAATGTACATTTAACGCAGAATTTAATTTAATTTAAGATAAGAGCAATCTAGAAAAGAGCGCTGAGGTAGAGAAAGTTACGAATCGCAGTCAAAGCAGCGAGTTTCAACTTCCTGTTCCGGGTCAGTGCAGCGTGGATATTTTTGTTTCTATGCTAAAACGGCGTGTGGTTATTTATCGGACTTGTGAAGCTATCTGAAAAAAAAAAATTCCCTTAAAAATTTAAGCTGTTTCGATAGCCGAAATGCAGCGACCAAATTTCCGACCTCCGCATCCAGCGGCTGGCTCGAGAGGCGGAGGATTTCGGACCCCTCCGTCCGCTTTGGACAGGACAGGGGGTGGCAGGTTTCCCTCGCCGCCCTGGGTTTTTCCAAACGGGCCGTATGGACCCAGATTCGGGTCGTATGGCGGCTCTCCGGGGACACACACCCCGCCCAGAGAGTTTAGCGGTAACAGAGGCGGTGGTAACGGGACATATAGCGGAAAATCCCCGGGACACACACCGCGCAGACCGAACGATAGTCCTACTTACAGACACTCGCCTTATCAGAGTCCCGGAGCACACAGCGGATATCAGGTAGAGACCCAGAGCCTGACCAAGGCCATTATACACTCACAGAGGAAAAGGGTACTAAACTGTTCCTTCCCTCATCACTGGCCTGGTAACATCTTTAACACCTTTTAGTGTGTGTATATATTTATATTTTTTGACATGTGACGGTAGTATGACTTTAAGGTAAATACTGTAATTTGACCTGTTGTACCTTTCATTCCTATTTAGAGTAACTATTTTAAAAGATATACTACATACACATTCACTGAGGTCCACACTGTGCCAGTTAATATAAAGTTCTACATCAGTTTCTGATATATTTTTTTAATCAGGTATTTTATCCTCTCATTCTTCCATAAACTGCTCTTACTCCAGGTTTAATTTGACAGTTTTTGGTTTACAAGATAGCTTTCTCCCCCCCCTCAAGTTTGCTTTCATATTTCTTTTTTAAAAAATGACAGTGAATTGACTCTGTATTGAAGGAGAAGACAGTACAAGAAGCGCTTGTTTAATTCTTTTTTTCCTTGTATATTTTGACAAATCGAAAATGTCAGCAACAGACTTGGTTTCGTATTAAACAACAGAATAGAGCTCTGTCTTTAATACATCATTTATTGTATTTAGTTTGTATCAGATTGTAGAACTGTGATGGCCGTTATTTTGTATATTTAAAAATAATTAAACAAAATGATCAACTACAGTAAGAAGGTACAGTTTAGTATCCTTTTTTTCTAAGAGTGTAGGTATTAAATAAAACTTTATAAACTCTTAGTAACTCAGATTTGAGGCTGAGTTAAACCAGCATAATTACGAATAAATAATTTTCCCTATAAAATGTGCTTAATAATTTACAACACTATAATGTGCCACTGGCGCAACACATTTCTCTTTGTCCTATTTTTACATGAAGTAAATTGTCTCCTAAAGGGTTCTCCGCGGACATCCACGCCGTACGGCAGGGAGAGAGGCTCAAACGATATGGATAAGTATTACAAAGCGTCCATGCTTCAGGACCCGTGGGCTAACCTCCAGCCCGTTTCAGTGACCCAGACCCAGTCCAAATGCAGCTTCCAGCAGGCCACACACACAGGCAGGACAGGGAGGTACTACAACAAAAACTCAACCGCTTAAAACAAAGACTTTTTAATTTCTTTCCTTTTTTTTGTAATTCTATTTCATTGGCCAACTCTGCAAACTGTTGCTAAGAGTTTGGACACACAAAAACCCGGACTTGGACACGCCAGCAGCAATAACACTTCCAATGCTCACTGTTTACAGCATTTTCTTTTATATTTTATATCTTGAATATCTATATACTATTGTACTTTTTTTATACATTTGAGTATAGGATCCCAACAGGCGCATACACACTCTAGCACACATTATCATAAACCAGATTTATTAGATTCCCATTGTAGTGTTAAAAACACTAAAATGTCTGTTTTATCAGGAAAAAAAAAACACAGTGCAAACTGGATCTCATCTGAGCTTCCTCATTCGGGAATTATTCGGGTAATAATTTATTAATAATATAATTATTCCGGATAAATAATCGTCGCCGCAGTTGTGAGTGAGTGTTATCTGGAGTCGCTGATTGACGTGTTGCTGTGTGTGTGTGTGAACAGCATTAAGAGGTTTAATCTACCTCTGAGCCCATGCTGTTACAAACTCAACCAGCACAAACTTTTCTAGGTGTTTTATTCTCATTCTGTACATTCTGTAAAATATTCCTGACTGTCTTTTTAATTTTATTTCAGACCTGTCTTTTTTTTTTTTTGTCTTGTTGAAAAGAAAAAAGTTAGCAGTGTATTAATTTTTAACATTCTCAGGATTTTCTAAATTTTTAGGTACCTCAATCGAGTTACTCTAACTCGGCTTTGAAATGAGTTTATTTGAAGAAAAAAAGGTTTATGGAAAAAAAGGCACTGTATTTAAACCCTTTGTTGATGTTTTTCCTTCAATATCATTTACTGAATCAGTAAACTTGGACTTCGTGGTTTCTTTATGCTCCACAGTCAAATAAGCAGACTGTCTCTAAGTTTTATATCTTTTAATGTTTTAAAGCAAAAAGTTTTTTCTGCATTTATTTTCACCAATCATAAATATAGTCCATTAAGATATCAATAATGCAAAATGTCTGACTTTTTTTTTTTTTTTTTGAAAACAGTTTTGGTTTAACAGTAATATTATCAGAGCTGCTGTTATAGAAAATTAATCGACACCTAAACAAAGCAGAATTCAACATGTTATAAATAACACTGAGCTGAATGTTCAGACTAGTCAGATACGCAAGAACGACGACGACACCAGCCATGACGTATTATAATAAAATCTCTTGTATTTTCATCTTTTTGGCTCTGGGTTAGACAGATGCATTAATTAACACATTTGATTTCAGAACAAAAAGTACCCCAGGGCTTCAGCAGAGCACACTGTGTTTCAGCATCATTACCCCGTGTACCAGTAATCACGGAGAGAAGTTATTATGCTAGAAAAAGTTCAGTCCACGGGTTACAGGAATAATCCACGCTGAAGTGTCAACATCGCTAATGATACAGGACTGTTAGTGAATCGCAGTTCAGATCATTCATGTAAAGATAGAGCTGTACATTGTGTTAGGTTGGACCCACATGACATGACGCATGTAATTATATATCACGCAGAGAAACGTTCAGTCAAAAGCAGATCAGTCTGCTGAGGATGTTCTGAGGCCTGCAGCTTGCTTTCTTTCTTTCTTTCTTCTATTTTTTTAATATATCAGCTCATGCGAAGCAACTTTGAAAGCCTGCACACAAGTTTGGGATAGAAGAAAAGAAAACAGCCCTTTCCATTATGTAATTAAAGAGAGAAATTCAAAACACACTTTAAGAAAAGATGTGACGAAAGCAGATAATAATAGTGAAAGCCTGAGTAATTAAAAAAAAAAAAAACTCAGTTGCTGTGTGTCCTCTTTGAGCTAGCATCAGGGTTATGTCAATTTCTGTAAGCAAGTTCTGCCTTTTTTTTTTTTTTTTTTTTTTTTGGAAGATAACTAATGTCTGATGGTTCCTACAGTGCTGTGCAAAAGTCACCTTTATTTTTTTAAATACAAATTTTGCTTTCAATGTTTATTTTATGCCTTCTGCATTACAGAGTAGGTAAAATTTTTCAGACAAAATAATTGTATACCACAGAATTTTTTTTTAATATGTCAGTAAATAAAGTAAGGTATTCAAAAACCATAACGAAGGCTGATCTGCCAAAACAGACGTGAGTGGGACAGTCCGAGTCTCCAGAAGAACCGTGGCAGAATCTCTAAGATTCTCAGGAGAACTTGGACAATTTCCTTCTAAAACGGCACACATTCTAGCTGAGACTACTGGTGCATGTTTAAAAAGCAAAGATTTCTCACATGAAATTCTCATTGACTTTTAGTTTCTTACTCTTTACTGCTGTTTATAGTAGATAACATTTATGTAGAAACGTTCATTATTTCTGAAGGAATCTTTACTTTCCAGCATTTCTTTCCATGTGCCCAAGACTTTTGCACAGTACTGTATAGGCGTAATATTTATCCTGAAGGCATAGAGAAGGCCTAGAGTAGGGGCTCGTAACCATTTCATATCCTAACTGTAAAATTATTTCCACTGAACCTCTTGGTACAGATTTAGAAAACCATACAGCTTTCTAAACAAATAATCTGAGTTATTGAGGTTCAGCTTAAAATGATTCAGTCAAACAGCCTACTAGTTATAAAGTCTTTGATAATTGTTGCTTGTGATTTCCTCCGCTACCACTCTGAGACCCACAGGTCTAGCAAACGTTTTTCCAAAGAATCTATTTAATTGAGTGAAGTTGTGTTTACACCCTATATACAATGCATATGCATGTAGTGTTAAGGTTGTTGTCTTTGTGCACGCACACACACGAGGCACTCCTACCTCATTAACCTCACTCGGAGTGTGCTGAGGTAAGTAAGGCTTATCAAAGAAAGCTTGGCGCTGAAGCCGGTGATCCACAACTAAAGCGTGTCCAGTCTAGTGTGTGCAAGTGAGGATGAACTTGTAATAGGTGATCTGCCTGAAATGTTAATTAGTATCACATCTTAAAGTTCCTTTGAGTGGTTTAGTGAGTTGTTAAATCAAGGCACTCTAGTTCGCTTATGTTTATCAAATTCATAGTCCACCCATAACCTTGACCTTGAATAGATTTTCTAGCTCGAAAGCTTTGCTTAATTTAATATCAGCTTTTTAAAAGCCTATGTCAGGAGGACGCTTGTGTTTGCTCGATACCTTTCTCTAAAGTGCACACACAACCCAAATAACTTAAAAACCCATGTAATGGACTAGGGATGCGTTTACACTTGGTGTTTTTATGCCTCTGCCGCCAGCAGATGAACTGATTCGATTGTGGAATTGATCCCAGCAGATTCAAGGTCACAGCAAGGTCGAGTAGTTTTACTTCAATAACGTCCTTCCTGTTCATCATATAAAGATGTTAAGTATGCCTTCGTGTTCAGGAAGTCAAGGTCGTTTTCTGGCTATACCATCCGTCCGTCATTAGGGAATTCGTGTTAGTGTAATAAATCAAAAACGAGTAGTTAAATATAAGGTGTGCTTGCTACCACCTGACGAACTGATTACATTCTGGCATTGATCCAAACATGGCCAAGGGAGATTTGAAGTGTATTTCAGGGATACAAATCTAATAAGAACAACTTATTGGCTCCATTGCCATCGAGTTCTATTTCCCAGAAAAAGTGCCAACCAGAGCGTCTTTTGTGCTAATATGAAAAAATAATGCACACACTGTAACCATAACACCCGTACCAGTCCTAGCTAGTATCAGCTCTCTAAATTAGATTTATGATGATCAGTAATGCATATGAAATAAAGACTGGTGTAACTCTGGCCATGAGGATGATGCTTGCTTTCGCTGTAGCTTTGGAGGCAGAAAATCAAAAGAACTTGAGCTGCTACCTGTGTGACATGACTGACTGTGTACATGCAGGGTTGGGATGTCACGTTGTGGACTGGTGAAACTGATACTTATTCCTTCACCCTGTCCTCCATGTTTGTTTTTCTTGCTTGCCCCCTAACTCTGTGACCTGATTGGCCCGGAAGTAAAAAACCTCTTTGCGTCACACTGCACTTTTCAGAAAAGTTTTTCAACTTTGGAAGTGCTCAGCTACGACCAGACTGCTTTTTAAAAGCATCCACGTTCCACTTCCTGTAGGCGTACACGTAAAACATGTGCTGATGGTTAGGAAAACATGCCAAGTGTGAAAGCAGCCTCATTGATTTTTGCATGGTAGCACTGGGTCCTCAGTGTGCTTGAAAACAAAACCAGAACACAGCAGTCATATCACTCAACCTATGTACATTTAAATAATCAAATGAAAGTTTCGTATCAGTCTTATCAAGACTTGTTCACAAGTCCCAAGTACACGTGTACATACCTGATTTTCTGTCCCTTGTTACCCTTCAAAAAAAAAAAAAAAAGGTCAAATAAAATGAGCTGTAATTAGACAGACATTGGAAATTGGAGGAAGTGACATCACAGCGCAAAAAAAGTCAGTCATTATAAAATACAACATCTCTCCCGAATCCTCGTCATTATAAAATACAACATCTCTCCCGAATCCTCTTCATTAAGCTCTTCCTTTTATTTTTCCCGTTCTCCTTGCCCTCCTCCATTTTCCTGGCTCTGATTCCACGCATGAGGTCAAAAAACACCTGAAAGGAAGCATTAATAGATGATTAATATCCAGACAGAATCTTCAGCATGACGCATCGAGGAGTGAAATGAAACCGGTGAACCTTGTCCACGTTGGCCCGGGTTTTGGCGGACGTCTCCACGTAGCTGACGCCCCACTGATCGGCTCGGGCTTTGGCTTCCTCTGCTCCCACCTGCCTCCGGTCCTCCAGGTCGGACTTATTCCCGACCAGCAGGAAGGGCACGTTCTCGTCCTCCTTTACTCTGAGGATCTGCTCTCTGCAACACAGACATGCAGATGTTCATCATTCAGTATTTTATTGTGCACTGATACAGTAATTAGTTACAAAAGGATCATTCAGTGATGATAAAAGCATTACATGATCTGACAGAAGAGTACCAAGGACATTTTTCATATTAGTTTCTAAACTCTGAGGTATTTTTCTAACCTGAAGTCAGCAGTGGCAGCGAAAGACTCAGATTCAGTGATGGAGAACACACAGAGGAAGCCCTCTCCGCTGCGGAAGTAGTTATCCCGAATGGCAGCATAGTCTTCCTGCCCTGCCGTGTCCAGAATATCAATCTGCACCTCCTCTCCATCCAGCACCACTTTCTTCCTGTAGCTGTCAGCTTTAGTAGGCTCGTAGTCTTCCACAAACTGAGAGAGAGAAACAGACACCACAACCAAGTGAGTAATCAAGCAAAACACTTCAGAAAAAAATAAGAGAAATGATCAATACCTTTCCTACAACAGCCAAAGGTTTGTGAACACCTGATCAGCACACTCGTGTGTTTGTTGAACATCCCGTTCCAGATTTATTCCCCCTTTGCTGTTACAATAACCTACACTCCTCTGCGAAGCCTTTCCACTAGATTTTGGGGCGTGGCTGTAGGGATGTGTGTTCATTCAGCTTACAAGAGCATTAATGAGATCAGGTTAGGTCAGGAATTCTGGGGTGCAGTGGAGGTCAGGGCTCTGTGCAGGACACTCGAGTTCTTCTACGCTTTGTGCACAGGAGCACTGTCATGCTGGAACAGGTTTGGGCCTCTTAGTTCCAGTGAAGGGAAATGGTAATATTACAGCAAACAAAGACATTTTATACAGCTGTGTGCTTCCAACTTTGTGGTAACAGTTTGAGGAAGAACCAGATATGGGTGTGATGTTCAGGTGTCCACATACTTTTCAGCCATATAGAGTATCTTGTTGTTTTTTCCCCAAAGATGTTAAGGATTTTTATTTAACAAAAAAAAAAAAATATCTCAGATTTTTTTTTATTCATTTAAGACTTAGAGCTGGGGACTGCTGACTCCCTCAGGACAGATTAATTTTTGGGGGACCTTAAAACCTTCCATAGATACGACAAATTAAATATGAGTCAACTTTGGTGCTTGGACCCCTAAATATGATAAAGGTAACAATGATGGTGGGTTGTGATTTCCACCACTGTAACAAAACAATATGTGTGGATTATCATGCAATTTTGTACAATTACATAATGTCACGCATCGTCGAGACTGAAGTCCTACCTCGTCGTACATGAACTGGAGCGTGAGCGCGGATTTGCCCACTCCACCGCTGCCCACCATTATCACTTTGTGGAGGGCCAGAGAGTTCGGTGCTTTGGGTTTATTAGCCGCCATTTTTCCAAAAGAGGTAAACCAGACAGGAGATGGGGTTTACTCCGCTTGCTCAGCTTACTAAGGAAGGAAATCTGAGGAAAGAAAGAAATAAACACCAGTTTACTGTAATGCTAGTGGTGTAGTGCACTGAAACGCTCACAGTGATTACAATGCATTATGGGAACACGATGACGTGCTGCTCCTGATGTGTCAGGCACTAAACAATCACACTTCTTATTCACTCACTGACTGACATCATGCAGTAAAACCGAGACGCTCGTCAGATTCGGGAGGAGAACACTGCACTCATTAACAGTAACAGCTGATAATGAAAGAAAACCCCAGGCACTCGTACTCTGTTGTTATTTTTTTTATTACCATTTTCATATAAACACTGGATATTTATTTCTCTCCAGACTTCATGTTGAGGGGTTAAAATACAGACGGGCAATATGACAAAAAATGTCATATCATGATACTCAAAGACATTTCAACAATGCTCAATATGCGCCATTTGATTATAGTTTTATTTAATTCTACTAAAATTTGTGACGTCACTTGGAATGAAAGGTGTCTCACACACACTACTCAATAATTCATGATCATTTACAAACTACTCAGTAACTTAAGAATTATTTGGCATAAAGACTTGATCCAGATTGCTGAATAAAATGTTTTTTTTTTTTTTTCTGTCCGGATTATACGATAAGCACCACATGGAGGTGTTGTATTTTTATTTACTTCCCGATAGACATTTGTTGTACTATTGAAAAACAATAATAATTTAAAAATAAATTCTTCTTTTTGTTGGTTTTGATTTTTTAAATCACTTTAGCTTTTTGGTATGCTTCTCAGTTGAAATTTATAATGATATAAAAACTCTACACATCAATTCGGGACATATACTGTATATTAAATGTTAAGGAAAAGTAGACAAATCAGATAAAAATGATCATTCTAATAAAAAAAGTTTAAATTTTACTATTTTGAAAATAAATAAAATCAGATGCTTCCAGAGTGTATTTTAAAAACAACAAAAATGGTAAAAAGATTTTTAAATGGTATGAAAATATTACATAACATTTTTAGAAATAATTTAAAAGTAATGTACTGTTTCTATAATTTCACTTTTTTTTATTTGACTCATCCTTGTATCATTTTGCCATAATAAAAATTGTGATAACATTGGTAAGATTTTACAAAACTGTATTTAAAAAAAAATTATGAGAAATACATGTGAATGCCTAAAATGCTACACAAAAAGTGCAATTAATGCTACAAAGTGCATAATTACAGCAGCACAAGCAGCAACTGCAGTGTCATGTAGAGGGAGTGTCACAAATTATAAGTCCTCCCTTATTATGGAACCTGTATTTATGTCCTATAGGGGCCTCGTTGTCACACCATGACAGCGTCACAACAGAAAAAAAAAAATCCCCAATGAGTCACCAGTGAAATTTGTTTGAAGTGACGACGACTTCTTGTCTATTTCTTTCACTGATGCACAGCAGGGCAAATAAACAAACCCTCAGGAGCGAGTCAGACTGAAAACGTTGGTTTGGGATGAGAGCGGTGGCTCATAAAGTCCTTTCTGTTTCTCCATAAACACACCAAGGTCAGAAGACACACTCCAGGGCAGGAGAGGGAGGCTTATCTAAACATTAAACCCAGCATGCTCTTTATACACAAAACATATACATCACAAAGTCACAAAAGAGTAAAATATTAACTGTTTAACCTCCTGTCGTGGTTTATTTACCTCCAGCTGTTTCGTTTCATTTCATTCAGCCATGTGTGTATTGAATACAACGTGCTCAATCTTACCAAGTCTTTAAAACTCAGTTTTCAATGAGAATATCAGCCAGTGCTTTGTGAAATGTGATTAAACCTCTTCCCAGGTGCACCATTTTGTAAGTAAGGTCATTTAGTGAGACTCGCCATTTCCCAAAATACTCCATCTGCCTTCAGAGGTAAAAAATTAGGGATAATGCTTATTCCAGCTGTTCCATCACTTGTCATTCTATGCAGCTGCCGGATGCTGGTTGTGTGTGTTATGAAAGGTAAATCCGCCCGGAAAACTTCTGTTCGTTTCATTAGAAGGACACGATGTTCAGTTTTCAGCTACAACAGAATATCTGTACAGTTTTAGAGGTTTTTTATATAACAATTCAACAGCAGCCCTGTTTCTTAACCTGTACGTCTCTGTGTTTGCAAAACCATTTTCCGTTTCCTAAACTGATGAAATTCTGTAATGTGAGTGCAATACCAGCGTCATGCCGATGTGACACTCAATACTGTAATTAGCACAAGATATCTGGAGAAGGACTAAATCACAACCTGAATAGTTATAAAATTTCCTAAATCACATCCTTGCAGTTCCTGAATTTAGATCTCGTCAATAATCTACCTTACACCTCACCTGAACAGAGTCTGAAACAACACCAACCAGCTGATTTCACCTCTTGTTTTGAGCCAGAAGAAACTTGGAGATGAGAGAAATGTACTAGAAAGTCATGATATAACCGTACAACCCAATGTCACACTATCTGGAATTCACAATTAACATCAGGACACTGTAGTGGCCAAACAAAAGTTTTATTACCTAAAGTACAAGCTCCTAAAGTCTAAGAGCTTTGTTACTGTGTTACTTCCGCCTACGGTGAAGTCACATGCATTCCCACTATTGTGCATTATTGTGCCCTCTGCTGTCTCAACAATACAATTATAGCTAAGAAAAACTAAGTCTGATAATAATCGCGATTTAATTTTTTTATTTCATCGATTCAAATCATCATAAATTGGTATCGTGATTTATCATTACATGCCTACACATGAAGCCTACACAACCTGCAGCTCATACTGCATCACAAGACACATGCGCTATCTGCCCTCTTCCACATACATGAGGTCACAGACTCCTACAATTAGCTGTGCGGTATTGGATTTGAGGTGCAGTAATGTAATCATTACCGGAGTGTATCTCCGGGATCTTAGTCCTGTCCGAATCAGTCGTTCATCAGTGTAAAGACACTCCAGGAAGCTGGCAGTAAAACTAAACCGGACCCAGGTAGTGGCTGAATTTCAAACGCAGAAGAATATAACATACACATCATTTAAAAGGATGTGTCAAGCGCAGGCGTGATGCTTCCAGGGGAATTCAGGGTAAGTTATTGAGTCCTTATCACAGGTATTAGGTCATGTGTCAATACATGTGCTAGTCATGTGATCTACAAATGATCATGCACAAGGAACTTAAAAAGAACTTGTAATAAAAGGACAAAACTATGAATTTGTATTAAAATGAGGCGTATGTAGTATGTGCACATCCTGAAGACACGTCTTGATGTAGGACAGATATCCTATGACAACATATTTACGGAAAACTAATCCCATCCGAACAGTACTTAGGTTACTTACTCATGAAGCCAGACTGTAGTAAGATCTGGCCTGAAAATGATAGACAGAACCCCTGATGCTAGAAATAAAGGAAACCATTTTTGTCCTATGTAGAAAAGTACTACAACTGGACCCTGAATTCATACAGGGTCATGAATGAATACATTCTGTGACCCTGAATCAAATCTGATATCACAGAATGTATAAAATGGCGTCAGCCAAATAGTAAGTAGTGGTGATGATGGTGATAATATAACAGCTGTGTGTACAGTTTGGCTCGGAATCTACTTAATGAAGTGTGTGTGTGTGTGTGTGTGTGTCCCCAGTCTGTGGTTTGGGCGTGGTGCTGATATTGTATTCACTGCTTTGCTAGTCTAAACCTAAAGCCACTGATCATGACAAATGGGACTGTTTTATACTTACATTTAGCTACAGAAGCCACCTAAAGGAAATCCTCCCTAAAAATGGAAGCATTATGTTTCTCTGCTTCTTTTACTAGACCAAGCTAACTATTAGCTAATTAGCATTGGCTAATAGCAAGCCCAAAAACAGGACACGCGCAACGGATGAACTGTACCATAATAAACATTTTATTATTGCTAGCATGAATTGACTAGCCGTCTAATTAGATACTTATCACGTATCCCTTTAATTTATGTATTATAAATTAACTTACACGCATACATAGCACCCAAATGTAAAGTTTAACCCCTCTGAATATACTAAAACTAGTTAGCTTGCTATCCTAATTAGTGTTTTTCCCCATGTATGAGAAAAATAAAAATAAAAATAGTTAGTTAGCACCAGCGTTAGCTTACCAAACGAAAAGCGTCACGCGCCGATGATGTCCAGTCAAAACCGCTGCTGGTGCCGGTAATTTTCTTCTTTTACATCAGAAAAAGATGACTCAGTAAAGCCCAGAGCTGCTTACTCACACTGTTTAGTGTTTCATCTGTCACAAAACCCCGTCCCTGCTCGTACCATGAGCGAACACGCTAAATAAATATATTTCCAAAAACGCCAAACTAACCCCTGCGTCCTTCTAATTATTCTTGTGTAAACTTAGCTCGAGGGCTAAAAACCAAATATCCTAACAGTCCAGATACTACATACAACGCTGTAAACAAGATTTACTCAAAACCTAGACCAGATTTATAATGTGTAAAAATATCCAAAATGATATTTTCTGCTTTTCTTGTCTCTTCGCTACGGGACAAGTTTGACATCTTTGTTTTGTGCCTTCTTGCATGACGTACAGGATTGGGAGTTGATCCTGAAACAAGAGAGTCGATTCGCTTATTCCCGAGTATTGGACAACAAGAATCGACTCTAGAACTTCGGAATCGATTCAGCCCAAAGTGAGTTGAAAGTGAGAAATTTCGCTGATAAATTTATAAACTAAATACACCATAAATATGAGCATCTCTCTGTTAGTATTTTCTTTGGAAACACAAAATGTAAAAACCTACGACAAAAAAAAAAAAACTGACATCGGAAAATGTGTAGATTTTTTCTATATAAATTCTAAAGCTCTAAGATTGAGCAAAAAAAAAAAAAATCATGTCCCATGTATAATACCATCACTGACAACAGCGCATACCGTATTTAATTAATATTACAGAATATTTTCTCTTCCGTTTTGCTTTCTTGAACCGTGAATCAACTGAATCAGAATCGGAGTCGATTCCAACATGGCTGTATTCATGGCAGTGACGTCACAAGGTCTTGACGTTAGCTCTGTCTGCACACGTAAAAATAGGTGCTTCCTCTAGGACACTAAAACAGGGGAACTCACATGATCACAGAGGTAGTGGGATGTTTGGAGGTTTGGGAAGAACTTCCACACACACTCCTGGTGAATATTTACTTCATTTAAAAACACAGACATTTTATGGATGTTTATTTGAACTTTGTGCAGAACATAAACTACACATTCTGAGTGACTTCCACGATGCACATCCAAGCATACAGATTGCAAAACAAATATTCAACCGTAACGACTCGTTATTTTTCCTCAGACAGGATACCAACAGACTGTACCGTATCTGTGGTTCTATGTTTGACGATATATTTCCAACACAGCCGTGTCTTTTGGTTTGTCTGCAGTCTTTACAGGCTGAGATTGAGGCACTGAGTTCAGAAAGGAAAAAAAAAAAAGCAAGTTGCAAGAAATCTAAAAAAAATTAAATGCAGCACAGATGCTGTCTGAATTAGCATCCCAGCTGTGTAACTCGTGCACAGCTGTATGAAAACATGAAAATGAAACTGCCTCTTGCAAGTGTTTTGAGTAAATCAGGCATCATTTAAAGTGCTATTGTAACTCCACACACTTCTGACGCGTTCAGTCATTGCGTTCAGGTTAGGAGGTCTCTCTCTCTCTCTCTCTCTCTCTCTCTCTACTTTCAGGACTATCATATGGGCGTGGCTCTCCATTCTTTGCCTTCCGTCAGTGCTCGAGGTTGATGGATAAACACACTGTAGCGCACACCTTGGTTAGCAGCAGCACGGACAAACCCACTGTTAGCAGTCATAGTGACAGCGCGGAGAGTATCACCAGTACCGAAGATCATAAGTGACCTATGGTTGACCTTGGAGCTGGCTACGAGGCGCTGCGTCCGCTCTGAGGGCTGATCTGGAACCACAGTGAGCCTGGCGAGGAGCTTCTCGGCTCGTTCGCGTTCGCCAGGGCCGCCGAGCGTGTCGAGGATGGTGCGAAAGTCCTGCACGGCCGAGTGGCATGCGAAAAGCTCCTTCCCCTCCATGAAGGCGTCGAGCTTGGGCAGCACCTTCTCCTGGCGCTCTTGAGCGGCCTGCTCGGTCAGCACATACTCCCTGAAGGTGAAGTGGCAGTTCCCGTGACTCAGAGACGACACGTACGTGATGAGCGTGGTGATGTCGAGGTTTACGCGTGGACACTCTGCTACCTTGACGTCGGTGGGGAACGCCAGGCTCGCTACAATAGTGTCTCGGTCCACGCGGGTGTGCAGGAGTTGCACTTCGTCATCATCCTCTTCATCCTCCTCCTCGACGTCCTGCTCTTCCTGAGCGAAATCGCCGTCCTCTTCATCCTCGTCTTCATCCTCATCTGACTTGACCACTGTGTTCACCGCAACAATGTCACCTTTAACAGAGATGCCCATCTCTTTGAGTCTGTCGGCCATCGGACTGGAGACGCCGTTATAGAAGGCGAAGATGATGTGCGGGTTGCTGTACTGAATGGGCTGCTGACGACTGGCCTCCAGGTAATCTTCTGCTTGCCGGATCACGCTTTTGTCACCGTACTGCCCTCGGCCCTGCCATATGTTGTGTAACGCCTCGGCTTTGCGTCCAATAGCCTTCACCCATGTGTGCCCTCCGTTTGCCACCACGTCCACCACCAGCGTCTGCTTCCGTCCGTCTTGACCCTCATACGTGAACACGTGCAAAACGCCGACGACGTTCTCGAGGCTCTCGGCCGACTCGACGACGGCTTTCAGGTGAGTCAGGTTGGTGCTCTGCAGGTGAGACTCTTTAATCGCGACTTTTCCAGCCTTCACTTTCTGCAGGAATTTGAGCTCAGCACGGAGTTTGCTGCACAGTTTGGCGCGACCCTCCACTTCCTCGTTCTGGCGGCTGCACAGCAAATCCACTCGCTTCAGCAGGTCCTCAGCTGTTTTGATGCATTCTTGGAGCATCGGGCTGGTAGCCATTGCTGTGACTTTACTCCTAAAAATAAGAAGGGAAAGCAAAAAAAAAAAAAAAAAGACAAATTAAGGAAATGATCAGCACCATCAGAACACCATCAGTGGATATAATACTAAGACGTTTTGTGAACTGTGATTTTTTTTGTTAACTATGTAAACTTGTTTTGAATAGAAAAGTTGCAAGTGCAGTGCAAATTAAAATACTGTAGCAGTGAGGTTTAAAAAAAAAATCTGTATCTTTTACAAAAAAAAAAAAAGTTAATTCACAGAAGTAGTTTAATTAGGGGGCCAAGCACTTCGAGTGCTTGGAACCCACTTGTTTTTATTATTTTATTTTTTCTCTGCTAAAACAGATCAGCTACCAGTGAAGGGTGCTTGGACCCCACACAACACTGTGTGCCTATATTTCATCAATATAACTGTTAAAACCCCATAAAGAGCTGGTAACAAGTTTATTTTTAAGTTAAAAAGTGATCAAAACCAAACTATTTGGATGTCTTTCCTTTTTGTGTATGATTAAAAATTTTTTGCCACATAACTTACATGCCTCCCAAAAACATTAGCAAAAAACATTACCCAGGGTGAGTTCCATAGCCACAATAAGACTCGCCCCTAACGTTACCGCTCGTTTTTTAAATAAACATTTTACGTGAGCCTGATGTCTCAACTCCCTATTACCCAAAAATAACATTTTCTTCATAAACTAGCATGTATACATTTATTTAATCCACTTTAACACTCATAGTAGTCAATGCATTTTTACAATAATATTAAACTTATAGTATAAGAGTGACATTAACAGAAAAGATGATTAAATAATAAAAAAATATTAGTGTCTATATGATGATAATCAAGCAAAATTTTCTGTGTATTAGTAAGTTATAAAACACAACAGTGTGTTCTGTTATAGGAAAATAATCAACAATAGTGGTGCTGTAATTATATTTGTCTTGAAGAGAGATGAATTTTGTCTCCTTTTTGAGAAAGTGAGAAGATGGAAATGTGGACTGACTAATTTATAGCTGCTATAACACAACTTGGATGTTCGACAATATTAAATCTAACTCTAAATGGATAAAAAAGTACACGTGTTCATTTAATAAATTTAAAAAAAAAAGTTAGTTTTGGCAAATTGCTCTGGTACAAGAGGAATAAAAGACTTCCGGGTGTGCTGTAAATAATAAGAGAATAATCATGAGTGACTCCTCTCTCCCAACACATCACTGATTATTTTCCTAGAACAGCACGACATGGAGTGCTTTACTCCTTACTTATCATAACGTTCCATTGTAGTCTTAGTTCAAATCTAGGATCTTGTGTGAATATATTTGTATTTAAACAGACTGTGACTACAAACCACGTCGTTAGAGAAACGCAGGCTGACGACATGACTGAAAATCTCTGGAGTAAGGCGTCAGTTAGCCACGTGAGCAAACTCGCTAAATCAAACATTTACTACCGCTAACTAAAATGTCACAGTCAGAAGGACGGACATTAGATTATTAAAGTTTGAAGAGGATAATAAATAAAATGTTTTGTCTCAATATGAACCACTTACAGCAAGAAATTCAGCTCTGCCCTGTAGTTATTAGCGACAGTCAACTTCTTCTACGCTGATTTAGCTGCAACTTACGTCGGCGTAAGTTCTTCTTCTTCTTCGTCGATAGAACTGTTCTTGCTGTGTTATTGATAGCGCTTACTGCCCCCTGTGTTTGAGAATGGACATTACAACATAGCCGAACAGCAACAAAGATGGATTTACAGTTAGAGCTTACTTTATAAAATAACTAGAGTTTTCTAACCATTTTCTTATTATAATTGTGAGTACTTTCACTGACAATTAGCAATTCAGTTAAATAATTCTTTTCTACACCCAAACCTAACTATATTGACAAGTATATAAATAATATATTGGACTATATAATTTGCACTACAATATATTTGCACACAGTATTAATATTCCAATATTTAGAATTTCATATATTCAATCTAATCTTTTTATTCATTACTTTTTAAATTTCTTTTCTTTTTGTTTAATAATGTAACTGCTTGACTTGGAACTGCACAATGAACCTACAATAACAATAATGTAGACCTTTTTTTATGTATGTTAATAATGAAACAATGCAATTACTGTATTTTTATTGTATTATTGTATTCCTGAATGTGATATGTGAGCTTTTATTTCACCTGCTTTTAAGGATTTGTTATTTTTCTTCCATTCTTTGTGTCTTTCTTTCATTTCTCCATCTAGTCTCCATAAACACATTACTATTTTCTTGTGCTCTTCTCCAGCTCTATGAAAGGTCAATATTTCCTGTTTTATGTTCTGTGATACGTTTTAGATTTACCAGTTCTTTACACATCCTTATCCAGAATGGCTTTGTAGTCTCCATCAAAAACATACAAAAGAACTGCTAGAGAGGAGTGAGTAGGTCTACAGCAACAAAAACACTCAAGTTTGTTTTGTTTTTATAATAAAGATTGATTGCATACAGTACTTATAAATGTGTATGTAAGAGGAAGTGGTGAGTCATGGTCTTGTTGGCTCTCTCACTGACCTGGAGATCAGTTGGATTTCATTTTGCCCTAAAGTGCTGCACTGAGTCCAACATGTCAGCAGAGGGCCCAGCTGAGAACAGTCTCTGCACGCGCACACACACACACACACACACACACACACACACACACACACACACA
>JAOTRR010000024.1:17413004-17423582 GCA_028570945.1 Gogo arcuatus
ACACACACACACACACACACACACACACACACACACACACACACACACACTTTCCTGAAGATTTTGAAGTGACCTGTGATGCTGCCAGACATCTCTTTTTCCTGCACAAGATCATTTATACTAATGTTTGGTATTTTATTTGGGTAGGTAATACATTTCTGTGATCCATATGTCCATACACTCAAAATAAAAGGGTACTAAAGTGTCTTTTGAACTTTTAGTGTGTATCTTTTACCTGGAAAGGTGCATGAGGTGTGTACACCTTTAAGGGATTACTGTGACAGCTCTACAAGTGGTCATTAAAGTGCATTATGTACATTTTATACGTTTATTACATGTAAAATATACACTAAAGGTACCACCTATTAAAGGTACCACAAGTTAAGGTACAGTTTAGTACTCTTTTTGTCCTAGAGTGTATGACTATAGGTCCCAGATCTAGACTAGCACCAGTCATGCTTGTGTTCTAGCGTGTAATTTATGGAAGCTCGTTTCCAGCACCATATTAATGAGAAGGTTTCTTAGTATCTCATAATATTGAGATAATTTTCTTATAATTAATACTTTGTATCTCATAATTAGCTTATGACTTTCTATCTCATAATAATGCTTTTCAATCTCAAATAATGAGATCCTATCTCATAATTACGACTTGCTGTCTCATGATAATGAAATATGGGAAAGTTTCTCATAATTATGACTTAGTATCTCATAATAGTGAGATATTAAGTCATAATTTCGAGAAAATGTGACATATCATAATTTTGATTAATTATCTAATAATTTTGAGATGCAAAGTCATAATTACGTTCTCACTGTTATGACATACTATGTAACTTTTGTTTTGTCAAGTGGCTGAAACAGACGTCCACAGAGTTACTTAAAAAAAAAACCCAAAACAAATATGGCTTATGAGAGCGGGTGCATATTCAATTTCGGGCAAATGCGCGTTCCCTTTCGTGCACGCGCCTCAGGCTTAGACAGGCGCGAGTGCGCGCTCCCGGATCAACAAGTATCTTCCATCTCCAGTTCTTCTTTCTTTCTTTCTTTCTTTCTTTCTTTCTCTCTCCCTTTCTTTCTTGTCATTTGTTTTGCACGATTACGCGCGTGTTTGTTCGGTAAGGAGTTAGGAAATTCCTTCCGACACGGAGAACAAGCGAAGACGTTAAGTGTTAAAGTGAAAAGTTGGAGAATAAAAGCGCAAAAGAAAAAGAAAAAAAGAAACGCCGAGTTACTTTGGAGGACCGTTATGTCCCGTTAGGAGATTTATTAACGCGCGAGCTGAAGAGAACTTTGGAGTTTATTCCTTCGTCTCGATATTCTTCGGTTCTCCTTTTTTTTTTGGCCATCTTTTGGTGTGCATGGGTCGTCGGTAAGATCGCGCGCTCCGCGGGATGGGAGCGAGCCAGGGCAAGCAGAGCGGGAGTGAAGGTGAGTAGCGGCGGCGGCGGCGGCAGCGCGAGCGCCTCGGCGCCGGTGGTGTTCTTTTTCTTTTCTTTTCTTTTCTTTTCTTTTCTTTTTTTTTAACACAGGCGCGCGCCGCGGCCATGCTCGGGTCAGCCTCTTATTATTCCTGCTTATTCTCTCGCGCGTGCGTTCTGCATTGAGGGTTTTAATGCGACGTGTCGTCTCTGTAACGCATGATGCATCATCATGCTCACTCATCAGAAAATAAACTTCAACTAACCCCATATGTGCAAACGTTGCATGTGATCCGAAGTGTGCATGCTGAAACGCATCACCATCCCGCACACAAGATGGATTTTCTCCTCATCTGTATACCAACAAACACCAGAAACCAAAACTTAGGCTTTGCAACCTAAAGGTGTGGATTTCACCTCGAAACAGGCTCGTGCTACAAAAATGGCATTTTGATCACCGTGTTTAATTTCAAGGTCAATCAAAAAAAAAAAAGGGTGTAGTAACTAAACTGTACATGGTATTGTCGTTCATGTGGTACCATCAACAGGACATCTTTAGTAGCCTACCTTTAGTGTGTATCTTTTACCTGAAAAGGTGTATGAAGTACAGTACTCTTCAAACCTAAGAAGCCTTAATTACCAAATAAACCCTTAAAGCACTGGTTCTCAAAATGGTGTCCATGATTTTTATAATATATGAGTTCATATAGTTATTAGACGATGGCGAAGTGGACAACGTCGAAGCCTCATAGCTTCAGGGTTCGACCATGAACTCGGGTTACTGTTTAAAGTTTCACATCTTGTCCATGTGGACTTCTTCCGGGTTCTCTGGTTTCTTCCCACCTCCCAAAAACATGCCAGTAGGTGGACTGGCAAATCTAAATTGCCCCTAGGTGTGATTGTTTGTGGTGCCTTGTGATGGACTGTCATCTCATCCAGGGTGTATTCCCGCCTCACACCTGGCGTTCCCAGGATAGATTCCGGATCCGCCGTGACCCTGATCAGGATATCAAGTTGGAATAAATAGCCAAAATATTATTGTACATAGTTTAATAATGAGCCTAGTATACAGTATGAGAGGGCTGCAAAAAGGTTGACCATTGAAAAACCACTGAAGAACCTCTTTTTGTATTAAGAGTGACTGAGATCATTCAGTGTAATAGGAACAGACTGAAGATGTGCAGCATGTACAGAGGAATGAGGTAAAGTCAGCCAGTCTGTGTTTCTTGTTTCAGCTCCTAACACATCTGATGAAGATAATAATAAATTAAGAGTATGACACTTAAACACCTGGATTACATGTATTAAGAGAGAGTCTGATTAATAAATAAATCTGTTTACTTGCAGTGTTATCCAGAAAAAAGACACATTTTGTTCTATACTGTGCTCTAGATTCTCATTAATGCATGTTCTTCTTGTAAGAGCTGTAACCTCAGACTAACACCATCACGAAGCTGGGTCATATTTCATATTTCAGCATTTAGTTGCTGACATGTGCACATTTCCCCATTTCTTGCTGAATTAAAAGACAGATCCCACAGCACTGCGTAAGCGGGCCGAGTGAATCACTTGTTTACATGCTTTAGTAAAAACCCTGGCGCTGTTCTACCACAGCAACCTCCGTGTCCAACTCCACTGGTATCCAAAAAGTAAAACGAACAGCCTGAAGAATCAGAACACTAGTGTTAAATCCAGTCTATTCTCACACACAGGACAAAAAGGACACACACATCTTGGGTTATTTGCTTACTGTAGGGCAACACCTTACAATTTAAATATGTAAATACAGTATGTGCTTTAAATGTTTAACACCTTAAATACTTTCTCTGCAATGCAAAATCCCCTCAAATTTGCTGTGCACATGTCTAATTATTGAAAATCATTACAAATATTTACATCTGTTGCTTTGTTTGGGATTGTTAAGTTTTCGCTTGAATTTAGTGTACCTTAAAAAATGTCATTGCGCAGAGAAGGGTTTCGCCGATAAATAAGGGTTCTTCGCTTCCCAAAAGCGTTTCAGGTGGAGCCAAGGATTAGAAACGTTACAGGAAACGAAAACTGAAAACAAACTAAATTCATTGAGCGTAATTGAAAATAATAATAACAATATCACTCTAAATTGTTCCAGAGTGATGACAGTATTTTCTACAAGTGCTTAGCAGGTTAAGAAAGGAATTTTTTCATTCCACTGCGATTTTAAGAATATGCAGCCTGAACCTAAACATTTTCCTAATATACCTAAAGTTCGCCACTTCCTGTACGCCTACAGGACGCTACAGGGAGATATGAGATGTTAGCCGCCGTAACCGTTTTTTTTGATCTACGATTCTGCACACAACAGATCACACTGCAAAATCAAAGGATGCCTGAAAAATTACAAAAATTACCTTTAGTTCAATGAAGTGTTTGGATTTGTTTATACGCCAGGCTTGCTAGGAGCATCGTAGGCTTCTTCATCGTAGGTATCATGTGCATAGAATGTTATTAACGGCACGATTTCAAACTAAACAGCGGACGTGGAATGCTGGAGCAGGAACGTAAAAATATCATTTCGTTGTAGAACAAACTAAAATGAATTGGAACATCTGTAGAACCTTTTAAAGACTCCTCCAGAGGAACAACCTAAGAAACCTTAAGGAGTACTGTGGAGCACCGATTTACCTGGATCAGGTGTGTTAGAACCTGAAATGAAATAAATCCAAGCCTGATGTTCTTCATCACTAGGTTAAATCTGATTGGTCCTCGTGTTTAGTTCAGTAAGCACAGCCAAGCCCTGACTCATTAAACACTAACATACTGATGACTGGCATTTTGGCCGAGACGGTGTTTGGAACGTTTCATAATTATCAGCGCTCGTGCCAGAGACCTCTCGTCCGCTGAATGAGATGTTGGCCATGTCAGAGACTTGTGGTGTGCCCAAGCACGCCATAATTCTTGGGAAGGTTCAAGGGTTGGCTTGTGTTTAAAACTGGCACTCCAATAAATTTCCACAGAGATGGTAGCACGGCTCTGGAATTTTCAAAGTTCACATCTATCTTTCCACAATTTGTGGTGCTTGAGCAGATGTGCAGCTTTAAGATTTAAACAGGTTTGGACGGGAGGGATTACTTTTACATTTTCTTTATCTGGCAGATTTTATCCCAAGCAGTTTAGAAGTGAGGACACAATCCAAGGGTTCAGTTCATTTCAGAACCTTAAAGGAGAAGTCCACCCTGAAACACATTATGTTTATACTGACATATTTCTTCTGTGTTTAGACATTATGGTGCTAATTTGTTGGTTGGTTTTGTATTTTCATTATTCCGGTGAGAAGTTAGTGGTTGTGCTGTGCTGATGTCACTGCGAGACTTTTTTTATAATCGCTAGCGCAGTTACAACGATGTTTAATATAAGAAAAAACTTCAAGCACAAGTGATAACGGTCAAGTTTCGCTGTTAGCTCTGAACAAAAAACACCATTTTCAAGTGATGTTTGTCAAATTAATGAGAAATAACCCAGCATACAAGTAGTGAGACGTCGCTGTGTATCCTGGACTCAAAGTCCCAGAATGCAATATAGTCATGCGACACAGTTGAGACTCGCCGCACTGACAAGTGTGATGTTTAGTGTAAAAGCTGAAGCTTTGGATGCTGATCTGTTTGAGGTGACAGAGCTGGAACTACTAAAGGACTAAAGTGCCGCTGCATCGCTATGTTTAAGTAGAGATGAAGGAAGCCATTAAAAAAAAGTGAAAATAGAGCAACATGTCAATGAAAGAAGCTTAAACTTAAAAGGTCGACTTGTTACAAAATGTTAAGTCATTCACGGTGGATTTTTCCTTTCCAGGTCTTTTGATTAATCACACTTTTATCCAAAGACAGAATGAGGTCATTGGCTCAAAGGCAGTCCTGCTATTTCAACCCACAACCTTCTGGTCATTTGTTCGGAACTTTAGCCGCATAGCATGGATTTTTCTCCAGCTGATCAGTCCTCTCTGTTGCAGTTTCCTTTTAGAAATGGCAGCTGCATCCAAAGCGCACTGGCATTCCATAATCCGCTAAGAGGAAAGTGAGCCTTCCAGCTGATTTCCCTGTTGACAGGTGGAGACTGAAACAATTCACCTCGCAGACCATAAGGATGACTCGCTTCTCTTTACTTCTGCCAGATGTGCCACACTGAAAAGAGAAAAGAGTTTCGTGAGTCATGAACAGAATATTCTGGAGACAAAAAAAAGTGCTTTGAAATTTTTTTCACTCCAAAAAGTACTAACAGCTTCACTCTGGTATTCAAACACATCGCAAGATTTATCAGAACAGCTTGTTTAGGCGTCAGGTATAAACTTTCAGCATGGTCAGCATCTTTGGGTCCTTATTCTAAAGTGTTACATAACAGGAACAGTAGTTTCCGACTGTAATTCATGCACTCATTCTGAAAAGTTATCATTTCTATAGTAACAACTCATTCACAGGGTATTGTATATTGTATAGTAGTGGACACAACATAATCTAATAATAAATGGATCAAAACATGCTGACATTTAACAAAAAAATGTGTGATTGTGGAGACGTTTACTGTAAGGAGATGTTTATAACATTTATGGAAGGAGTCTCCAGTGTCAGCGCTTTGCGTCTTTTTACAGAGAGGTTGGTGAGGGAATGACTGTTTACAGCTGCTACAACATAAGTGATAACAGGAACTAACTTGGTTCCTGGATGTTCTGTAACATTAAATGTAACAATAAATGGATAAAATTTATGTAATATCTTTAAAATTGTAATCATTGGCAAATTAGACTGGTATAAGTGCAGTAAAACACCTCATGATGTGCTGTACTGTAATGTACTACATATACACAGTATTATACAGAGTATAAAGGTAAAATTTATTTATTATAATTTGTGTAGTAAAAATTGTGTAGTCAGTTTTTTTTTCTTCTTTAAAAACACATCCTGTCGTGTTACGAAAAAACTATCGGCGATGAAGACTTTCCCATGGAGGAAAACCTCACGTTGGTTACAATGCTCTGACACTGGAGACTCCTTCTACAAATGTTATAAATGTTAACTAAACATATCCTTACAGAAAACTTCACGATATCAACGATCGTTAAATAACAGCAACACATCCCTGTGAATAAGTTGTTACGATAGAAATGATCATGTATTAGAACAAGTGCATGAATATAATATACCTGTGATGGTGTTACAGCTGGAACTACTATCAGAGCTGCTGTTATAGAAAATTAATCAACACCTTCCAACACCTGACCAATCAAAACAGAGACTTCAGCAGCGCTGTGGTATGAACTCTAATGCAACAAATATGGTCAAAATTGGAGTATGATATTTGCTGAAGTAATAAAAGCACATCTGGTTTAATAAAGCCTTTGATGTATTTATAATAATTTCATCTGTGACTCTTAACCTTTAGCGCCGTGACCTAAATCTGAACCTAAGGATGAACTCCACTTGTAGATCATCCATGGGAATGAACTCAGACCTATCCAGAATCCATCATCACAATGTGTTTAGCCAATTCACTTACAGTGAAGCCCACATTCTTCCCTGACAATAGACAATAAACAATAGTGGTGATGTAACCAGATGTTATATTAAAGGGGCCATATTGAAACTCTACTACATGCTAAACACAACCTCCTCGAATTGATATCAGTGCAAAACTGTTTACTGAAAAACAAGCTGATTTATCTAGTGCAGCACACTGGAGCGACCTTGTATGGTAAAATAAAACACTCTGCTTGTGTTTGCACTTGTAGGAAATGTTGTAAACACTTCTTGATCTGTGCATTTCTTGAGACCGCCAGTCAATCATCAGTAATACGGCATATAAGAATGAGAACGCCATATAAGCAATGGTGAAACCTTAGAGGTCTTGTTTCACAGCCACGAAACTTTAAGCACCACGTCAATGGAGAATGATTAATCAGTTCCAGCTCAAGTGGTGGTTCCAGAGTCCAGTTTGAGGCAGACTTTCTGTGTTTAGAAAAAAGATCTGGATTATTATCAAAGTTTCTGAAAGTGTATGCAGAACAATTATTACTAAAATGTTACTGATGGAAGTGATAGCATTCTGGGCTACTGTTTGTCCAAACCCCAACCTCTCTCTCTCTCTCTCTCTGTCTCATTTATTATGATGACTTAACACATCCTGCGCCATTTTTCGAGCTTGCTTTGCCCTCACGTGTGCCTCTGATTGCAGGGAAGGGCAGTTCCAGCATTTCCTCCGACCTGAGTTCAAGTACGGATCAGACGTCGACCAAAGCTCAGAAGAATGTGGCTACCAGTGAAGGTAGGGCATCTGGTCCTCATTAGCTGTCACTGGCCTGCCTTTCCTCCCCCCACTCACCCGCCCCTCCTTTTTTGTCTTATTGACTATTTTTGGAAAAAAAAAACAAAAAGACCTAGGCCTTTTTTCCGAGCTGCTTTGTAATGAGAACAAAGTGAACGTTGGTCAGAGAGAGTTTTTTTAGGGACTCAGTGGATGGGTTTATGTTTGCTATTGTGATTCTGGAAATGTTCCAGTCAGAAAAATGGCTGGACTTCATTGAATGTACTGAAAATTCTAGGTTCAAGGCCAACTGTGATGGATCAGTATTTTGGACACGAGTCCACTATGCATGACTGGTAAGAAAACTGGAACACATTATAGCCACACTCAATGCGTTGTCATTAGAGACTTCTATTTTGTCCTCTCTGAGACAATAACAACAGGCTGGAGCATGTGGACGGGACACTAGGAGGCTGGAGAGAGCCTGCAGGGGGTGGAGAGAGTGTGTGTGTGAGGACTGTGGAAGGTTTGTTCTCCAGGGAGGCCCAGCTCGGAGCCAGGCTGCGGTGTGTTTATGTGTGTGTGGTTGCAAGGCCTGTCCTAGTCTCTCCGCAGTAATGGCAGAGTAGCACTACGGCCTCGGAGACGCTGACCCGTCCCTGCACATTCTTGCATCAGCGAGAAGGAAGAGAAGACACTTTATCTTGCGTCCTGTGGCATTGTGTGATCCGGATACACTGGGGTGTAGCCATGACACAATCACCATGTGTCAGTCATCAAAGTTCAAGGATTAACGTACAAGTTCCAATGCAGAGTTCCAGCTACAATGCAGCATGAATCATATATTTGGTGCTAGCGTGTTGGCGTTATGGTTTGAAATTGTCACCCTAGTCTAAAAATATCACTGTTTCACAGTATTAATCAACCACAAAAACAACACACAAGCTAGTGGTGTTAAATGGTATAAAGGAAAACAAAGTGATATATGTAAAAAAAAATGTAGCTGGTTGTATAAAGGAAGTATTTATTTTTAATTTTTATACAAAAAACAGCTCTCTGAACGTTCTTCAGTATGTAACAAAAAGATACGATTTTCAGACAAATTATTCTAATTCTAGACGATTCGTCTGAGATAAATCACAGAAATGGGTGTGGCTTCACAATGGTCGTCATGATACCTCTTTAGTAAGCACTTCCTGTACGATTTGTCACCACAGTTAACCATTAGTAGGTTACATAACATCTATATTTTATTGTTTTGCATTTGAAACACCAATACCTGGTTTCAATTTGTTTTGATCTCTTTCCCAGTGATATAATGGAATTTTTCCAGCATGTCAGTTTGAGTGCGAGCTTATCTCCCCACAGAAAACTAATCTAATCCCACTAGAAAGGACTTTGATAAAGATAGTGGTCATACATCATGACAATCTGTGAAACTGTGACGGCGTAACAAACATATTTTGTGACTTGATACTTTATACAGCCAACTGTCCCAATAAGTAATTATTAGCTCAGGTAATAATAGTCCTAGTTATGCTAAGCTTTCAAGGTCCCGGGTTTCCTGTACGGCTCACGTCTCAGCAAAGTGCACACACACCACGCCATCAGTCACACACAACGTTTACGCATTCCAAGTTCTTGAACCTGGTGGGATTCACAACCTACCAGAGGAGCAAATACTTAAACTCTGCTGTCTCATGACACACATGAATAAAGAGTCTGTTTCTCCTCATGCGACTTTACCGAAGTGCAGCTTGACAGCTTGCTGCTCGTGCAGTTGTGCAGAAAAAGAGGATTAAAATCGAATGACGGAGGGACGAGTGGCTGGGGAAATCCAGCTCCCTGAGAAATCTGACCAATAAAAGATCTTGAAAAGATTGGGTTGTAATGTTACACATTTTATTTTATTTCAATATACGTGTGAAGTTTATCTTCATGGTGGCAATGGCCTTTCTTCCTTGTGGAATGTCCACAAAACAATTTAGTTCCTGTTATCACTTATGTTATAGCAGCTTTGAACAGTTTATCTCTCACTTTATCCCTTTCCTTTTCATTCTTCTGAACTTAATAAGACAATAAATATAAATAAGAATGATTAAACTCTCTGTTCTGAAGACTTTCCTGCGTCAGAAAGTTGCAGCTTTACCTCTGACTGTTACAAAATGCTAACACTTACATACTTCAACATCACTGAATACCTTCTGGCCAATCAGATTTCAACAGCACTGTGGTATATGACTTGTTAAAAACACAAGCAGTGAGATGAAACGCTAGGTCGTATTACGTATAACGCGCATTTACTGGATGTAAACAGACATTGTTTTACAGAAAGCCCAGTTTAGGTTATGTATAAACAGTTCATTCAGAATGTGCAACCAGAGCAAATTCTCTAAAAAGGATTGGTGAAAATCCTTGCATGTAAACCACACGCTGTCTCTGATTGGCTGACACACGGTTACATCAGACTCCAGTGAACTTTTCAAATGGACAGTGGAAGTTAATGTTGATGCATTATCATGTTTTCATGCTTGCTGTCCATCAACTCATTGCTTTAATGAAATAATGGTGAGGTGTGTTTTTTGGCAGATATAAAACAAACCGTGCATCACAGCCAGCGCGTTGTGAGAGTCGTGTATTTTACACCAAATTAGGCTAGTTTTAAAACAAATTTGCATGGGGAAAAATGTACAAGTCCATGCGTGTTTTCTCTTTTGGGTTTGTTTAAAAATACTGTGTGACTGCAAATATCTTGTTTTAACAGGGACATATTATGAAAATCTCATACATTTGGGTATCTGGAGTGTCTACCAACCCACAATCTCTGAAATAAGAAACCCAGTCAGTTTCTTTTGTTCTGCCTATTTCAGAAAACATGTGCTTCAACAAG
>JAOTRR010000024.1:17447498-17462876 GCA_028570945.1 Gogo arcuatus
GCAGCCATCACAGCACAACTGTAGGTGTCCAGAGCCATCTTCGAAGTGTGTCTAGACTATGTTGTTCAGAACTGGGATTTTTTTAGCTGTTTAATAATAAAATATATCCAAGTACACCACTTGCATAATTTATTTAAAGTTATTGCTGCATCATACTTTTAGTTCTAATAGTAACACATTGCAACATACAATGTTGTCTGATATATAGAGAAAATAACACTCAGTGCATGCTGTTATAGGAAAATAATCAACAATGAGCTGGCATAATGATGCGGAGTCACTGTTACCACACCAAAGTGTATTATTTTCCTAAAAGAACATGTTGTAGTCCTCTTATACCACAGCAATTTGCTAAGCATTGCATTATTTTTTATTAAAGAAGGACCTTTTATCTGTTTATAGTTCCGCAAGGTCCGCAAAACAAGTTATTTCCTGTTATCACTTATGTTATAACGGCTGTAAACAGTCGTTCTTTCACCAGACTCTTTTTTTGTCTATTTCTTGAAGTGTAATTAATCACACAAAAACACCAAGAAACCATAAAGTGCAACGTCCTTTATCCCGAAGAATTTTCCTGTGTCATGTCGGAAAACTTACCGGCACTGGAGACTCCTTCCATAAATGTTAGATAAACGTTTCCTTACAGAAAGCGTCACCATAATTAACATAACTTTTCAATTTTGGACCTGACTAAGAAAAGATGGCATGCAGAGATTAAGTATGAAAAGCTTTCATTCCCACTACACACTGGAAAGCAGTGTGTCCTTGTGGAGGTTTAAAAGAAGGCAGGTAACGCCTGGGTCAGTGTGTCCAGCTGGAGAGATGTGAATGGAGTGGACAGACCAGGCAGGCTCAGGAAACGTAGCGCCTGTCTTTGGAGATTAATGTTGGTGTGTATGGCTTCCGCACAGCCCACAGTGAACTGGTGGCATTTCCTGAAGTCTAAGCCATTAGTACATGACAAAGACCAGCAAGTAGGTGGCGAGGACAGCTAATAGATTTACTGAGGAAATGACTCCAGAAGACAAGAGCCAAAACTGGCTTGAATTATTTCAACAACTTGTCTCCTCTACATAATGAATTTCAGAGGGTGGAAACTCATGATCCCACTCTTTTACTCCATCATGATGGTATTTAAGCCTTGTGTTTTGGGGAGTAACTGGGTCTTGAGGAACCTGACAGCCAGAGGGAAGACGACTTTACACAAAAACACCAGATGCTCCAGTACCTTCTGCCAGATGGCAGAGGAGTAAAATTTCTGTCAGAGGTGTAGACAAGGTCATCCACAATGCTGTTATCTGTACTACAGTTGAAGTGTCTGTGCTGAATGTCATTGATGAAGTAAAAAGAGGCCGGGATGATGTTCTCAGCCATTTTCATGGTCCATGTCACGATTTTGCGGTCTATTCTCTACAGCTTTTTAAAGTAAAGTAAATGTAGAAACCTACAACAACAGGTCCAAACAACATCTAATGAGCATTTTGTAGATGTTGGGGAAATGCTTTGTAGTAAATTGACACTCACACTGATGCGTAACTTGGTGTTGCACAATGTGCACATGAAACAAGCTGGTGTTTTTGTTGGAGCCATTGATAGCTCCATAGTGAGTACAGGTTATTCTTCTTTTTTGGGACTTTTTTCCTGATTTTTTCCCCCTAAATTAGTCATGGCCAATTCCCACCCACCTCTCCCCTATCACATGGCAGCTACCAACCAGGGAGGGTGAAGGTTATTATGTGCTTCCTCTATGTAAAGCCAGCTGATTGCATCTTTTCGAACTGCTGCTCAAGCAATGCCAGGGGGCGGTGTAACACACTTGGAGGAAAGCTATCCACCCACTTCCGCATGCATGAGCTCACAGATGCTCATGATTGGCTGTTCCATGGCTGGAAGCCCATGGCATCATCGGGATTCGAACTCTCCGGATGATAGGGCAAAAGCTTTTCTGTTGCTGGTTGAGCAACAGTCTGCACACTTCATCGGGCTGCTTTGGGTCCAGATTATATTTGATTTTGGCCATATTTGGGCCAGATAGTAATTGAACGAGGCCGTATTTGGGCCAGGTAGTATTGGATTCTGGCCATATTTAGACCAGGTAGTAATTGATTTGGTCTGTATTTGGGGCAAATATTTGATTCGTGCCATATTTGGGCCAGGTAGTATTTGATTCTGGCCAAATTTGGGACAGGTGGCATTTTTTCTGACTCTGTCTTCTTTGTAGGTTGAGAACTGTTGTCCAGTAGCTTTGTAAGATCTCTAGAGTTCTTTTAAGTGATGAAAAGACAAAATACCTAGTCATTGGAAATAGGGGGAGGGGTGTTCCTTCCAGGCTTCTTGTTCTGTGCTTTGAAACCCAATGTAGAAGTCATTCATCAAAGAGGGAAACATTACTGTCACAGACACATGGTGTTATTTTGTAGTCAGTAATGGCCTGATAACCTGCCACATATGGTATATATCTTTGGTATCTAGAAAGTGATCAGGTTGCTCTGCCTTTCTGAGGACTTGAGGTGCATTGGTTCTTGCTGTCATTCACGTTTCCTTTTTACCCATAGTATTTTGAGCAGTGCATGCACCTTTGTGGTCAGCCATGGCTTTGGTAGCTATGTGAGATGATGGCCATGGAGACCATGTCCTTGCTGATATAATGTGTTATAGACATACTGTACTTTCAAGCAAGTAGCTCTCTTTGTGATCAAAATACACTGTATCTGTCTTACTCCCTATTAATCTCTTCCCCTAACTTTTTTTCTTTCCTCAGACTCGGACGTGAGCATGCGCACTCTGAGTACGCCCAGTCCTGCTCTCATCCTTCCTCGTTCTTCACCCGCGCTCTTCAATGGCTCCTCGTTGTCCTTCACTCCTGAGACTGCTGGTCTCACTTACCCTCAGCGTGGGATGTGCCAATCCAAAGACCATCATCAGGGGGCGCCCATCGACATGCTGCCTGACCATGCCTTTCTGCAGATCTTCGCCCATCTGCCCACCAACCAGCTGTGTCGTTGCGCCCGGGTATGCCGCCGATGGTATAACCTGGCATGGGACCCACGGCTCTGGAGGACAGTGCGTCTGACGGGTGATGTAGCACATGTGGACCGGGCATTGCGGGTGCTTACGCGTCGTCTATGTCAGGATACACCCAACGTATGTTTAACCGTGGAGATGGTGGTGTTGAATGGCTGTCGCAGACTTACTGACCGTGGCCTTTACACGGTGGCACAGTGCTGCCCCGAGCTGCGGCGCCTCGACCTGGCCGGCTGCTACAACGTGTCCAATGAGGCTGTATTCGAGGTCGTCTCACGATGCCCTAACCTGGAGCACCTGGATGTCTCAGGTAAATATGGTATAAGGTTTGTTTTGTTTTTTGCTTTTTTATGTCTTAGTGTCATATATTTAAGTATTTTGTTGTCCTTGTATTACTTTTGAAATATGCTTCCTTGGTCCTACTCTTCCCTAATGTTAGCCACTGTGTCTGCAGTTGTAGGAGTGCATGTATCCATCAAACAAACATCACACACGCTCGTGGGACTCATTTAATGTGTCTTTAGTCCTTGATGTCTTTCTGCGGCAAGAAATTACATGTTCTAAGAGTTTGGGGATTTACAGATGTCTTTGAGTGAAAACCTAGAGGAAAGTTACTTACACGAGAAAAAAGCAGGGTATGTGGATAATCAGCTTCCCACAGAGACAGAACAAAACAACCAAAAAAATGTCTGCTGTAACTATCTGAAATAATACATGGCTGTGTTTATAACTTTAATCCTCACATAAATTCTTGTAATTAAAGAGAAACCAGTTTTATTTTTATTAACCAGTTTTTTCAAGATCCTTATGCCTCCTCTTAACTGAATTTGAAATTCCTTGAAGCTGATAAGCCAGGAATGCAACCATGTAAACTCAGTAATATTTTACAAACTTACTGACCTACAGCAACCCTGTGAATGTACTTACTTGTCTGTTTGTGTAAGTCAGAGGCATATAATTCACACAACAAACACAATTCAGGCCCAGACACAGTCAGGCATAAACACTGATGGAATCAATGGTAATATGAAACACATCCTCATAAACACATCGTCACTCAAATGCAGTTTCACCATAATACACTTCACCCAGGTTTGTCTTTTGAAAAAAAAATTTACCTTTAAAATTTAGTCAAACTTTAACTGAGTCAAATACTACCTGGCCCAAATATGGTCTAAAGGAAATACTACTTGGCCCAAATATGGTCTAAAGGAAATACTACCTGGCCCAAATATGGTCTAAAGGAAATATTACCTGACCCAAATTTGGCTCGAATCAAATACAACCTGGCCCAAATATGGTCTGAAGGAAATACTAACTGACCCGAATTTGGCCTGAACCAAATACTACCTGGCCAAATATTAGCTGTCCCAAATACGGCTAGAATCAAATACTACCTGGCTGAAATATGGCTATAATCAAGCATCAACTGGCCCAAATATGATCTGAATAAAATATAATCTGACCCAAATTTGGACTGAACCAAATACTATCTGGTCCAAATCAAATGCTCCCTGGACCAAATATAGCCAGATGAAAATATTATTTGGCCCATATACAGCACTGATCAAATTCTATCTGGTTCAAATATGTCCCGAATCAAATACTATCTGATTTAAACACTCTTTGACTTCGTCTAGCATATGATGAACTAAACCTTACACAAAATTCAACTTGACCCAAACACATCCTGAGCCAAGCACTGCTTAACCCAAACAGAATCTGATTCTAGTTTAAAACAGCTAAGTGCACACACAGCCAAAAAGAGTCTGGTCCAAACAGATTGCTGTTTCTGCTCCATTTACTGCTCATCATGTACAGCAGATGCATGGGTCTTTCTTACTGATAGATTATTCTGAAATATCTGTGACTTCCTCTTGGACCTGGGAAATGTATTAATAGCTCTTTCCGTCCAGCATGCTCTATTCTCGGAGATGAAAATAAGCCCATGCACGACCATGCCCTCTGACCTCAAGGTGCTTTGGGATCGTCTGCTCTGCTCATTAAGTGAAATGACTCATTTAAAATTTCTCACATGAATGATTTTGTGATGAAGAGAAATTAAAACTGAGTTGCTTCTGTTTTTTTTTTCCTATTGGCAGAACAACTGTCAGCTTTATCTCTTCTTATTTATTATATTTTGTTACCGCTATGGTTCGGATAAATCCTCCAGGCCATCCAGCTTTCATTTGCAGACCTGAAACAATATCTGATGACTCTAAAGATGGAATTTATAATCCCTGTCCAGTCAGAAATTCAGAAAAGCTTCCTCCTCCTCCTCCTCCTCCTCCGTCAAACCCTTTCCTGGTGTTTTATTTCAGACTTCCTGCACTTCCTGTTGGAGTGCGAGGAACAAGTGGCGTCATTTCCACAAGTTCATGCTCTCCTGGAGAATTCATGCAGCACGGCGCCCTCTGTTGAATAATACCATTTGTGCATTCTAACCCTGGCTGAGAAATCCCCCCCCCACTGTCATCCCTTCATCCTAACCTAACCTACAAATAATAACTCCTTTCAGATGTTTCTGTTCTTCAACGTTTAAGGCAAATTTTTTTTAACACAGAGTTAACCCTTGGTGGGCTTCGCCTTTGTTTAATCCACTCCTGACTGAACTTTTCTATGCAGACAAATTTCACATGGTAAATTAAACTGAAACGATACAGAAGTGGCTGCTGTCTCAGAACGCATGTATTACATTATGGCTTTCCAACAATGGCCTCCAGAGACACATCTGGAATATTCTGACCTGATTACGAAAGCTAATTCAACCCTCAATGAACCCCGATTGCGGAAGAGGTGGGATCTATCGTTTCCTTCCTAATAAACCTCGTATTCCTTTCAGCTGCTCCAATAAACCATGACGATGACTATCAATTAATCAAAATTCATGCTGTCAGTGTATAATGGTTATTTGCCTCGTTAGCACTTTTGCATGACGTGCTTCTTTTAATGCTCATGCTCTTTTCAGGTCAAAAATATCCATTTTAACATTTCACTTAGAATTGAATAATTTCCATAATGTAGATTCGGTAAATTTGCTACCGTTACAATTTAGGAATGAATGAGACATCTACTACTGTACTATGTAGTGATTCAGTGATAGGTGAAAAAATCCTTTTCACTTAAACCAAATATAGTCGATCAGCTAAGACATGCTAATTTGCTAATGCACCATTTATTTTTCTTCACGTACTGTACTTATCTCTATATTGTAATGTGTGACGTTTGAAGGCACACGTGTGTGCTCGGTGTGTGCAGTATTGGAGCAAAGACAGTAACTATAGTCGTAGTCCATAGGCAACATGTAGGCAACAGTAAACTGGAATTCATAACTAAAGCCAGAAAAAAAGACAAAAACAAGGCTTGGAGTTTAAAAATACAAAAATGCATAATGAGACTTTACAATGAAACAGAAACAGTAGAGTATACTGTACATAGACAAGCTAACTGAGGGATAAACACAGAACAGGTGCACACATTTGAGCAACAAATTATTGACAAGACAAGGCTAGAGACAAGACCAAAACCAAAACGAAAGGCACATATACTGCAGAACAGAGAGAAGCACGCCGTGTGCCCTTAGGAGAAGTTCATAAACTTTTAAAAACCTCTTTCCCTGTACCTGTCTAATTCACCCCTTTGTTTCAATTCAGTCTGTGTTAAAGGAGCAGTTACCAACATGAGTCCAATAAAATTCTTTCCGATTTCTTTTGGCGTCTGACGCTGGACAAGGCTCATGAGTTACAATTAATTATTTTATCAAAGACGGTTCCTAATGATCTCTTTTCTGTGTTGTCGTCATGTACAGGATGCTCGAAGGTGACGTGTATCAGTCTGACGCGGGAAGCGTCCATCAAACTCTCTCCTCTGCACGGCCAGCAGATCTCCATCCGCTACCTGGACATGAGCGATTGCTTTGCGCTGGAGGACGAGGGTCTGCACATCATCGCGGCTCACTGCACGCAGCTGACGCACCTGTACCTGCGACGCTGCGTACGCCTGACCGATGAGGGCCTGCGCTTCCTGGTCATCTACTGCCCGGCGGTGCGCGAGCTGAGCGTTAGTGACTGCCGCTTCGTCAGTGACTTCGGGCTGCGCGAGATCGCCAAGCTGGAGGGCCACCTGCGCTACTTGAGCATAGCGCACTGTGGCCGCATCACTGATGTAGGAGTGCGCTACATCGCTAAGTACTGCTCCAGGCTACGTTATCTGAATGCCCGAGGCTGCGAGGGCCTCACGGACCACGGCATCGAGCACTTAGCCAAGAGCTGTCTCAAGCTCAAGAGCCTGGACATCGGCAAGTGCCCACTGGTGTCGGATGCCGGGCTGGAGGTACTCGCGCTCAACTGCTTCAATCTGAAACGCCTGAGCCTGAAGGCGTGCGAGAGCATCACGGGCCGCGGGCTGCAGGTGGTGGCGGCCAACTGTTTCGACCTGCAACTGCTTAACGTGCAGGACTGCGATGTGTCGCTCGACGCGCTGCGTTTCGTCAAGCGCCACTGCAAGCGTTGCATCATTGAACACACCAACCCCGCCTTCTTCTGAAAGTGACAATGATATAGACAGCTTGATACACAAGAACGTGTCCATTTTCTTAAAAAGTGTCCATTCGGCTGCAGCTATGATGACAATCTCATATGCATAATGCTAACAAGCTCTGTTTCTATTCATTGTTAGCAATTCTAGCATGTTTGGGTTGTGTTTCGGTAGGTAAGGTCTGTATACATTAAGACAACGTGACAATTTACATGACAGTGTAGTAAAAGTGTATTTACAAATAAGTGCCAAAGATCAATCTTACCCCTTTTCCACCAAGGCAGTTCAAGGGCCGGTTTGGAGCCGATGCGTAATCTTGAACCAGTTCTTCGCATTCCGACAGCCAAAGAACCGACTCTCGGCCAGGAAAACTGGTTCCAGAGCGCCACCAACACTTTGCTGGTCTAGAACCAAGAATTACTTATATCAGGGGCTGGGGGCGGGATTATCGTGACCAACAAGACCAACTAAAACTTTGTGTCCCCATTAAAAAAAACAAAAAAACAAAACAGAGCTACTGTAGCATCTAGTCTAACTAGTTCAGCCATTGTTGTTGTGCTTGGCGCTACCATTGCTGGGAAAGCAGAGATGTATGCAGTGACGTAATGGCGTGGCTCTATGGTTCTTAGAAGGTTCGCAAGTTGAACTAACTCTGAACTGGCACTAGCACCAGCCCAGAACTAGCACCTAGTTCATGTTGGTGGAAAAGGGGCATCTGATCATCTTGATTACTGTCACTACAGATCTCCAAGCTCTGTGGATTGAATATTAATTTGTGTCTTCGTTGTTGTTGCGACAAAATTAGCTTAATGTATCCAGACCTTAAAGAAAGAGATTATATATGCAAAGTTTCCTCCTTACCTCAAATGTCAAATACCATCAGTGAAGATATGTTTGCTTTCTGGTATTCAGTTTCGCACTGGAGCTATTAGGCTAAAGTAGCTAACGATCCCAATATCTGCGTAAAACCTTATCCAGATGTTCAATCATGTCAAAGAATTAGTGCAGTGGTTTAGGACACAATGTGACTTATCCATAAGCAAAGATTCACTGTTTAGCTGAATTCTGGAAACTACAGCAGCCATTTTGTAATCATTCGGTCCTCAAGGCCCCACCTCCGAAAGTCTGAAAGCTGGCTGTTTGGCAGGTTAAAACTTTTAAATTCCCTACTGGTTTACACATTTATTTATTTTTCATTTATAATTCATCATTTAAAGAAAGTGTATGAAGATTTGGACGTGTATTCATAGAAAAGATTTGTGTACATTCTTTGACATACAGTATTAACCTCATAGCTTCAGGACAAAACACCAAACGTATCTTACCACATCGACTACATTTACAAGGAGGAAACTGAAATTGGGTACAGTTAGGTTTTTCATGTTTTAACATGCTCAACACATTTTACTGTATATGACTGTTTTTGTTTTTGTTTTTTAAACCAAGGACTCGTTTTTATGTGTTTAACCCATATTTATGCTTTGTCTGTATTTTCTCATACCTTCCCCCTCCCCTTGTTTAATTATATTACAGCGACCATGTACAGAAGTGTATTTTTTATTTTTGAAAAGGGAATGAATTTTTAAGGGAATGAACAATCAGACATGCAGTTTCCCGTTCAGACACGGGAGTGTAATTTAAGCAGTAATTCATAAAGCTGATCCGGTAGTCTGTGGTTTAGCATTACACACTGTTTACACACACACACACACACACACACACACACGCACGCACGCACGCACGCATTTGTGCTGAATACTCACTCTGTTTGGTTTGTTAATTTAACGATGCAAATGCAGATCCAACACAATACACATTTCATTAAATTTAACATCATGAGGGAGAAATATTACGCGACAACGTCAATGAAGTATGAACGTATGACAGTCTATTAGTGACAATATTTGGATTATTTCCTCTCCCTGTTCCAAACAACAAGTAGCCGTGCACCATATTACACTTTCATATTACTTCAAAATAATTGCTTTTGATAACAAAGGGTTTATAAGGGTTTACCAGTTCACAACATTTGATCAGATGCTCCTCAACATCCCAGCTGTTTGATTACGAATAAACATGAACTTCACCACGGTGCCATTTTCACCACGTAATAATCATCAGAATGTTTGTTTCAGCTGCGAACATAATGGTGAAATAAAGATATCAAAGCCATATTAAAAAAAACAATCACGTTTCCTTGTGTCTTTCATGTCTTTTTTTTTTTTTTTTTTGCATATACAGTCAGATCCATAAATATTTGGTCACTGACAAAGTTATTCTTCTTAGCAGCTGTCTACTACAGTATATTATAGCAATTAAATAATGAATATGAGCTTTAATCTGAGGGTATTTACATCCAAATCAGGTGAACGGTGTAGGAATGACAGCACTTTTTATATGTGGGCAAAAGTAACTGGACAAACGAATGTAATCATAAATTAAATTATCATTTTTAATACTTGGTTGCAAATCCTTTGCAGTCAATGCCTACCTGAAGTCTGGAGCTCATAGACATCACCAGATGCTGGGTTTCTATCCTGGTGAAGCTCTACCAGGCCTTTACTGCAGTCGTCTTCACTTCCTGGTTGTCCTTGAGATGTTTTGTCTTACGTTTTTCCTTCAGCTCAATAGGATTCAGCTCAGGTGATTGACTTGGCCATTGCAGAACATTCCACTTCTTTGCCTTAAAGAAACTCGGGTTGTTTTTGAAGTTAGCTTCAGTTTTTTGTTTTCTTAGCAAACTCTTTTTGAGGTTTATCAATGGTGTACATCTTGACAGCTAGTGCTAAACCATCTGTTTTTACTCTGGTGAAGTCTTGTCTTGATTGTCTTGTCTACCTCCTGGGGGGTGTTCTTGGTCTGGCCAGCTGTTGTGAAAGGTTTTTCTTCACCAGGGAAAGAATTCTTGTCATCCTCCACAGTTGTTTTCCATGGTCTTCTGGGCCTTTTGGTGTTTCTGACCTCACCTGTGCTTTCTTTCTTTTTAAAGAATATACCAAATGGCTGATTTGGCCATGCCTAATGTTTCTGCTATCTCTCTGAACTCCAGTATACTGTAGTACACAGCTAAAATAACAATAACTTTGTCAATGTCCAAATATTTATAGCCCTGACTGTACTACAGAATGATTAATAATCCTTCGTAGTACATCATTAGCTCTGGTATTTATTAAAAGCTGAACGAATTGTACTTAATGAGCAGGGATATTACTGAAAAAGGTTCACTAATTTGATGCGACCTTCCTTATCCTTTCTGATTCTGGGCTAACGAACTAGGAAGAATCCAAGTAGGCTGAGTGAAGGAACAAAATCATCCCTTCAATGTATTTATTCAGTTATTAACAAACAAATCTATAAACGATAGTTTTCTATTTTTCTTATACACAAATGTAATTGTTAACATTACTGAAAATAAAAAACTTACTACATACCATACCATACTACACACCATATAAGTTCTATAAATTAAATTAAATCAAATAAAAGAAGTGTCTCTACAACAGAATTTCAAATCCTACTTAATTATTATCCAGCTAATTAATTGACCCTGATATATATTGACGAAAGCCCAATTAAATTACATTTTAATAATTATATTTTGCACAACGCCCCCTGGTGTCAGATTACACTACTTACATTTTTCTGTCTTTCTTTTTCTTCTTTTTTTAAATATATTGCTGTGTGTATGTACGTATGTATGAATGTATATACTTGCTGATTAAGTGCACATTTAAACGTCTGTGCACCTCTTTCTGGAGTTGTGTTGCGTTTTTAAAAGAGAATTTAATCTAAAAAATAAATGAGCGGAAAAAATCTCTTGTTGTAGTACCACATTTGCCCGCAAGATGGCGGTGAACGCTGGCGTTTATCATCATCTATTCTGAGCGTGCTTTCATTTCACCGCCGAAGAAGAGCACGGAGACGCTGTCTTCCTGTAGCAGTTGTTTTTTTGTTCGGTTAGTGATTTTGTCTTTTCTTTTATTGACATTATTATTATTATTATTATATTTTTTGTTGATTTTGGGCAGTATGATTATGTTGTGTTATTGAAGCCTGCATTACTAACCGTTTAATTCAACATCCAGGATAGAAAATAAATATAATTAGTAGATTTAGTGTCATTTATTTCTCTGTGTATCTGATCAGGGGGTCATGAGCAGTTTATTATGGATTAAATATAATTAACATTTATATCTAATTCTGAAATGATAACTAGGTTCCTGCTTCCGGTATAAACGTGCACTGTGAGGGGAAATGAAATAAGGGCCCTGGTGAAGTGTACAGATATTAATTAGGAGCCTTTAAGTCAATTAAATATTTGTAATTAATATGAATTCAGCTGTTATTAGGGTTAATTAGAGGTGACTAAAGTCTGTTAACCCTTTCATGCATAAATTATTCTTTAAGTTTCTTCTTTTTAGATTTTATTTCTTTAATATCACTTAAAAAAAAATACATGGATTGTCCATGTGTAGAAATATGATAAGTACAAAAGGATAAAACTTTTTTTTTTTTTAAAGAGAAAATAATCATCTAGTGTCTTTAGTAAACAGGTCTAAGATGTTTAATGTTGAATAAAAGATCGAAAGAAGCATTTGTTGAAACAAAATATTGCAATATTCTTGCCATGTAGAAGATTAACATTAACAGTAAAACATGATCTTGCAGGTGAAACCTGGAGGTAGAAATAATCTTCGGTTATTTAAAAAGAAAAACAAACCAAAAAAGCCTATTATTTTTAAACTAGCTAAGGTTTTCATTGGAGTCTGGCACAAAACGTTTTTTTATTTATGATTTGATTTATTTTGGTTTGTAAAGCCGTATGGGAGACGTGGAGACGTGCTGCACTGAGAAGAGCAACAGAAATCAGGATAATGAGTTTTATGATATTACAGGAACAGTGTCCAGTGATTCGGAGCTGATTTACATTTTATATTTTCCTAAAAACAGCGTTAATTTTGGACACTGGACATGAAAGGGTTAAGAAAGAGAAACAGCACTGATCCCGTTACACATTTCTTTATAAGAAGCTCATATGCTAATAGTTAGATTTTTTCCAGCAGGTTCTTTGCTTTGGTTGGTTCTCCTCTGATTCTCTGCTCTGTGTTTCACTGCAGGTCTCTGAGAGACAGTTTGTATTGAGGAGAGATGCCTGACGTCTGGCAGGAAGCCATGGACCACGCTGTGGCTGTGGCCAGAAAAGCAGGAGAGGTCTCTCTCTTTCTCTCTCTCTCTTTCTTTCCCTCTCTGTTGCTCTCCCTCCCTCCCTCCGTATCTGCTCGTCCTCATCCTCATCGTACTGCTGTTTGCTGTGTTACAGATCGTACGTGAGGCTCTGCAGAATGAACGGAAGGTCATGTGTAAAAGCACGTCGGTGGACCTGGTGACTAAAACCGACCAGAAAGTGGAGCAGCTCATCATCGCATCAGTCAAGGAGAAGTTTCCTACACACAGGTCTCAAAAATAATAAACAAGTCAAATCTCACCCAACAGTCTCACACTGACTCTGTACTGAAATGTCACACTCATTCATTTATTCGCTCACTTATATGATTCATTATTTATTCACTTATCTAATTACTTCCTACTTGTCTTGCTACATGGTTTTCATTTTTCTGATTGACTTGTGAAATATCATCGTATTTAATAATTTATGTATATATTTATTTTTACTTATTATGTGATTATTTACTGATTAACTAATTCATTATTTATTTACTCACTAAATTCCTTTTTCCTTATTTAGCTACATGGTGTCTGTCTTGCAAATTTACTTAAATAAATAAGTAAATAAAAGTTTATATTCATATTTAATTAAACATTATATGAAGTGTACTTTTTACTGCGTAATTAATTCCATATATTGATCTAGTTATTTATATACATTGTTTAATATACATCAAATATTTTGTTTTATTTATTTGCTCATTTGTACTTTTTAAACATTTCATTTGTTATTTTTCCACTTTATTTCCAGAGCTGCCGCAACAGCAATAAAAATATTATTTATAATATTTATAATAAATAGATTTTCTCAATTGTGTTGCCTGATAAAATAATGACTGAAATAAATAAATAAATAAAAGGGAAAAGGATAACTGTAAAGTGAAGAATAATGACATTTGGTATAAATGCCACATTTTAAATCCCTTTTCTTCGTGTGTGTGTGTGTGTGTGTGTGGGGTTCAGTTTTATTGGTGAGGAGTCTGTAGCTGATGGTCAGCCCTGCGTTCTGTCTGAAAATCCTACGTGGCTCATCGACCCGATTGACGGCACCACAAACTTCGTCCACGGGTCAGTTAATCATCTGTTAAGTTAAAATCCCAGACACGCCTTAAAACCTTCTAACACACAAACAGAATAAGCTGTAACACCAGTGCTCGGTGTTAGGATTGGATTCGCTTCTAAATCATCTGGACTGCAAGAAGCTGATGTGTAAACATCTGTAGAGGAATAAAGATCAGTGTTAATGTTTTTATCCAGATATCCCTTCATCGCTGTGTGCATCGGGTTTGCAGTGGGGAAGACGGTGAGAGATTTCACACCACTTCCTTTACTCTGCACTTTTCTTCCTCCTTCAGGTTTAACGCAGTGTGTGTGTGTGTGTGTGTGTTGCAGTTAGAGTTTGGTGTGGTGTACAGCTGTATAGAGGATAAGATGTACACGGCGCACAGGGGGAAAGGAGCCTTCTGTAACGGAGAACCTCTACAAGTCTCCCGTCAGAAAGGTTTACACGCTTCATCACGCTTCAGCTGATCATCGCTTCATTCATTCTCATTTTCACACCGTAGCGTCGCGGCTGGAGGAAATAATCACTGATACAGATGTTCATTATTTACTCATTTCATCAGTTAAATTCATCAATAATACGTTTAAATGTCTTCTTGACTGAAATTATGTTTTAGTTTTTTTTAACAGCTGATGAAAAACATAACGTTTTCCACTTTGACCCACAATCCTGATCCTGATCTAAATCCCGTTTCAGAGATTAATCAGTGTATCATCGCCACGGAGTTCGGCTCAAACCGAGATCCTGAAGCCGTCCACAAGATCTTCTCCAACATGAGGAAGATCGTCTGTCTGCCAGTGCACGGGTATACACACACACACACGCACACACACGCACACACACACACACACAGAGAGAGAGAGAGAGAGCCTCCCTAGTAACCTTTCTCTTACCCAAGGCCGTGTTACAAGTCTGGACAAGGAAACACAGAAAGGGGGAAGAAACAAAGAAAAGGAAGAAGGAAAGGTAAGATAAGAAGGAAGAGAAAAAGTAGAAGGGGAAGGTAAAGGAAAAAGAAGGAATGGGAGGAGAGGGAAGGGAAAAGGGAAGATAGTAAAGGAAGAAATGAAGAAACAAAGGAGAGAAAAAGAAGGAATGGAAGGGAAGGAAAAAAAGAAAAGGAAGAGATGAAACATTAAAAAATCAAGAAAAGGAAAGAAAGTGAAGTGAACAAGCTCTCTCTCCCCTGTCTCTCCCCTGTCTCTCCTCTCTCTCTCTCTCTCTGCTCTCCCTCCTCCTTCTCCCTCTCTCCGATCTCCTGTCTCTCTCTCCGATCTCCTCTGTCTCTCTCCCCCTCTCCTCTGTCTCTCTCTCTGCTCACCTGTCTCTCTGCTCTCCCGCTGTCCCTCCTCCATCTCCCTCTCTCCGATCTTCTGTTTCTCTCTCTGCTCTTTCGTCTCTCTCTCTGCTCTCCTCTGTCTCTCTCTCCTTCCTTCTCTCCTGTCTCTCTCTCTCTCCCCCTCTCTCTCCTCTGTCTCTCTCTGCTCACCTGTCTCTCTGCTCTCCCGCTGTCCCTCCTCCATCTCCCT
>JAOTRR010000024.1:17483002-17496456 GCA_028570945.1 Gogo arcuatus
TAATAATAATAATAATAATAATAATAATAATAATAATAATAATAATAAGTATTATGTGTATAGCACATTTCATCCATAATAATTCACAAAATTAAAATAAAATGTAAATTAAAAATGTATATTAAGAAAGGAAATATTATTATTATTATTGTTGTTGTTGTTGTTGTTGATGATGATGATGTTAATGTAATATATAATAACTATTAAGCTCTTATTCTTCGTCTAATTATTATTATTATTATTATTATAATTATTATTATTATTATTGTTGTTGTTGATGATGATGATGATGATGATGATGATGATGATGTAATATATAATAACTATTAAGCTCTTATTCTTCATATTATTATTATTATTATTGTTGTTGTTGTTATTATTGTTATTATTTTTATTACTTTAAACCATAAAATGCAAATGAAAGTGTTTAGACAAAAAACCTAATAAAATTAAAACAACTACATTCATTATTATTATTATTGTTGTTGTTGTTGTTGTTGTTGATTATGTTAATGTAATATATAATAACTATTAAGCTCTTATTATTATTATTATTATTATTATTATTATTATTACTACTACTACATGGGATATTAATTAGAAGCAGAGAAAAAAAATACATGGCATAGGATATAATTAAAGCATTTCAAATCTTTTCCCTGCGGAGGTAAATCTTTTGCACTACTGTAAAAGAAAAAGACACCGGGGGGCAGTATAGGTCTTAAAATCAATCTGCTGTTTATTACCCTGCTGTCCAAGGCAACCAGCTCTTTATTGGCATAGTTGATGGGACATAAAGTTGATGGGGGTTAAATGTGGCGTGGAGGCCATCAGGCATGTACACGCCTTGTGTATAATTCAAAGCATTTCCTCTTTTCAGTCTGGCAACCCTGAACAAAACCCGAGGCTAGAAAGAAAGGGATACAAGTCCCCGTTGGGGAAAAAAGGGCTAAAGTCTTATCTATATCATCTATATTTTCTCCTAGAGAGCAAATGAGATCAGATAGAAAAGAAAAGGAGACTTTTTTCTCTTTCTTTTTTTTCAAGTATCCTGGAGCTAAACCTGGAGTAATCTTACACACATGTGGTCTGCTTGAGTTTCAATAGAGATATTAGGGGAGAAGTGACACAGTGTGCTGTCAAGATAATGATTCTCAAGTTTATCTGCACAAGACACAGCTCTTAATATCGGCTTATACATTTCTCATCCAAGTCGAGCAACGGAGACATAATTCTTAGTGATAATATAAATTACTGATATAATTACAGTATTATCCAGATCATTTCAGTGCTCTGTATCAACAGTTATATCTCATCATGTGTCTGTTTTTTAATCTAAATAAAGGTATCCATCACAAAATATGATAGCTAAATGAAACACGAGTCTTCTGATGTATTAAATATAATCCGGTAAGCAATAAAAATTAAATTTGGGAAGATATGAACAATTAGTTCCACACAGTACGATATGATTTCGATTCTTAAGGCAATGATTTGGTATTTGATGATACAACTGAATCTGCAACGATAAAATCTGGGGTATTGTTAATTCACAAATGATGATGAAAAGTATCAGAGTTATGGGCAAATCACTTTGCAAGCTTATTACAGGTTTTCTGAACGGCTAAAACACATTTCATGAAATTTGCTCTCCTTTTCTCAAAACTGTAAACACAACCCCCAAAATTCAAGCTACACTCACAAAACCTTTCTTGCAAAACCAAACAATTGGTTCAAAACTATTTTATCCGTACCCAAAACCAAACACTGCCGTCAGACAACACACAAAGCCAGCCAGTGCATAAACACTACTCAGTAATCATTACACACTACATAAATAAATGCAAAACACTGTACTCTGGGACTCCATAGCAGGAAAAAAATCTTTATTTACCATAGGATATTTGCACATTCCTACACTTATGAAAACTTATATGTAAACAAGAAAACCTGCAGCAAAATGTTTTTAAAAACTGCACAATCTGATTTTACAGTAAGCAATGTCAATCATTCATTCAGCCTCAGCATCATGCCTTTGGGCCAGGTCAGGCAACAGGACTTCATCTACATCACAGGCAGTCTTCTCCCTTGCTAAACAACGGAGAAAGAATCCTTTTGCGTGCCGAATCCAGCCTTGAAAAGCTTCCACTCCGATATCATCATATGCTGCATCCATTGATTGGAGGAGATTTTCCTGGGTATCGGGGTTTTGGTTATATACTTTCCACCACCATGCTGAGAAAAGGTCTTCTATAAGGTTTAGGAAGAGAGAGTATGGTGGAAGGCAAACATTTATAAAACGCTGGTTATTGATAAACCATTCACATATTCTTGGACCACAGTGAAAGCTCACGTTGTCCCAAATGACAACATAAACAGGATGATCTGTCTGCTCATGTCTGAGCAAAGCATCCTGTAGACCATCCAGAAATGTTAGACCATCCAGACGTTCAGAGTTGTATGGCCCTAAAGTAACATGGCGGTGGAGAACCCCATATTGTATATAGTCACGTGGCCACCACGCTAACCAGGCACTTCTCCAATGGCACGTTGACCAATTATGTCGCGACCTCTCCTTCTCTTTCTCGTGAGATTGAATCTAGCTTCATCCAAGAAGATGCATTCATCTCCATGGCGTCTCCATGGAATCCAATTCAAACATTCCCTATAGACAGTGAAAAGAGACTAAAATTAGTTTTGTAAATGACACAGCATGACAAGCTTCATGTCTCTGTATACATGTGCTGCTTTACATACAATACAGTATATATGCTAGTGCTGTAGATTTACTGTAAATGTTCACTTACTTGCACATATTGATATCGTTGCTCTTTCACTCTTTCTGAGTTTCGCTCAAATGGTACTCTATAGGCTTGTTTCATCCTTATCTGGTTGTGTTGCAGGACACGGTCAATTGTAGAAAGACTCACACTGTTTATTCCTTCAAAATGCACATTTTTGAACGTTTTTTTTTGCCTTATTAACTTCAAGACAGAAGTAAAAAAAAAAAAAAGCAAGGTTTTTGAGGGAACGACTGTTTACAGCTGCTATAACATAAGAAATTTCAGGAACTAACCTGTTACCTGAACATCCCACAAGATTAACTGTAACTATAAACAGATAAAAAAGTCATTATTTAATAATAATAAGTTTTTCCCACCTGCTGGAAGAATGGAGTTTAAATATATAGTGTCCTGGGTGTGAGGGTTATTGATTATTTTTTTTGGCTATTAACTAAAGGCAGAGTTCTTGGCTCTCGGAGTAATACTTCAGCTGATGGAATAATAACTTCATTGTTTTAATTCATCACTGGTTGCAGATCCAAACCAAACAAGGTGTTAAGGACTGACTTGGTGTAGAACAGCGCACACTATATCCATATTAATGCTCTTACCAGTCCTAGCTAGTATCAGCTAACTAGCTAGCCTAGCTTGCTAACTAGAGTAATACATAAAATAAAGATTAGTGTAACTCTGGTAGTTATTTTGTAATGTTGAACTATTGTTATTCATTTAAACGTCTCGTAAACCTTTTCAGATTCGCTTGCTAACAAGACAGGCAATTTTTATTTTTTCACCAGCACTTTGTTTGTTTTTCTCACTTGTCCAACCCCCACCTCCACCCAAACCTTCGATTTGAGATTATAAATCAGCGCTTTTTTCAAATCAGGAAGCTCCACTTTGACCAAAAAACCCCCAAAAGAAAATAGTGGCAGTGATGTTAACAGTAAATGGCTACTTAGAATTGGAAAAACACATGAATGCAGCCTGTGTATTGACATCTAGCTTGACAGTTTGACCATAATACTGTACTAATGTGGAAAATTAAACTCCAGTGCATTCTGCTAACTGGCTGTACTGGCTTTTTCGTGTATTGTTAGCCTTAGTAGTGTTTCAGTAGCCACTGAAAGTCATGGCTCGGCTCATCTGTACCTCTTTTGACGAAGTAATAAAGTGTAGACGATACGTCAGACGTCATGCCTTGCAGTTAGTCACATAAATCCCACACTGCACTTTTTAATTAAGTATATTATTTCTCATGTTTACACACCATCCATCATTCTCTTGCCGCTATGAAAAGCTTATTGCATCAGATTGCAAAGCCTTCCGGGTAAGTTCCGTTTGTTAAGTCTGTAGTTGTGTTAGCCCGGTCTCTCGGGCATCTGAGGTCTCATCTAATACGTTTCATACAGCTAATAAAGTAGCAGAGCGGCCCTTAAGATGGCAACATGGATAAGAACACTAGACTTGCTTGTGGCTTATTGTGCTTAGTGTTCTCCTCTGAGCGTGTTGAGGCTCGAGGCATCGCGGCATGTACTGAATTGTTGGGGAAAAAGCCTGCAGATCTACCACAGGAGGAATGCGCTGGACTTAAACCTCCCTGATGTTGTATTTGTAAATATTGCCACTGTTTTTTGGAGTACATAACTGCTCAGGATCTTCATGCTTTCTGTCAGAGTGAGCTCAGGCCGGCTGGATGACAAGATGATGCAACCGAACAGAAACTCTACATTGGCGCTAGTGTAGTTTTGAGGATGTTTTAGATCGTTTTAGATGTGTATTTTCTTTTTTTTGTAACAGACACAAGAATCTAAAGACACGTCTGATGACATTTACAGATGCCCAGGCAAATGTTAGAAAGGACTCTGAAGTGCAACGAAATCGATTTCGATATTGATTTATGTTAGCAAGAGGAGAAGGCTCTGTGAGCCACTCAAATGCTAGATGAAATTCTCAAGAAATGCTCGAAATTCTGTCTCTCTTTGCGCATATCTCTCAGATGACTGGCAAGTGTAAATTATTACATGATTTGTCATATTGATTAACGCATAACTACCTTGCCACATTAACATTTGTGACATTTCCAGCAGGAAATAAGGGCATCTCGTGCAATGTCACAAATTGGAACTTTAATAATGCCTTTTCAATACAATGCACTTTCCAGATACCACCAAGTTAACAAGCCAAGAGCGACAGACAGAAACTCCTGGCAGGATCGGAAACTCAGCAGGGACAGCAGTCTCCTCTGGCACACACTGGAAATGTGTTTATGATTCGGAACATGAATAACAATATACAGTACAGTATTTATTACTAAATCATTTTACTGGCACAATCCTGTTGTGTCATATACATTGCTGAAAAGCTTGTTTCCTACTATATATGCTAATTTATCCATCATTATAACATATCTGTCAATTTGCTTAATAAACCTTAGAAACCATACCTACTACGTAGCTTGGAAACAAGTGAAATGACCATGTATTTGTGCACACATTTTTCCTTTAAATATTTCTATATTCAGAACCAAAATGTGCTTTATTTTTTGTACGGAATATACTTATTTCTAGATTTGTTTTATTTGATAGAATAATTCTCACAACAAGAATGAGCATAGCTGGCAAAACTGTCAGAGCTGCTGTTGTAGAAAATTAAACAACACCTTCCGACCAATCAGATTCAAGAATTCAGCACTATTATGGACTCTAGGACCCTGGGTCATTAAATGTATCTGGTTTTGGACTTGAAGCTGAAGTGGGCGTGGCCTAAATAGGATATTTCTTACAAATTTCTCTAAACTATAAACAAAATACATACTAGCCTTTTTTTTTTTTTATCAACAATGACCCTGACCAGGCTGTTACTAAGGATGAATTATGCTATAAATAGTGTCTCACTCGCTTTATCTCCCTCACTTTTTGATGCATCTCATGGGATCCCAGTCCTGATGCGAACATCTAGTTTTGACAAGATGGCCTTTGAAACTTTCTGGCAAAAAAAAAAAAAGTAGTGAATAGTATTTGTATCAGTTTAGAAGACATTCTATTCAATCTGAATATTTATTTATTCATATTCGGTAACATCTCTACTCCAGTCAGGACAATCAATATTTAGATAAAACCCCATGCTGGAAATTTGCCAGAGTCTATGTGTGTTCCGGCGCATGTGGGGGTGGAAGCAAATGAGATGGCAGATAAGGAGGAGAAACAATGTCTCAAAAGGCCAGAGGTTGAATTGCAGTAACTGTGAGCGAGGAAGAAGCTAATGTCATTATAAAGCACAATGTATGAGCACTGTGGCAAAATATATAGGAGAATGAACACCGGGGTCAATGTCTTTCTGTAAGACAGAGTCAAGTCGGGTCAGTGGAGGTTGCAGGGAGCTACACGAGACATGAAATAGGGCACAGATTTTTGAGTCACTCACCACATTTAATAAAGAAACATGAAACCGGGATCTCCTGAGCTGATAGCACCAATGTAAGGAGATAGTAGAACATATAGTACTTATTTAATAGCCACACTAAAATTGTAGGGATACTCACATAAAGTTATGGGATGAGCACAGTTAATACAAATAGCTTTCAGTTGTTGTTGTTTTTAAAGATATTTGATCATTTGATTATTTTTTTCAGGTTGGAGAAATGATAAATTCATTATTTAGCCCAGCCGGTGTTTTCACTACCCCGAACTCTAACAGACGAGGCTAGAAAGTGGTAGCTAATGTGGTTTAATAATGTATTGCAAACTAGCTAGTGCATTAAGGGAAACTACCCCATGTCCTGTAGATATATATTCCTCTTCTAATGTATTACACTGTCTTTGGGCCCTTGACAAAAAGCCAGCACATCACTGGCCAATATTTCGGTAATGAGCTACAATGTTCTCTTCTCGCTTCATATATCAAAGATATCACTCGCAGGCAAAATGACGTCAGGAAATAAACACAAACAAATTAGTTATGAATTCGTCTATCGTTTGTTCTTTGATTTTTCTGTTTCCAAACCAAATCAGAAAAAAACTATCGTTTATTTGTTTTTCTGTTTTAAAACCAGAATGGAAAAACAGAAAAATGGAAAAAAAGGAAAAAGTTTTTTTTTATTTACAAAAACCAAAATGGGAAAGCAGAAAAACAAAGGAGCAGTGGTTTGTTTTCTCCATGACTGTGGTTAAGCCAGCCACTCTTCCTGAATCCACGGTTATTAGCTGTACGTAAAATTTAGGGGCGCGGCTTTTAGATTCTTAGCAGTAATAGCACTGAAAGAGAGCTTCCGGGAACTCCTACACAACCAAAACAAGTTAAATTTCTACAAAAATAACTAATAACTAATAGCTAATAACCGACGAATTACTGGTAATTGGGAACAATGGTGATTATTTGCTGGTCCTTGGGAAAAATGGTGTGATCAATGATTGGTCATTAGGAACACTGGTGATCAGTTACTGGTCATAACGAACAATGGTGATTATCTAACAACACTGGTCATTAGGAACAGTGGTGATCAATTACTGGTCATTGGGAACAATGGTGATCAGTTACTGATCGTTGGGAACAATGGTGATCAGTTACTGGTCATCGGGGACAATGGTGATCAGTTACTGGTCCTCAGGGACAATGGTGATTAGTTACTGGACATTGGGAACAATGGTGATTATCTACTGGTGATTAGGAACAGTGGTGATCAGTTGCTGGTCCTCGGGGACAATGGTGATCAGTTACTGGACATTGGGGACAATGGTGATTATCTACTGGTGGTTAGGAACAGTGGTGATCAGTTACTGGTGCTTGGGAACAATGGTGATTAGTTACTGGTCCTCAGGGACAATGATGATCAGTTACTGGTCCTCAGGGACAATGGTGATTATCTACTGGTGATTAAGAACAGTGGTGATCAGTTACTGGTCCTCAGGGACAATTGTGATTAGTTACTGGACATTGGGGACAATGGTGATTATCTACTGGTGGTTAGGAACAGTGGTGATCAGTTACTGGTGCTTGGGAACAATGGTGATTAGTTACTGGTCCTCAGGGACAATGATGATCAGTTACTGGTCCTCAGGGACAATGGTGATTATCTACTGGTGATTAAGAACAGTGGTGATCAGTTACTGGTCCTCAGGGACAACGGTGATCAGCTCCTGGTCATTGGGAACAATGGTGTGATCAATGGTTGTTGGGTACAATGGTTCATGAAATTAATCAGACTTTACACACTGGTGGTGAGTCAAGTGCTGCCTCTATTCGTATAACTAGCAGCTGTGACGTGAGCCGGAGAGCCGCATCGAGTGCTGGACAGGTACTAACATCTGCTCAAAAGTTGCTAGCTTTTTCACTATGCTCTTTTTAAAAATAAAGTTTCTAAATAGTTTGAAGAAAGATGCCAAATCTAGTGACAGAGTCGCTAATGTGGCGACACTCACCCTATCAACAAACCCAAAATTCTAATAAGTGAGAGCATTTTTGCTGTATTTTTCAACAAACCAACAAACCCTAAATTTAACTGTTTGTGACTTCACACACAAGTCTTCTATTCTTGCTCTTTTGCAATTGTGATACTCTGTTGACTGAGCCCTTAAAAACACACTTTACAGAATCTCAGACAGCTCTTTTCAGCAACATGGCTGTCTGAATCATGACTATTGGAATTTTTTTCTGCAGGAAAGCTTTGTGGAGTCTCTTAGGGTGAAGTGTGCATCACCTGGCTGGAGTATAATAGCTCACTCTATTGATGGCATGCAAGTGTGTGTCTAGCACACATTGTGCCACTGCCCTACTTCCAGACAATAGAAGCACACTTCATTACCCTGGCGCTTGGTGCACTTTACTCTGGAGGCGGTGCAGAATCATCAAGCTCACAAAAATGGAGAGCAATTTCCCCAGCTGTGTTTTAAGACCGCAGAGAGAGATTGACAGAAGAGGCACCGCGGCTTTCCCTATGCTGCTTCTTGGCCTGGCAGCACAACCCTGATGGCGAGTTCAAAGCGACCATCATTGCCTGACAGCCCATTTAAAAACCTCAGCGAGGCCTAGCGGTGGAGACATTAATAGTAGCTAAGTGCCTTTGTCAAATACACACACATGCACACTTCTCCACATGAAAGTTGAGGCATGATGCACACTCTGCCTGAAAGGATATGAATGTCCCATGGACCTTTAAATTAGTGGGAACATAAGTCTTAGACTGAAGTGCAAAGTGAAGCTAATGGCTTCGACCAAAGAGATGTAATTAAAACCTGATATTGGGTGGAGGGCTTTGGCAGCCAGGGTGGAACCGTGATGTTGGAGCTTACCAGATGGGGGAAAAAACTAAAATCCTAACTAATAAAGAGCAGAAAAAGGAGAGCCACATGAAAAATTGTCGTTGCCTGTTCATTCCTGTTACATGAAACATATTTAACCGGGAATTCACCCTGATATTTATTGTCTCCTCCATTTGTCTCCAGAGGACCATGGATTTAGAAATAAACAGAGAATAAATCAAACCTCATGTCCAGAGTTCAAGTGTGCGCGTCCAGGCCTGACTTTGTGCACGTTTGTGTGCTTATCCAACATGAGTATGTTTTATTGAGCCTTTGATCCAAAAGAGGACTTGTCAGATCCACTCAAGTCCAGCACGGGGGTCTGCGTAATGGGGTTTGTCATCTGCTAATGATTGTGCACAGTTGTGTTCCGCCAGTGGTTCAGAAGAACCACGTGGACAGAGAGGAGATCTATAATGATTTGCAGTCTCGTAATGAGAGCTGGTGGGCAGCCCTGGTCCGCTCTCGCTGCTTTCGCCATGGGGTGTATGGAAGAGCGAAGACGCCCTGGTGAAACTCTAGACTGCCACAGCGCATTTAGCATCAGGCTCTCAGCAGCAGTCCATCTACAGCTGCACATTAACTCTTCCAGGACTGTTTCTCTGAAAGCATGCTGTTTTAGCATAAAGCCTTGCAGCATGGCATCATTTTGAGTTGACCTGGTTTCCTTAACACTAACTTCCTGTTTCCTGACCCTCTGATCAGTGCTTGCATATCCCTCTGGATTAGTTCTTTAAACCTGTCATCACTGTCTCAAGTATTGCAAAGTACATATTTCATGGTATGCATGAACTGGTTCCTGATTCTTGGAGTTCCTCTAGTTGTGCGCTTTCAGGACGTCCTACAAATTGGTGATTTCTTCTTTCAGGCACAAAATTGATCTGAAAACAACCTTGGGAATTAGTTAGCGAGTATAAATGAGTGGTAATTGAGGTAGAAAATGGAATAAAACTCCTAGACTGATTGTGATACTAGAACACAAAGCTAACATCCTTTCTCATCACCCTGAAGAAGTCTGGGGCAAAAGGAACAAAAAATGCAAATAAATAAACAAACCATTTATTCTTTTTTTTTTCTTTTCAGTAAGTGCTTCTTCCTGTTTGGGTTTGCGGTAAAAGGTTGTCTAGGACTGGAGTTTGATACCCCTATTCTTCTAGCTCTCCTAGTATTGCTAGTTCCTGTTTCCTCTAGTTCCTAGCTGTTCTATTGGCGCGTTCACACCCGAGGAACTTCTTCCATTGTTCTTAGAACTGTTGGAGGAAGTTCTCCCTTTTTTGTGTGTCCGCACTGCAGAAATTGAGAACAATCGTAGTTCTTAGAACACTGTTTTGAAGGACTTTTTAGCTACTACTTCAGGATAGGTACTCTCCCAGCACAAGAGGAACCATGAGTGATATAAGTGTACGATGATTGGTCCAGACATAAGTGTATGTTGATTGGTCGAACACAAGCCAACACAGCACCGGTAACCGCCATTTTTAAAAATCCGCGTAAAATGTTAGTCGTGAAAACAACAGCTCTTAACAGTAGCGTTAAAAAACGAACAAGAACACAGACAAATGGACGGACAGAGAAGTCCAGGCCTTATTGAGCATATACAGAGGAAATACAGAGGAAATACAGCACGATTTTGACGCGTCTAAGCAAAAAATAAAAATCTTCGCTAGCATTTCCTGCTAATGTCACGCTAGCAAGCCGGCTTACATCACTTCAGCGTTCATACTGGCGGTGCAAATGCAAACAGAAAAAAAACCAACCATTGAAGGTATGTAGTCCTTGGGGGAGATCCCCAGTGGGTAGTTCCTCTCAATAAGTCCCTGGAACTGTTTGGGCCGAAAGTGCCTTATATCTTCTAGCACCTAGTTCTTGTTCCTCTACACTCTTGTATATCTCACACCCAAAAGGATTCCTTAATTTGTGCCTCTGTTGGAAGCTTTGAACATTCACTATAGAACCTTTCATAAAAGATTCCAAGGAGAAAACTAGAACTGTTGTCCATACAAAGATGCAGTAAGAAACCCTTCTGGGTCACATTTCTTCTTTAGGTACCACACCACATATTTTCCAATAACAGCACATCATAAATTGCTTTATTGTTCTTATACCATGGCAATTTACCAATGATTACAATTTTATTGATTAACAAATGACACGTCATATCTTTTATTCATTTATAGTAATGTTTAACATGGTGTACCGCGAGTTGGCCTAGCGGTTAGCATGTCCGCCTCTCAACCAGGAAATTACGAGTTCTGCTCGTGGCCGGGCCGTACCAAAGACCATCATAAAAATGGTATCTACTGCCATCTGGAGAGGCATGCTGCAATACAGATGTGAGTAGGGAGTCAAACTTTCACGGTTACCGGGGGACCAGCCCCCTCCACTGTAACCCTAGCTATGTAATAGGTGAGAGGCTGAGGGCTATAGAAACAGAGATCAGTGCTGCCCAGTGTGCCTTAAAGGCCTGGTTAGTACTAGGATGGAAGGGGCTTTGACTTTTAACATTGTGGAATGTGTCTTTTGTCTCTAAACAACGATCTCTATAAGACGAATTAACCGCAGCTTGTCATGTTCCTGAAAAACTGAACGTTTCAGGTGTACCTTACAAAGTTATAAAGCACAGACACTGGAGACTCCTTCCAAAAACACCTTCTGACCAATCAGATTTGAGCATTCAACAGGACTGTGGTACAAATGTTAATATAAACAATTAGGTAAGTAAAGATACTTATGCTTACATGAAACATACGGTTGAATGATTGATATCAGACCAACCCTGAGATGTTTATGTGAGAGACGGGACAGTTTAACAAACTGAAGTTTTTTTTAAAGGAATATCTTATCTCTGTTTGATTTCATAGTGTTTTTTTAAATCACCATTATTTGTTTAGAGATCAGCCCGCTTTATTCGAAGCCTTTCCAGCAATTAAGCCTGAAAGGATTGAGATGCATTGTAATAACCACACGCTCACCTTTAAAGTGACGTAAAATGCTTTATTTAAAAGAAAATGGTTACACTTCATGAATTCCCCAATGGCCTATAAATTCTAAAACCATAATGGACATCGATTGGAACCATTTCATCGTTTTATCACCTCATTGTTTTTGCATGTCTATTGCATAGCAGAAATCCCCTTGGTTCAGCTCTCTATAGGTCTACTTAATCCATTCTCCTTGTGCAGACCGAGAAGGGTGGATTGATTTTGTAATCCATTTTAATTGGAGATGCTTTATCTCTTTAGGTTTTGCACCCGTGTCTCAATCACACGTCCCTCTTCACATAGGGGCCGAGAAGGAAAAGGTTTAGCAGACGGTTATATATGGACCAGACTGCTGTGTTTTGAATATTTAATGTAAAAGTGAGATATGGACATAAGAGAAGCTGGGGGTCCATAGACTAGACGGCCGAAGCTATTGATTATATTTCATGAAGGCTGATTGTGTCTGATAATTTGTTGGAGGTATAATGGCGCAGGCTCAGCACTGTTGTTTAGAATCAGATTTATTTTGTATATTTGCTTGCTTTCGGGTCAGCTCCGAATGGCCTATATCCAAGTGCTAAAATAACTAGGAAGTCATCGGTATATTGGAAAATATTTGTCTAGGCAAATATCAACCAGAGCACAATATGATATCAAAGGCAACTAGACTGACCGTTTTATTGATTCATTAATTTATTTTTGCATTTCCAATGATTTAGAAATGGCTCCACATCTCAAGGTGACATTTGTCGAGGGGACAAAAATGTGGTTTACAAACTGAGAAGTAAATCTAAAACTGCAGACAAGTGGATGATTCCCCATAGATTTGGTTACTGCTGGGTCTTAAGGCCTTGTGTTTGGATTATACTCTCATTTACTTTGAATTAATGCACTTACAAATCATTGAATGTAAAAAGCTGGATTCTGTACAGCCCACATTCTCTCCATTGTGAGGTCAGTCACTGTTTCATGTTCTAATTCAATTTATTTGTATAAAAATGGACATTGTCACATAGCAGCTTCATAGAAATTCAGATATAGAATGAAATTTAGATCACTAATGAGCAAGCCAGTGGAGACAGTGGTGAGGACAAATGTCCATAATGATCACAAGAAACTTTGAAAAGAACCAGGCTCAAAAGGGAGCCCATCCTCTTCTGGGTGATGGTGGGATTATACTGTACATCAGTACCGTGTACAGGTGTAGAAGAGTAAAGACAAACAGTAAGGGTGTTGAAAGTAGTGTTGTAGTCAAGACCACCTAAACCGAGACCAAGTCAGGACCAAGACAAAAGTGTATCGAGACTGAAACAAGACCAAGACTTTGAGGGGTTGAGATCAAGTCAAGACCAAGATCAAGGCAGGGCGAGACCGAGTCAAGACCAGGACCAGAC
>JAOTRR010000024.1:17509230-17521441 GCA_028570945.1 Gogo arcuatus
TATATATATATATATATATATATATAATATGAAAACTTGGTCAATATGTGGGATCACGTTAGCGGGTTGCCTAGCTTACCAGCTATCTCTCTGATTAATATAGCATTTAGAATTTTTGTAAAAGTATTTCAACTCTAACACTCTACTGGGTTCATGATGTGTTTCCTTGGAGTACCGAACACTGTAAATGTACTAAACTGTTCTCTCATCTGTCTATGTGTGTAATTTGATTGGACAATTTCAAAGGCATGTTGATCAAACACTCCTGATGACATGTTACACTGAAAAGTATAAGCTCACACTGAGATCAAATGTAGTGGGCGTGTCAGTCTGTGTAATCTCCTGACACTACTGTGACTGATTGGCTGCATGAATCTACAGTCTGGGCAAGAAAGAAATGAGCCCCAGCCTCACTTTTCGCTTCTTCATACCATTCTGTGTTTATTTCTTACAGCTGCACCACCACCAACAACAACAACATCTGAATTAATTGTCTTCCATGTTGGAAAGTGAATCATATGAAAATCAGTCCATATTATGGTCTCATTTTGAAAAATCAACCCAAAGCTAATAGTTCAGCCCTAGCCTCAAATGGTGAAAACAAACTGTTTTCTGGAAAGCAACAGTTACCCCAAAGAACCTCTGTCTTGAAAGGTCCTTCATCTCCTTACTATTATTATTATTATAAGACACATTGTTCTTGACAAAACGATGCGCAATCATTCAAAACATTACAACTGCTTTACAAACTGGCAGCTAAGGCGTGTCGATTAATGTCCGAGACATTTGGCTGATTAGGATCAAGACCGCATGACAGTCTACACAGTCGTGCTTCTTGAGTGCACGAGTGCAAAATTTCTTCCACAACAAGTTCTATATTTTACCTCCAAGTCTCCCAGCGAGCCCAGTCAGGGGCCGAGTACATGTTGTCGACCTCCTCGCATGAGCAGGAGGTGAAGAAGGAGTGTGTTAGCTCACCCCTAGTCCTCACAGCTGCAGAGCAAGGAAGTGAGCCTGCTGAGGATCTGGAGCATTGGGGCAGCCAGTGTCCCCGTGGTACAGTTGCCTAGTAACTCAGCAAGCATGGAACATGACGGCATCTGATTAGCCATTAGGGTCAGTCACATGAGCAACAAATAGATGCCAAACTAATGCATTCCATTCACTTTTTGCTCTTTGCAAAAAGTAGATGCTTCTTACATGCCCACTCTCATTACATGTTACATAAGCAACATGTTCATGGGTGTCATGGGTTAATTGTATCCGACTTTTTTTTTCCTTCATTAAGATAAGCAGTACTGCTAAACGCTGAGGTTGTCATGACAGGCTTCTGTACAAGCATTACTTTTCATTTCTGTCTATAAATAAATATTGGAAAAATGACAGAAATAAAATGACACGAATAAAATGACTACAAAATGTTCATGTTTTTAATCATTTCACTTTTTGTTTTGTAAGGATTTCTTCTTCAATTCCAGAGCGGAAACCTTCCAAGAATGTGTGCAATTCTGTGTACTCAGTTAAGAGCTTCAGTGTGGAACAGAAAGTAGGTCAAGAGAGCTGCAGGAACCACTTTTGTCTAATGAAATCTCTGAAAATTCTTCCATTTTTTTTCCTCCGAGAGTTTAATCATTTACAGATGATGGGCTGAACAAAAGTTACAAAAAATACACTATATCAGTATTTACACAGGGAAAGTTCCTTGTATTCAGAGTCGGGTTTTGCACGCACATGATTTTCTGGGCTGCCAATTCAGATTAATATCATTTTAATAAAATAAATGCAGGGATAGAAAATACGGACTGAAGGTAACCATTTTTTTTTTAACTTTGTTGACATAAAATGCCTATATATCTTTTGAGACGTGGAAAAATCACTGTATCGATGAAGACGAGATGTGAAAAAGAGACATGGTAATGGAGTTTTCAGAATAAATGATGACGTGGATGCAAGGGACAGGTTTCAGAGCTGTATCTAGATATGTCTAGATAAAAACAGTCTTGTGATGAAGAAACGAATGTTTTTCTTGACTTATCAAACATCATTGCGACACTTACCAGGCTAAGGCACTTACTACCCATCAGATCTGTCCATTATGCTGCTGTTCTTTTTTTGGCATTCTTGTTTCCATATGCAGGCAAATGGAGTCTATTATATTATAATTTTCAGGATTTGTTTTCAACACTGTAGTTTAGCAAAATATGGAAATACAGATTCATTTACATTTGCTGAATTTTGATAAATTTGTTTAAAAACAAGCACTTGTATGTTACCCAAGTACTGTCACAGTCTATAGCTAGTCTATAGCTATTTAATCTATAGCTCTAGCTTTAGCTATTTTCTTTTATTTCTTTTAAATATTGAGCAGTTTAAATAGCAGAGAACATGACAGGCAAAAACAGAAAGAGATAAATAAACTGAGAAAGAAATAGAGCATCATTTCAAATGATACACTATTCTTTGATGCTGTTTGTGCGAGTGTGTAACTGCTCCACCCTGCTATTTGAATATCACACCATGGTATTCACATCATCTAGACACGTACACACTCTCACGGTACTATTGTGTGCCAGGGATTAAAGCAGTGAGAATTTAAAAGAGCTTTGTTTTCCTTCTCCACTGAATATTTATTTCATTTACAATCCTATACTTAGATACAAATATAAATACTATATAGCAAATATACTGAATACCATATAATACCATAATATCCTTGGACTCACTGGCTCACCATGGCAGTAGTTTTCCCTCAAACCTGAATCAAGTTCACGTACAGCCTCCACATCAGCTCCATGCAGATATTCCACTGGTGTCCATCAAGGCTCAGTGTTCAGCTTTCTTCACTTTTTTTCTCTGTACACATTTTCTCGGGGATGTGTCATGTCTTCTCGTGACATGGCTTCTCCTGCCAATGTTGTGTACGACACCCAAATCATCTTCTCCTTTCCACCATCATGGACTGAGGTTGTTCAGATCTCAGCATGTCTACCAGACATCTCATCCTGGATAACATAACATCATATGACCTAAAGCTAAATCTGAACAAAGCTGAGGTGCTCCATAATCCTGGAAATATTCATTTCCGTAGGAAGATTCCCACTGAAACGACTTGCATAGTAATCTTTATAATTAACGTTATATTCTTTTTTTCCCCCAAGATTTCTTTTGTAATTAAGTTGATTTTTTAAAGTTTGCTCTGTCTTTCGTTAACAGTTTTCTACATTACCCACAATGCCATGCCACCTGTTGACAGTGGTGCAGTGGGATTTATCCCTCGCTTCATGTCTATATTCAGAGACCGATGCAGCGGAGCTTTAGTCCTTTAGTTTATCCAGGTCTCTCAGCTCCTCATCTGTACACTCTGCTAAAACAGGTCAGCTTCCATAGCTTCAACTTTCATGTTAATTGCGCCATCAGTGCCATCGCGCTCATCATCTCATAGATTGCTAACTAGCATGCGTCGTATAGCTGCATTGCATTCTGGGACTTTCAGTCTGGCATTTGCACCAACATCTCCACTACTTCTAAGCTGGATTTCTCATTAATATGCCGTTCAACATCGCTGAAAAGAAGCTATTTCGTTTTGTCGAAGTTACAGAGACAGTTATGAAGTTTTCACGACAGTCACATCACTTATGTTAACAGTTGTTGTAACTGTGCAAGCAATAACAATGTCCTTAACAATGTGACATCATTTCTGCATGTTTCAACATTCTGCAATTTCGGTATTCACAGGAATAGTGAAAATACAAAACCAACCAAGAAATTAGCACCGGAATTGCTAAACACACCACAAATATATTTAATGGATTTCAGGATGGTCCTTACAGCTGATTTAGAATTTAGCAGCCTGCAATGCCGTTAGTGTTTCCAAAAATGGACTGGCAATGGTGAAACCCCGAACCCTTGACACACGTATGGCTTGGCTTGACCCAGAACCCTTCAAGAAGATACAAAGACAAGCAAGATTCCTCTCATTACTGGTGCCCACAGGGTGGAATGAACTTCCCCAGTCATTATAGAACAGTCCCAGATTCCCTCTTAGGCACCTTATTTCTGTATCATAACTGACTCATGGCTGATCTGAGGGAGCAAAGCACTTTGGTTCAATACAGGAATAAAATCCTTTGAATAAATATCTTAAAGACTTCCAGAGATTATGCAGTACATGTGCAGGATAATAGTCGGCTCGATGGTAGGCAGTGTAATATGAAGAACTGAAGTAACAACAAGGAAATTTTATGTCGACCTTTCGCTCAGTCACATTCAACAAAAAGCAGTAGTGCACCCCAGCAAGAAAGAAAGACGATAGATATGCAAAAGAGGCAGAGAGGAGAAAGCATAATGAAGCCGTAGGAGGAGTCTGGGGAACGAGTGTCGACACGGAAATGACAGGCGGACCTCCCATCCTCGCCGAGGAGGAGCAGGTAAGGCCGTGTGGGTGGGTGCGGTGCACACTGGGGACGTACCGCTGTTTCATCTGAGCTGACGTTTTGAGCCCACGCGAAAGGCATTAACACACAGAGAGACGTTTGTAAAGGACAGGGAATTGGCGGCGGAAATTTTGCCTTTGAACCGCGTGCATCGCAAATGCTTTCAGCGCTACAGGATAAACATGTTATTATAACTGCATAATATCAGATGCAAAGTACAGGTGAATTCAGCTGTGTTGGGTTCATTAAAAAAGTTTAGTTACCAAAGTGCCAGAGACGTCCCTGATTCCAAAACATATTGTTTCATAAGAAGTTTGCCGCAATTAGCTCCTTGCTATTGTCAGTCTGGAGTACGGGAGCTGCCATGCTAATGAAGGTCACGGAGTTGTAGCAGAACAGCGCGTTCCCAGCATTTCTGGAAAGCCGCTGTTGATTTGATGAATGGTCCTTATTATAATTGCGACATTTGATATGTCTGTGGTAGAGTGCGCTTTATGCGCCGCTTGATTGGTCTGAGGTATCTTATAAGGGACAAGAAGCCTGCCTTTGTTCTTGCAAAAAAAAAAAATAAATTTTGCCCATCATGCCAGAAGGCGCCGGTGCTATTCCACAGTCCTCGCAATTTAATGGTTTGGTGAACACAGCTTGCTCTCTTTCTCAGACCTGCCTGACAACCCGACTCCTTTATCGAGATAGAGACCTGGGTTTGCATGCAAAGCTTTCAGGGCTTGACAGCAAATTCTCATTTTGAGGAAAAACACTCCTCTGAGAGACTTGTGCTATCAGGTGTAGGTCTTTTTGGGCACCTAATAATGATTGAAGGCCTCTGAAATACGACGGCTCATTAGAGTGCCTCAGAAATGGAGTGCATTGCTGAGAAAGGTTTCACATCGAGGTATTTGTTGGCGGGCAAACGCAGCACACTGTAAAGGCTGATGATAAACACACAGTGTGAGACAGCATCAAAGCAGCACTGTGGATGATCTCTCTTGCACCATCTTCCATTAAACCCACAGCACTTAACCCAGTTCTCCTGAGCTCCTCTTGAGCCGTCCCTCCATCCACCTCTTTGCTTATTGGAGCTGAACGTGATTCAATCAGCACCGCTGATGAACAAAAAGTCTTTCACTCGGATGGAGCTGAATAAAAAACAAAAAGGATGAATGGAGTGAGAACAGGCAACGCTCCCACTCCGAGTGACGTTTCCTGTCCAAATATTTAAAATTTTGCAAAGAGATGCTGTAGTTATGTGGGATTCTGATATATGTTTTAGTGATAAAGACACTAAAAAACTACCAAATAAATGTAAACACTACTAAATAATTATATCACAGTATCATATATTAAAAGTCCATTTTTTCATACAGATGATATACATGAAGGAGCTACATCTTAACATTATTGTTAAATTTATCCTTTTATCATTATTGTTAAATTTATTTATTGTTAAATTTATCCTTTAACCATAGTCGCATTTTCTTTACAGAAGTATTAGCTAAAACACTGAACTAGCTAAAACGTGTTTTACTTAATTAATTCTTCAACTCCAAACAGCAAATTTTAAGGGTGATAAAATCCTACATCTCTTACTTATAGTTACCTCCGCCAACTGTATTGGAGGAGGTTATGTTTTCGCCTGTTTGTTTGCTTGCCTGTTCCCAACGTAACTCAAAAAGTAGTGAACAGATTTTGCTGAAATTTGGAGGAAAGGTGGGCCATTGGCCAAGGAACAATTGATTAGATTTTGATGCAAATCTGGATATGTATGTGGATCCAGGATTCAAAAATGTATGTGAATCCAGGATTTTTTTGTCCGTTCCCAATGTAACTCAAAAAGTAGTGAACGGATTTTGTTGAATTTTGGTGGACAGTTTTCATATTATCCTAGGTTCAAGTGATTTGATTTTGATGTTGATATTATGTGGCTTGGTATGCACTCTAATCTATTGAGTGCCCTTCTAGTTTCATAATGTTAATGTTTATTCAAAAGCTCATGGCTTCATTAAATTGTATGAACAATATGATGTGCTGGATTAAGTGCTATTCTATAAGCTGTTGAAGCCATTTTGTTCAACCAAATTTGTAATGATTAATGTGATAATATATTAGCATATACTGTACTAGGCTCCTCTTTCCATGTTCTCTTTTAAATTGTCTCTTGCTTTTAGGTTACATCTTTTTGCATTCAAGAGCAAACACATAAATGCTTGTTTCTTCAGTCTGCATTTTCCATCCCTGATTTATTAGGGCATATAAAATAAAGTGCTTGTCTTTAAAGTCAGCTGACTATTGAAAATCTTCTACTCAAAAATAAAAATCTGGTGACCTTGTAGGCATGAACTACACACAGATGGCTTAAGCAGGTTCACTGTGTAAATACTGCTGTAACCTTTTGACCAAAGTTCTTATTTGTTTCAAGCTTCTCCTGAGTGAAGCTTTTACAAACTTATATTCATGGCATTGTCTTTTCTTCCATGTAACTGAATCAATATCACCCACATTCTGCATGCATTCTTAAAACTACAATCAGCATGCTGTTACAAGCTCGATTGACTGTGAACCTACAGCATTAAATGTTTAGCCAATAAAGTATTACAGCGAGTGTGGAGAAAAATCAATCCCAAGATGAATAACAGCCATAATTAGAGAGAAGCAAGGGGCCCAGGTAGGGAAATAAAGCTAAAAAATGGTCCAGAATGAAATGACATGTGGGTAAATCAGAGCCTGGCACACAAGAGTGCAATCAAACTGAGATCACGAAGCAAGTCTTCAGTCAAAATCCTCCAATCATAAGTCTGGTAGACCTTAGTGAAAAGTGGTCATGTGTTAGATGAGGAGGAACATTTATCTGAGCATTCAATCAATAAATTTCTCCTTTGTTATGAAGTGGAACGAGAGAAAGGAGCAGATTTTTACTTGTATATTCCATGGAATATATGAAAAGTACAGAATCGGTAAAATTTAGATCAATTTCCAATTTAAAAGACAATACATAAGGAATAAAACATTCCGTGTTGAGCTTTTAAAGGAAATTAATCAATCAATGATGGTGTGAAGTGATAAAGTTGATTAGTTTTCTCTAACAGCACATCCTGAGATGTTTTATTCCTCATACCACAGCAATTTGCCAATGATGATTATTATTTTTTTTATTCATTACTGTATGACATGTTGTAGTTTTTATCTGTTAATAGTTACATTTATTCCATGTTGTGTAACACCTGCAAAACAACTGACTCGGCCAAAAACAAATCCATAAAGTACGACAAATAATACTAGCCATTCAATTAGTAGAAAAGTAATGGTACTCTATGAAAAGAGAACGAGTTAGACTGTGTTTATGGTAACCGAGTCGCTGCAGTGGCTGAGCTGCATTATTGGAAGATTTAGTGCAGATCTTTCACTGTTTAGCCGCCATTTTGTTGTTTTTAGCTCTGTGGCAGCTTCATGTTTTCCATAAAATTAGGCACGGCTAAATGTAAATCAGCTGTTCTATGAACATGGTTAGTAATTTTTGGCTGATTTAGCATGTGTAAATATGTGCACTTGAGTACGAAGAAAGCAGTTTTATACTTAAAAAAAAAAAAAAAAAAATATGGCAAGATTTTATTTCCCATTCGATTAGGCCGAAAACATGAACATAGAACTTTACTAAAAGTTACACGAGGCTCGACGTTCCTTCTGCTGATGTGGAGTGTTAAAAATTCTCTCTTTCTGCTACACATTTCTGTTATTGTGCTACAAGTTGCTACGTCTGAGGAGTGAAGGAATGGGCATTAGAGCATGTTATATTAAAAAAAGAAAAAAAAGAGGCTGTTTCTTTTTTATGGTCCTCGAGAGTGTGTTGTTGGTTGTGTCCCGTGTACAAGACAAAGATTTATCATTTGTTTTTTTGCACCATGTCTGTATTTTATTGATTTTTCCTTGGATAAATCTCATGCAGATTTTTCCAAAGTCTCCTCATAATGCTGATAATACATGGGGGGGGGGGAGCACTGGAGATTGCAAATGGTTCCCACACAGTAGGTTGGAGTGCTGTGCAGTAATGGCTATTCTGTTGCGAAGTCTCTCCTCGACGAGAATTCAGCGCAGCCGTCTGATAATGAGACGCATTAATAAATGAAGTAAAGCAATCCTGTTGCATGACGGGATCAAGCTAGCTGGTGTTACACTTTTGAAAAATTTAACACCTGCTAAATCACTCCCACGCTCAAGGCAGCTCATTAAAAGTGTTGCTGTCCACCTTGCTCACTCTCCTAATCAGCAGATTGCTGAACAAAAGAGCACCAGGATAGGGACTGATCTGAAATAAAACTGATAAAATACAGCCAGAGGTAATTAAAGGTCTGCGCGATGCCGCTGCAGGGAAATCAACACTTTTATATAAAAATGTCAGTCAGAATAATCCGTGTGAGCACATTCATGTGTATAGGCGTCAGAGATTTGTGAGATCACTGCAGGGTGTTGGATTGGCTAATCAAACAAGCACACTGATAAACTGTGGGCTGCTGCGCTGGTTTTTATTTGAGGTACTTTTTCCTCTTTCTTGAGAAGTAATGAAAAGATGTAGGTTTTTTTGTTGTTGTTGGTTTTTTTTTTTTTTTTTTTTTTACAGGGCTGTCAGCTTGGTGTTCTGTGTTGAGCGTCTTGCATCTTGCTGGGTGCGAAAATGCACCATTTGTTAAAAACCGTCCTGTTGTTCCTGAGACATAGGAAGGAAAAAACATGTTCTGTTCCTCTTTTTCAGTTTGGAACTCAGAACAGGTACACGCAAGATTTACAAGACAAGACTTTTCTATTCTTCCTGGAAAAGATTTTTCAATTGTCCTGGGTGTTAAACGAGAGGAGTGCTATCTGCCCTCTTCCGCATGCATGAGCTCACAGACGCGTACGATTGGCTAGTGCCACTGTGATTGACAAGATAGACAGGAGAGTAAGCTCCACCCACCCAGACACCACGGTCTCTCGACGATAGGGACATGTTTTTTTGGTCTGTATAATACATTTATTTATTTATTTATTTATTTATGTATTTATATTTAGATTTAAAAAGTAGCATTTTTACAGTGAAAAGGAGATTTTTTTTTATTTTGCAAAAAAGATCAAGTACAAAATTATACCATCACAATTAGCTGCTTTTAGTCAGTTTGTAACTATTTAAAAAAAAAAATGAAATAAATACTAATATATTAAACAAAAATACATTTTATTTTACTTTATTATTAATAAAAATGAATAAATCTGTTTTTATATTAAAGAAAATAACATTTCATTCATAAAAATAAACATTTCTCACTAAAAAAGATTTAAAGGTTATAAAAATTATAACATCACATTAAATGTTTCAATCAGTTTGTAATATCACAATATCTCAGAAAAGCATATTGTCACATAATTTATCATGATATTGATATTATATTGAAATATCGCCAGCCCTGTATAGACTGATACGTAGCCACAGGATGGGAAGCAACTGAAAATTACAGTATTCTTAAATAAATACTGCACTGCACTTGGAACACCAGAGTAAAATACATAAAATACAAGTCGTTAGTATGGGACAATAAAAGTCCAAAAGAGTAAAAGTGTGTTTTAAGACCTTACATGGAGAGCGAGACCATTCCAGAGCTTAGAGACAGCCTTATAGACATATAATCAAATGTTAAAATCAATTCGAAGGCTAACTAGTAGCCAGTGCAGTGAAGCCAGGATGGGTGACATGCAGTCCCTCTTTTTAGCTCCTGTTAGCAGTCTCGCCACCGTGAGCTGGCCTAGTGGTTAGCGTGTCCGACTCTCGACTGGGCGACCCAAAGACCATTATAAAAAAAAAGGTACCTACTGCCATCTGGTGAGGCACGCCGCAATACAGATGGGAGTAGGGAGTCAAACTCTTGCAGTTACCAGAGGACCAGCCCCCCACTGTAACCCTAGCTATGTAATAGGCAAGAGGCCAAGGGCTATAGAAACGGGGATCGGCGCCGCCCGATGTGCCTTGTGGCATGGGAAGGACTTTGACTTTTCAGCAGTCTAGCCGCTGCATTCTGGACGAGCTGTAGGCGAGCTAGAGTCGACTTGGGCAGACCAAAATACGGACAGTTGCAGTAGTCCAGGTGAAAAGTAATGAGTGCGTAGACAGCAGTTCGTTCTGAGGGAGGACCGGTTTTAATCAGGCAACACAGCAAAGGTGAAAGAAACTGCTCTTGAGAACAGCGTTAATCTGCTTCCTAAAATTTAACATCTCAAGAATGACACTAAGATTTCTGACATGGTCTTTTCACTTGTTGGATACTGAGAGAAGATGAAGGACCAAAGATAATGACTTCTGTTTTATCTTCATTCAGTTGAAGGACGTTATTTGCCCAACATTTAACATCATTTAGGAAGTTCAACAGGTTACTTCTGGTACAGATTTTGTCAGGTTTAACATCGAGGTAGAACTGTGTATCGTCCACATAACAGTGGGAAGGAAAATAAAACGGGGCCCAAAATGGAACCTTGGGGGACACCACATAAGATGGGTTCAGATGTTAACAGAAAAGGTCCTGTCCTTGAAGTAAGAGGCAAATGCTAAAATCACGCACGATAAACGTTTTATTGTCCGAGACAGAATATTCAGTAGTGCCATCATTTCAGATGGGGTGGGTATGCAGAGTGGTTCAACAAGTGGACATGTTTGGAGATCACTCCATGACTCTCCGCTTTTAATTTTCCGGGGTAAGTTGATGGCAGGCCATGTAGTCGGGATAAGGACACTGGTGGAAGTATTAGCAGGTGCATTCATGAGAGTAGGAGCGTAGCTCAGCAGCTCCGATGGTGTGTAACGATAAGCCACACCGGTGTGATTGTCAATTTCCACAGCCAGGCAGAGGCAGAGGCCACTCAGTGGGTTGTTGGACAAAACTACAGCCAGTTTGAAAAGAGCAAGGAACGAGCGCACCACACCCATCAGTACACAACCAGTTAAAACCAAGTAGAACTTTGCGTGTTAGGATCGCCCTGGAGGGGAAAAAAAAGCCTGCTCAGGACTTTTCCAGCCAACACAAATTCACCACAGAAACATTATTCACAATTGTTCTGAGCTGAACCTGGCTGTGAGCTGTCTGTTGCGTGAGAAATTAATGTCTGTTTCGTGTATTCGTTAAAAAGAAAAGTCTCTTAAAAGAGCCGGCTCACCCTTCCCAGAATCCAATTCGTTGTTTTTGTTTTGAAAGCATGTGACTGCTACTTACTAGCTCTCTGTGCAGCAAAACCTCAGGAAATTCACTGTTAGTGATCCCTTTGAAACCCATCTCGAACTTTTTATTCATCTACATGTCATACATGGAAGCTTTGAACAAAATACGCCTTGTTTTTAGTAGTCATAGTTTAACGTCGCCCAAGTTCCTGTGAATGATCTGTTGCTATAGAAACGATAATGTATTATAACGAGCGCATTTATACTGTATATATAAACCCGTAATGTGCAGCTGCACTACTGTCTTTGGTACATCAATATCAGTAACATGACATTGACTTAAACTATAGGTTAGATTTTGATTAGGAAATTTGACAGAATTCATTCCACTGTTGCACATCATGAACATCTCAAAGATCTCATCAGTGAAGTCAAGTTCTCCATGCCAAGCTGGGTATAGATGATGCAGTCGAGCCTGCAGGTGCGCCAAGAGGGAGTTGCTGCAATTAATTAAGCTAGGAATCAAGTGTGTGTATATGTATATATATATGTGTGTGTGTGTGTGTGTCTGTGTGTGTGTGAGAGAGAGAGAGAGAGAGAGAGA